>OU343056.1:5538158-5912602 GCA_910593695.2 Ocypus olens
ATTGAAGTTAGCTGAAATTTTTTAACGGCAATCAATTTCTCTCGTCTTTCTGATGAAAATAAAGTTAAATTCAATAGTCTACGATGATTTTTAAGAAAGTTGCAATTTTTAACAAAATTTCCAAGGGGGTTAGTCATGTTTTTTTTCGAGTTTTCATCAAAAAATTAAAATGTCTAATCCGACTAATTGACGTACGAGGAGCTCAGATTTGCAAACCGCGTTCAATTTGGAGTTTTCGTTTGGCCGCTACGGCCGATCAAAGTCTGAAAAATCAATTATTTTCGTAAATTTTCCAAAATCCTCATGGTGACTGACTAATTTTTTTGCTATTGAAGTTAGCTGAAATTTTTTAACGGCAATCAATTTCTCTCGTCTTTCTGATGAAAATAAAGTTAAATTCAATAGTCTACGATGATTTTTAAGAAAGTTGCATTTTTTAACAAATTTCCGAGGGGTCTTTGTCTTTTTTTCTCATGTCTTTTTTTCGAGTTTTCATCAAAAAACTAAAATGTCTAATCCGACTAATTGACGTACGAGGAGCTCAGATTTGCAAACCGCGTTCAATTTGGAGTTTTCGTTTGGTCGCTACGGCCGATCAAAGTCTGCAAAATCAATTATTTTCGTAAATTTTCCAAAATCCTCATGGTGACTGACTAATTTTTTTGCTATTGAAGTTAGCTGAAATTTTTTAACGGCAATCAATTTCTCTCGTCTTTCTGATGAAAATAAAGTTAAATTCAATAGTCTACGATGATTTTTAAGAAAGTTGCATTTTTTAACAAAATTTCCAAGGGGGTTAGTCATGTTTTTTTTCACGATTTCATCAAAAAATAAAAATGTCTAATCCGACTAATTGACGTACGAGGAGCTCAGATTTGCAAACTGCGTTCAATTTGGAGTTTTCGTTTGGCCGCTACGGCCGATCAAAGTCTGAAAAATCAATTATTTTCGTAAATTTTCCAAAATCCTCATGGTGACTGACTAATTTTTCTGCTATTGAAGTTAGCTGAAATTTTTTAACGGCAATCAATTTCTCTCGTCTTTCTGATGAAAATAAAGTTAAATTCAATAGTCTACGATGATTTTTAAGAAAGTTGCATTTTTTAACAAAATTTCCAAGGGGGTTAGTCATGTTTTTTTTCGAGTTTTCATCAAAAAATTAAAATGTCTAATCCGACTAATTGACGTACGAGGAGCTCAGATTTGCAAACCGCGTTCAATTTGGAGTTTTCGTTTGGCCGCTACGGCCGATCAAAGTCTGAAAAATCAATTATTTTCGTAAATTTTCCAAAATCCTCATGGTGACTGACTAATTTTTCTGCTATTGAAGTTAGCTGAAATTTTTTAACGGCAATCAATTTCTCTCGTCTTTCTGATGAAAATAAAGTTAAATTCAATAGTCTACGATGATTTTTAAGAAAGTTGCATTTTTTAACAAAATTTCCAAGGGGGTTAGTCATGTTTTTTTTCACGATTTCATCAAAAAATAAAAATGTCTAATCCGACTAATTGACGTACGAGGAGCTCAGATTTGCAAACTGCGTTCAATTTGGAGTTTTCGTTTGGCCGCTACGGCCGATCAAAGTCTGAAAAATCAATTATTTTCGTAAATTTTCCAAAATCCTCATGGTGACTGACTAATTTTTCTGCTATTGAAGTTAGCTGAAATTTTTTAACGGCAATCAATTTCTCTCGTCTTTCTGATGAAAATAAAGTTAAATTCAATAGTCTACGATGATTTTTAAGAAAGTTGCATTTTTTAACAAAATTTCCAAGGGGGTTAGTCATGTTTTTTTTCACGATTTCATCAAAAAATTAAAATGTCTAATCCGATTAATTGACGTACGAGGAGCTCAGATTTGCAAACCGCGTTCAATTTGGAGGTTTCGTTTGGCCGCTACGGCCGATCAAAGTCTGAAAAATCAATTATTTTCGTAAATTTTCCAAAATCCTCATGGTGACTGACTAATTTTTTTGCTATTGAAGTTAGCTGAAATTTTTTAACGGCAATCAATTTCTCTCGTCTTTCTGATGAAAATAAAGTTAAATTCAATAGTCTACGATGATTTTTAAGAAAGTTGCATTTTTTAACAAATTTCCTAGGGGTTTACTCATGTCTTTTTTTCACGATTTCATCAAAAAATAAAAATGTCTAGTCCGACTAATTGACGTACGAGGAGCTCAGATTTGCAAACCGCGTTCAATTTGGAGGTTTCGTTTGGCCGCTACGGCCGATCAAAGTCTGAAAAATCAATTATTTTCGTAAATTTTCCAAAATCCTCATGGTGACTGACTAATTTTTTTGCTATTGAAGTTAGCTGAAATTTTTTAACGGCAATCAATTTCTCTCGTCTTTCTGATGAAAATAAAGTTAAATTCAATAGTCTACGATGATTTTTAAAAAAGTTGCATTTTTTAACAAAATTTCCAAGGGGTTTACTCCTGTCTTTTTTTCGAGTTTTCATCAAAAAATTAAAATGTCTAATCCGACTAATTGACGTACGAGGAGCTCAGATTTGCAAACCGCGTTCAATTTGGAGGTTTCGTTTGGCCGCTACGGCCGATCAAAGTCTGAAAAATCAATTATTTTCGTAAATTTTCCAAAATCCTCATGGTGACTGACTAATTTTTTTGCTATTGAAGTTAGCTGAAATTTTTTAACGGCAATCAATTTCTCTCGTCTTTCTGATGAAAATAAAGTTAAATTCAATAGTCTACGATGATTTTTAAGAAAGTTGCAATTTTTAACAAAATTTCCAAGGGGGTTAGTCATGTTTTTTTTCGAGTTTTCATCAAAAAATTAAAATGTCTAATCCGACTAATTGACGTACGAGGAGCTCAGATTTGCAAACCGCGTTCAATTTGGAGTTTTCGTTTGGCCGCTACGGCCGATCAAAGTCTGAAAAATCAATTATTTTCGTAAATTTTCCAAAATCCTCATGGTGACTGACTAATTTTTTTGCTATTGAAGTTAGCTGAAATTTTTTAACGGCAATCAATTTCTCTCGTCTTTCTGATGAAAATAAAGTTAAATTCAATAGTCTACGATGATTTTTAAGAAAGTTGCATTTTTTAACAAAATTTCCAAGGGGTTTACTCCTGTCTTTTTTTCGAGTTTTCATCAAAAAATTAAAATGTATAATCCGACTAATTGACGTACGAGCAGCTCAGATTTGCAAACCGCGTTCAATTTGGAGGTTTCGTTTGGCCGCTACGGCCGATCAAAGTCTGAAAAATCAATTATTTTCGTAAATTTTCAAAAATCCTCATGGTGACTGACTAATTTTTTTGCTATTGAAGTTAGCTGAAATTTTTTAACGGCAATCAATTTCTCTCGTCTTTCTGATGAAAATAAAGTTAAATTCAATAGTCTACGATGATTTTTAAGAAAGTTGCAATTTTTAACAAAATTTCCAAGGGGGTTAGTAGTCATGTTTTTTTTCGAGTTTTCATCAAAAAATTAAAATGTCTAATCCGACTAATTGACGTACGAGGAGCTCAGATTTGCAAACCGCGTTCAATTTGGAGGTTTCGTTTGGCCGCTACGGCCGATCAAAGTCTGAAAAATCAATTATTTTCGTAAATTTTCCAAAATCCTCATGGTGACTGACTAATTTTTTTGCTATTGAAGTTAGCTGAAATTTTTTAACGGCAATCAATTTCTCTCGTCTTTCTGATGAAAATAAAGTTAAATTCAATAGTCTACGATGATTTTTAAGAAAGTTGCAATTTTTAACAAAATTTCCAAGGGGGTTAGTAGTCATGTTTTTTTTCGAGTTTTCATCAAAAAATTAAAATGTCTAATCCGACTAATTGACGTACGAGGAGCTCAGATTTGCAAACCGCGTTCAATTTGGAGTTTTCGTTTGGCCGCTACGGCCGATCAAAGTCTGAAAAATCAATTATTTTCGTAAATTTTCCAAAATCCTCATGGTGACTGACTAATTTTTTTGCTATTGAAGTTAGCTGAAATTTTTTAACGGCAATCAATTTCTCTCGTCTTTCTGATGAAAATAAAGTTAAATTCAATAGTCTACGATGATTTTTAAGAAAGTTGCATTTTTTAACAAAATTCCAAGGGGGTTAGTAGTCATGTTTTTTTTCGAGTTTTCATCAAAAAATTAAAATGTCTAATCCGACTAATTGACGTACGAGGAGCTCAGATTTGCAAACCGCGTTCAATTTGGAGTTTTCGTTTGGCCGCTACGGCCGATCAAAGTCTGAAAAATCAATTATTTTCGTAAATTTTCCAAAATCCTCATGGTGACTGACTAATTTTTTTGCTATTGAAGTTAGCTGAAATTTTTTAACGGCAATCAATTTCTCTCGTCTTTCTGATGAAAATAAAGTTAAATTCAATAGTCTACGATGATTTTTAAGAAAGTTGCATTTTTTAACAAAATTTCCAAGGGGGTTAGTCATGTTTTTTTTCGAGTTTTCATCAAAAAATTAAAATGTCTAATCCGACTAATTGACGTACGAGGAGCTCAGATTTGCAAACCGCGTTCAATTTGGAGTTTTCGTTTGGCCGCTACGGCCGATCAAATTCTGAAAAATCAATTATTTTCGTAAATTTTCCAAAATCCTCATGGTGACTGACTAATTTTTCTGCTATTGAAGTTAGCTGAAATTTTTTAACGGCAATCAATTTCTCTCGTCTTTCTGATGAAAATAAAGTTAAATTCAATAGTCTACGATGATTTTTAAGAAAGTTGCATTTTTTAACAAATTTCCTAGGGGTTTACTCATGTCTTTTTTTCACGATTTCTTCAAAAAATAAAAATGTCCAATCCGACTAATTGACGTACGAGGAGCTCAGATTTGCAAACCGCGTTCAATTTGGAGTTTTCGTTTGGCCGCTACGGCCGATCAAAGTCTGAAAAATCAATTATTTTCGTAAATTTTCCAAAATCCTCATGGTGACTGACTAATTTTTTTGCTATTGAAGTTAGCTGAAATTTTTTAACGGCAATCAATTTCTCTCGTCTTTCTGATGAAAATAAAGTTAAATTCAATAGTCTACGATGATTTTTAAGAAAGTTGCATTTTTTAACAAAATTTCCAAGGGGGTTAGTCATGTTTTTTTTCACGATTTCATCAAAAAATAAAAATGTCTAATCCGACTAATTGACGTACGAGGAGCTCAGATTTGCAAACCTTCTTTCTGATGAAAATAAAGTTAAATTCAATAGTCTACGATGATTTTTAAGAAAGTTGCATTTTTTAACAAATTTCCGAGGGGTTTACTCATGTCTTTTTTTCGAGTTTTCATCAAAAAACTAAAATGTCTAATCCGACTAATTGACGTACGAGGAGCTCAGATTTGCAAACCGCGTTCAATTTGGAGTTTTCGTTTGGCCGCTACGGCCGATCAAAGTCTGAAAAATCAATTATTTTCGTAAATTTTCCAAAATCCTCATGGTGACTGACTAATTTTTTTGCTATTGAAGTTAGCTGAAATTTTTTAACGGCAATCAATTTCTCTCGTCTTTCTGATGAAAATAAAGTTAAATTCAATAGTCTACGATGATTTTTAAGAAAGTTGCATTTTTTAACAAAATTTCCAAGGGGGTTAGTCATGTTTTTTTTCACGATTTCATCAAAAAATAAAAATGTCTAATCCGACTAATTGACGTACGAGGAGCTCAGATTTGCAAACCGCGTTCAATTTGGAGTTTTCGTTTGGCCGCTACGGCCGATCAAAGTCTGAAAAATCAATTATTTTCGTAAATTTTCCAAAATCCTCATGGTGACTGACTAATTTTTTTGCTATTGAAGTTAGATGAAATTTTTTAACGGCAATCAATTTCTCTCGTCTTTCTGATGAAAATAAAGTTAAATTCAATAGTCTACGATGATTTTTAAGAAAGTTGCATTTTTTAACAAAATTTCCAAGGGGTTTACTCATGTCTTTTTTTCACGATTTCATCAAAAAATAAAAATGTCTAATCCGACTAATTGACGTACGAGGAGCTCAGATTTGCAAACCGCGTTCAATTTGGAGTTTTCGTTTGGCCGCTACGGCCGATCAAAGTCTGAAAAATCAATTATTTTCGTAAATTTTCCAAAATCCTCATGGTGACTGACTAATTTTTTTGCTATTGAAGTTAGCTGAAATTTTTTAACGGCAATCAATTTCTCTCGTCTTTCTGATGAAAATAAAGTTAAATTCAATAGTCTACGATGATTTTTAAGAAAGTTGCATTTTTTAACAAAATTTCCAAGGGGTTTACTCATGTCTTTTTTTCGAGTTTTCATCAAAAAATAAAAATGTCTAATCCGACTAATTGACGTCCGAGGAGCTCAGATTTGCAAACCGCGTTCAATTTGGAGTTTTCGTTTGGCCGCTACGGCCGATCAAAGTCTGAAAAATCAATTATTTTCGTAAATTTTCCAAAATCCTCATGGTGACTGACTATTTTTTTTGCTATTCAAGTTAGCTGAAATTTTTTAACAGCAATCAATTTCTCTCGTCTTTCTGATGAAAATAAAGTTAAATTCAATAGTCTACGATGATTTTTAAGAAAGTTGCATTTTTTTACAAATTTCCTAGGGGTTTACTCATGTCTTTTTTTCGAGTTTTCATCAAAAAATAAAAATGTCTAATCCGACTAATTGACGTACGAGGAGCTCAGATTTGCAAACCGCGTTCAATTTGTAGTTTTCGTTTGCCCGCTACGGCCGATCAAAGTCTGAAAAATCAATTATTTTCGTAAATTTTCCAAAATCCTCATGGTGACTGACTATTTTGTTTGCTATTGAAGTTAGCTGAAATTTTTTAACGGCAATCGATTTCTCTCGTCTCTCTGATGAAAATAAAGTTAAATTCAATAGTCTACGATGATTTTTAAGAAAGTTGCATTTTTTAACAAAATTTCCAAGGGGGTTAGTCATGTTTTTTTTTCATGATTTCACCAAAAAATAAAAATGTCTAATCCGACTAATTGACGTACGAGGAGCTCAGATTTGCAAACCGCGTTCAATTTGGAGTTTTCGTTTGGCCGCTACGGCCGATCAAAGTCTGAAAAATTAATTATTTTCGTAAATTTTCCAAAATCCTCATGGTGACTGACTAATTTTTTTACTATTGAAGTTAGCTGAAATTTTTTAACGGCAATCAATTTCTCTCGTCTTTCTGATGAAAATAAAGTTAAATTCAATAGTCTACGATGATTTTTAAGAAAGTTGCATTTTTTTACAAATTTCCTAGGGGTTTACTCATGTCTTTTTTTCGAGTTTTCATCAAAAAATAAAAATGTCTAATCCGACTAATTGACGTACGAGGAGCTCAGATTTGCAAACCGCGTTCAATTTGGAGTTTTCGTTTGGCCGCTACGGCCGATCAAAGTCTGAAAAATCAATTATTTTCGTAAATTTTCCAAAATCCTCATGGTGACTGACTATTTTTTTTGCTATTGAAGTTAGCTGAAATTTTTTAACGGCAATCAATTTCTCTCGTCTTTCTGATGAAAATAAAGTTAAATTCAATAGTCTACGATGATTTTTAAGAAAGTTGCATTTTTTAACAAAATTTCCAAGGGGTTTACTCATGTCTTTTTTTCGAGTTTTCATCAAAAAATAAAAATGTCTAATCCGACTAATTGACGTCCGAGGAGCTCAGATTTGCAAACCGCGTTCAATTTGGAGTTTTCGTTTGGCCGCTACGGCCGATCAAAGTCTGAAAAATCAATTATTTTCGTAAATTTTCCAAAATCCTCATGGTGACTGACTAATTTTTTTGCTATTCAAGTTAGCTGAAATTTTTTAACAGCAATCAATTTCTCTCGTCTTTCTGATGAAAATAAAGTTAAATTCAATAGTCTACGATGATTTTTAAGAAAGTTGCATTTTTTAACAAAATTTCCAAGGGGTTTACTCATGTCTTTTTTTCGAGTTTTCATCAAAAAATAAAAATGTCTAATCCGACTAATTGACGTCCGAGGAGCTCAGATTTGCAAACCGCGTTCAATTTGGAGTTTTCGTTTGGCCGCTACGGCCGATCAAAGTCTGAAAAATCAATTATTTTCGTAAATTTTCCAAAATCCTCATGGTGACTGACTATTTTTTTTGCTATTGAAGTTAGCTGAAATTTTTTAACGGCAATCAATTTCTCTCGTCTTTCTGATGAAAATAAAGTTAAATTCAATAGTCTACGATGATTTTTAAGAAAGTTGCATTTTTTTACAAATTTCCTAGGGGTTTACTCATGTCTTTTTTTCGAGTTTTCATCAAAAAATAAAAATGTCTAATCCGACTAATTGACGTACGAGGAGCTCAGATTTGCAAACCGCGTTCAATTTGGAGTTTTCGTTTGGCCGCTACGGCCGATCAAAGTCTGAAAAATCAATTATTTTCGTAAATTTTCCAAAATCCTCATGGTGACTGACAAATTTTTTTGCTATTGAAGTTAGCTGAAATTTTTTAACGGCAATCAATTTCTCTCGTCTTTCTGATGAAAATAAAGTTAAATTCAATAGTCTACGATGATTTTTAAGAAAGTTGCATTTTTTAACAAAATTTCCAAGGGGTTTTTTACTCATGTCTTTTTTTCGAGTTTTCATCAAAAAATAAAAATGTCTAATCCGACTAATTGACGTACGAGGAGCTCAGATTTGCAAACCGCGTTCAATTTGGAGTTTTCGTTTGGCCGCTGCCGATCAAAGTCTGAAAAATCAATTATTTTCGTAAATTTTCCAAAATCCTCATGGTGACTGACTAATTTTTTTGCTATTGAAGTTAGCTGAAATTTTTTAACGGCAATCAATTTCTCTCGTCTTTCTGATGAAAATAAAGTTAAATTCAATAGTCTACGATGATTTTTAAGAAAGTTGCATTTTTTAACAAATTTCCTAGGGGTTTACTCATGTATTTTTTTAGAGTTTTCATCAAAAAACTAAAATGTCTAATCCGACTAATTGACGTACGAGGAGCTCAGATTTGCAAACCGCGTTCAATTTGGAGTTTTCGTTTGGCCGCTACGGCCGATCAAAGTCTGAAAAATCAATTATTTTCGTAAATTTTCCAAAATCCTCATGGTGACTGACTAATTTTTTTGCTATTGAAGTTAGCTGAAATTTTTTAACGGCAATCAATTTCTCTCGTCTTTCTGATGAAAATAAAGTTAAATTCAATAGTCTACGATGATTTTTAAGAAAGTTGCATTTTTTAACAAAATTTCCAAGGGGTTTACTCATGTCTTTTTTTCGAGTTTTCATCAAAAAATAAAAATGTCTAATCCGACTAATTGACGTACGAGGAGCTCAGATTTGCAAACCGCGTTCAATTTGGAGTTTTCGTTTGGCCGCTACGGCCGATCAAAGTCTGAAAAATTAATTATTTTCGTAAATTTTCCAAAATCCTCATGGTGACTGACTAATTTTTTTGCTATTGAAGTTAGCTGAAATTTTTTAACGGCAATCAATTTCTCTCGTCTTTCTGATGAAAATAAAGTTAAATTCAATAGTCTACGATGACTTTTAAGAAAGTTGCATTTTTTTACAAATTTCCTAGGGGTTTACTCATGTCTTTTTTTCACGATTTCATCAAAAAATAAAAATGTCTAATCCGACTAATTGACGTACGAGGAGTTCAGATTTGCAAACCGCGTTCAATTTGGAGTTTTCGTTTGGCCGCTACGGCCGATCAAAGTCTGAAAAATCAATTATTTTCGTAAATTTTCCAAAATCCTCATGGTGACTGACTAATTTTTTTGCTATTGAAGTTAGCTGAAATTTTTTAACGGCAATCAATTTCTCTCGTCTTTCTGATGAAAATAAAGTTAAATTCAATAGTCTACGATGATTTTTAAGAAAGTTGCAATTTTTAACAAAATTTCCAAGGGGGTTAGTCATGTTTTTTTTCGAGTTTTCATCAAAAAATTAAAATGTCTAATCCGACTAATTGACGTACGAGGAGCTCAGATTTGCAAACCGCGTTCAATTTGGAGTTTTCGTTTGGCCGCTACGGCCGATCAAAGTCTGAAAAATCAATTATTTTCGTAAATTTTCCAAAATCCTCATGGTGACTGACTAATTTTTTTGCTATTGAAGTTAGCTGAAATTTTTTAACGGCAATCAATTTCTCTCGTCTTTCTGATGAAAATAAAGTTAAATTCAATAGTCTACGATGATTTTTAAGAAAGTTGCATTTTTTAACAAATTTCCTAGGGGTTTACTCATGTCTTTTTTTCACGATTTCTTCAAAAAATAAAAATGTCCAATCCGACTAATTGACGTACGAGGAGCTCAGATTTGCAAACCGCGTTCAATTTGGAGTTTTCGTTTGGCCGCTACGGCCGATCAAAGTCTGAAAAATCAATTATTTTCGTAAATTTTCCAAAATCCTCATGGTGACTGACTAATTTTTTTGCTATTGAAGTTAGCTGAAATTTTTTAACGGCAATCAATTTCTCTCGTCTTTCTGATGAAAATAAAGTTAAATTCAATAGTCTACGATGATTTTTAAGAAAGTTGCATTTTTTAACAAAATTCCAAGGGGGTTAGTAGTCATGTTTTTTTTCGAGTTTTCATCAAAAAATTAAAATGTCTAATCCGACTAATTGACGTACGAGGAGCTCAGATTTGCAAACCGCGTTCAATTTGGAGTTTTCGTTTGGCCGCTACGGCCGATCAAAGTCTGAAAAATCAATTACTTTCGTAAATTTTCCAAAATCCTCATGGTGACTGACTAATTTTTTTGCTATTGAAGTTAGCTGAAATTTTTTAACGGCAATCAATTTCTCTCGTCTTTCTGATGAAAATAAAGTTAAATTCAATAGTCTACGATGATTTTTAAGAAAGTTGCATTTTTTAACAAAATTTCCAAGGGGTTTACTCACGTCTTTTTTTCGAGTTTTCATCAAAAAATTAAAATGTCTAATCCGACTAATTGACGTACGAGGAGCTCAGATTTGCAAACCGCGTTCAATTTGGAGTTTTCGTTTGGCCGCTACGGCCGATCAAAGTCTGATAAATGAATTATTTTCGTAAATTTTCCAAAATCCTCATGGTGACTGACTAATTTTTTTGCTATTGAAGTTAGCTGAAATTTTTTAACGGCAATCAATTTCTCTCGTCTTTCTGATGAAAATAAAGTTAAATTCAATAGTCTACGATGATTTTTAAGAAAGTTGCATTTTTTAACAAAATTTCCAAGGGGTTTACTCACGTCTTTTTTTCGAGTTTTCATCAAAAAATTAAAATGTCTAATCCGACTAATTGACGTACGAGGAGCTCAGATTTGCAAACCGCGTTCAATTTGGAGTTTTCGTTTGGCCGCTACGGCCGATCAAAGTCTGAAAAATCAATTATTTTCGTAAATTTTCCAAAATCCTCATGGTGACTGACTAATTTTTTTGCTATTGAAGTTAGCTGAAATTTTTTAACGGCAATCAATTTCTCTCGTCTTTCTGATGAAAATAAAGTTAAATTCAATAGTCTACGATGATTTTTAAGAAAGTTGCATTTTTTAACAAATTTCCTAGGGGTTTACTCATGTCTTTTTTTCGAGTTTTCATCAAAAAACTAAAATGTCTAATCCGACTAATTGACGTACGAGGAGCTCAGATTTGCAAACCGCGTTCAATTTGGAGTTTTCGTTTGGCCGCTACGGCCGATCAAAGTCTGAAAAATCAATTACTTTCGTAAATTTTCCAAAATCCTCATGGTGACTGACTAATTTTTTTGCTATTGAAGTTAGCTGAAATTTTTTAACGGCAATCAATTTCTCTCGTCTTTCTGATGAAAATAAAGTTAAATTCAATAGTCTACGATGATTTTTAAGAAAGTTGCATTTTTTAACAAAATTTCCAAGGGGTTTACTCACGTCTTTTTTTCGAGTTTTCATCAAAAAATTAAAATGTCTAATCCGACTAATTGACGTACGAGGAGCTCAGATTTGCAAACCGCGTTCAATTTGGAGTTTTCGTTTGGCCGCTACGGCCGATCAAAGTCTGATAAATGAATTATTTTCGTAAATTTTCCAAAATCCTCATGGTGACTGACTAATTTTTTTGCTATTGAAGTTAGCTGAAATTTTTTAACGGCAATCAATTTCTCTCGTCTTTCTGATGAAAATAAAGTTAAATTCAATAGTCTACGATGATTTTTAAGAAAGTTGCAATTTTTAACAAAATTTCCAAGGGGGTTAGTCATGTTTTTTTTCGAGTTTTCATCAAAAAATTAAAATGTCTAATCCGACTAATTGACGTACGAGGAGTTCAGATTTGCAAACCGCGTTCAATTTGGAGTTTTTGTTTGGCCGCTACGGCCGATCAAAGTCTGAAAAATCAATTATTTTCGTAAATTTTCCAAAATCCTCATGGTGACTGACTAATTTTTTTGCTATTGAAGTTAGCTGAAATTTTTTAACGGCAATCAATTTCTCTCGTCTTTCTGATGAAAATAAAGTTAAATTCAATAGTCTACGATGATTTTTAAGAAAGTTGCAATTTTTAACAAAATTTCCAAGGGGGTTAGTCATGTTTTTTTTCGAGTTTTCATCAAAAAATTAAAATGTCTAATCCGACTAATTGACGTACGAGGAGCTCAGATTTGCAAACCGCGTTCAATTTGGAGTTTTCGTTTGGCCGCTACGGCCGATCAAAGTCTGAAAAATCAATTATTTTCGTAAATTTTCCAAAATCCTCATGGTGACTGACTAATTTTTTTGCTATTGAAGTTAGCTGAAATTTTTTAACGGCAATCAATTTCTCTCGTCTTTCTGATGAAAATAAAGTTAAATTCAATAGTCTACGATGATTTTTAAGAAAGTTGCATTTTTTAACAAATTTCCTAGGGGTTTACTCATGTCTTTTTTTCGAGTTTTCATCAAAAAATAAAAATGTCTAATCCGACTAATTGACGTACGAGGAGCTCAGATTTGCAAACCGCGTTCAATTTGGAGTTTTCGTTTGGCCGCTACGGCCGATCAAAGTCTGAAAAATCAATTACTTTCGTAAATTTTCCAAAATCCTCATGGTGACTGACTAATTTTTTTGCTATTGAAGTTAGCTGAAATTTTTTAACGGCAATCAATTTCTCTCGTCTTTCTGATGAAAATAAAGTTAAATTCAATAGTCTACGATGATTTTTAAGAAAGTTGCATTTTTTAACAAATTTCCTAGGGGTTTACTCATGTCTTTTTTTCGAGTTTTCATCAAAAAACTAAAATGTCTAATCCGACTAATTGACGTACGAGGAGCTCAGATTTGCAAACCGCGTTCAATTTGGAGTTTTCGTTTGGCCGCTACGGCCGATCAAAGTCTGAAAAATCAATTATTTTCGTAAATTTTCCAAAATCTTCATGGTGACTGACTAATTTTTTTGCTATTGAAGTTAGCTGAAATTTTTTAACGGCAATCAATTTCTCTCGTCTTTCTGATGAAAATAAACTTAAATTCAATAGTCTACGATGATTTTTAAGAAAGTTTCATTTTTTAACAAATTTCCTAGGGGTTTACTCATGTCTTTTTTTCGAGTTTTCATCAAAAAATAAAAATGTCTAATCCGAGTAATTGACGTACGAGGAGCTCAGATTTGCAAACCGCGTTCAATTTGGAGTTTTCGTTTGGCCGCTACGGCCGATCAAAGTCTGATAAATGAATTATTTTCGTAAATTTTCCAAAATCCTCATGGTGACTGACTAATTTTTTTGCTATTGAAGTTAGCTGAAATTTTTTAACGGCAATCAATTTCTCTCGTCTTTCTGATGAAAATAAAGTTAAATTCAATAGTCTACGATGACTTTTAAGAAAGTTGCATTTTTTTACAAATTTCCTTGGGGTTTACTCATGTCTTTTTTTCACGATTTCATCAAAAAATAAAAATGTCTAATCCGACTAATTGACGTACGAGGAGTTCAGATTTGCAAACCGCGTTCAATTTGGAGTTTTTGTTTGGCCGCTACGGCCGATCAAAGTCTGAAAAATCAATTATTTTCGTAAATTTTCCAAAATCCTCATGGTGACTGACTAATTTTTTTGCTATTGAAGTTAGCTGAAATTTTTTAACGGCAATCAATTTCTCTCGTCTTTCTGATGAAAATAAAGTTAAATTCAATAGTCTACGATGATTTTTAAGAAAGTTGCAATTTTTAACAAAATTTCCAAGGGGGTTAGTCATGTTTTTTTTCGAGTTTTCATCAAAAAATTAAAATGTCTAATCCGACTAATTGACGTACGAGGAGCTCAGATTTGCAAACCGCGTTCAATTTGGAGTTTTCGTTTGGCCGCTACGGCCGATCAAAGTCTGAAAAATCAATTATTTTCGTAAATTTTCCAAAATCCTCATGGTGACTGACTAATTTTTTTGCTATTGAAGTTAGCTGAAATTTTTTAACGGCAATCAATTTCTCTCGTCTTTCTGATGAAAATAAAGTTAAATTCAATAGTCTACGATGATTTTTAAGAAAGTTGCATTTTTTAACAAATTTCCTAGGGGTTTACTCATGTCTTTTTTTCGAGTTTTCATCAAAAAATAAAAATGTCTAATCCGACTAATTGACGTACGAGGAGCTCAGATTTGCAAACCGCGTTCAATTTGGAGTTTTCGTTTGGCCGCTACGGCCGATCAAAGTCTGAAAAATCAATTACTTTCGTAAATTTTCCAAAATCCTCATGGTGACTGACTAATTTTTTTGCTATTGAAGTTAGCTGAAATTTTTTAACGGCAATCAATTTCTCTCGTCTTTCTGATGAAAATAAAGTTAAATTCAATAGTCTACGATGATTTTTAAGAAAGTTGCATTTTTTAACAAATTTCCTAGGGGTTTACTCATGTCTTTTTTTCGAGTTTTCATCAAAAAACTAAAATGTCTAATCCGACTAATTGACGTACGAGGAGCTCAGATTTGCAAACCGCGTTCAATTTGGAGTTTTCGTTTGGCCGCTACGGCCGATCAAAGTCTGAAAAATCAATTATTTTCGTAAATTTTCCAAAATCTTCATGGTGACTGACTAATTTTTTTTGCTATTGAAGTTAGCTGAAATTTTTTAACGGCAATCAATTTCTCTCGTCTTTCTGATGAAAATAAACTTAAATTCAATAGTCTACGATGATTTTTAAGAAAGTTTCATTTTTTAACAAATTTCCTAGGGGTTTACTCATGTCTTTTTTTCGAGTTTTCATCAAAAAATAAAAATGTCTAATCCGAGTAATTGACGTACGAGGAGCTCAGATTTGCAAACCGCGTTCAATTTGGAGTTTTCGTTTGGCCGCTACGGCCGATCAAAGTCTGATAAATGAATTATTTTCGTAAATTTTCCAAAATCCTCATGGTGACTGACTAATTTTTTTGCTATTGAAGTTAGCTGAAATTTTTTAACGGCAATCAATTTCTCTCGTCTTTCTGATGAAAATAAAGTTAAATTCAATAGTCTACGATGACTTTTAAGAAAGTTGCATTTTTTTACAAATTTCCTAGGGGTTTACTCATGTCTTTTTTTCACGATTTCATCAAAAAATAAAAATGTCTAATCCGACTAATTGACGTACGAGGAGTTCAGATTTGCAAACCGCGTTCAATTTGGAGTTTTTGTTTGGCCGCTACGGCCGATCAAAGTCTGAAAAATCAATTATTTTCGTAAATTTTCCAAAATCCTCATGGTGACTGACTAATTTTTTTGCTATTGAAGTTAGCTGAAATTTTTTAACGGCAATCAATTTCTCTCGTCTTTCTGATGAAAATAAAGTTAAATTCAATAGTCTACGATGATTTTTAAGAAAGTTGCATTTTTTAACAAATTTCCTAGGGGTTTACTCATGTCTTTTTTTCGAGTTTTCATCAAAAAACTAAAATGTCTAATCCGACTAATTGACGTACGAGGAGCTCAGATTTGCAAACCGCGTTCAATTTGGAGTTTTCGTTTGGCCGCTACGGCCGATCAAAGTCTGAAAAATCAATTATTTTCGTAAATTTTCCAAAATCTTCATGGTGACTGACTAATTTTTTTGCTATTGAAGTTAGCTGAAATTTTTTAACGGCAATCAATTTCTCTCGTCTTTCTGATGAAAATAAACTTAAATTCAATAGTCTACGATGATTTTTAAGAAAGTTTCATTTTTTAACAAATTTCCTAGGGGTTTACTCATGTCTTTTTTTCGAGTTTTCATCAAAAAATAAAAATGTCTAATCCGAGTAATTGACGTACGAGGAGCTCAGATTTGCAAACCGCGTTCAATTTGGAGTTTTCGTTTGGCCGCTACGGCCGATCAAAGTCTGATAAATGAATTATTTTCGTAAATTTTCCAAAATCCTCATGGTGACTGACTAATTTTTTTGCTATTGAAGTTAGCTGAAATTTTTTAACGGCAATCAATTTCTCTCGTCTTTCTGATGAAAATAAAGTTAAATTCAATAGTCTACGATGACTTTTAAGAAAGTTGCATTTTTTTACAAATTTCCTAGGGGTTTACTCATGTCTTTTTTTCACGATTTCATCAAAAAATAAAAATGTCTAATCCGACTAATTGACGTACGAGGAGTTCAGATTTGCAAACCGCGTTCAATTTGGAGTTTTTGTTTGGCCGCTACGGCCGATCAAAGTCTGAAAAATCAATTATTTTCGTAAATTTTCCAAAATCCTCATGGTGACTGACTAATTTTTTTGCTATTGAAGTTAGCTGAAATTTTTTAACGGCAATCAATTTCTCTCGTCTTTCTGATGAAAATAAAGTTAAATTCAATAGTCTACGATGATTTTTAAGAAAGTTGCAATTTTTAACAAAATTTCCAAGGGGGTTAGTCATGTTTTTTTTCGAGTTTTCATCAAAAAATTAAAATGTCTAATCCGACTAATTGACGTACGAGGAGCTCAGATTTGCAAACCGCGTTCAATTTGGAGTTTTCGTTTGGCCGCTACGGCCGATCAAAGTCTGAAAAATCAATTATTTTCGTAAATTTTCCAAAATCCTCATGGTGACTGACTAATTTTTTTGCTATTGAAGTTAGCTGAAATTTTTTAACGGCAATCAATTTCTCTCGTCTTTCTGATGAAAATAAAGTTAAATTCAATAGTCTACGATGATTTTTAAGAAAGTTGCATTTTTTAACAAATTTCCTAGGGGTTTACTCATGTCTTTTTTTCGAGTTTTCATCAAAAAATAAAAATGTCTAATCCGACTAATTGACGTACGAGGAGCTCAGATTTGCAAACCGCGTTCAATTTGGAGTTTTCGTTTGGCCGCTACGGCCGATCAAAGTCTGAAAAATCAATTACTTTCGTAAATTTTCCAAAATCCTCATGGTGACTGACTAATTTTTTTGCTATTGAAGTTAGCTGAAATTTTTTAACGGCAATCAATTTCCCTCGTCTTTCTGATGAAAATAAAGTTAAATTCAATAGTCTACGATGATTTTTAAGAAAGTTGCATTTTTTAACAAATTTCCTAGGGGTTTACTCATGTCTTTTTTTCGAGTTTTCATCAAAAAACTAAAATGTCTAATCCGACTAATTGACGTACGAGGAGCTCAGATTTGCAAACCGCGTTCAATTTGGAGTTTTCGTTTGGCCGCTACGGCCGATCAAAGTCTGAAAAATCAATTATTTTCGTAAATTTTCCAAAATCTTCATGGTGACTGACTAATTTTTTTGCTATTGAAGTTAGCTGAAATTTTTTAACGGCAATCAATTTCTCTCGTCTTTCTGATGAAAATAAAGTTAAATTCAATAGTCTACGATGATTTTTAAGAAAGTTTCATTTTTTAACAAATTTTAATAATAATAATAACTTTATTTACGGATTCAACCTTTTTACAATAAAGTATAAAATAACAAACAGATAAATATAAATTAATAAACAACGAAATAAATAAAAGCATCAATGTGAAATATAAAAACTTTAAGATAATATTAACAATTAACAATTTCCTAGGGGTTTACTCATGTCTTTTTTTCACGATTTCATCAAAAAATAAAAATGTCTTATTTGACTAATTGACGTACCAGGAGCTCAGATTTGCAAACCGCGTTCAATTTGGAGTTTTCGTTTGGCCGCTACGGCCGATCAAAGTCTGAAAAATCAATTATTTTCGTAAATTTTCCAAAATCCTCATGGTGACTGACTAATTTTTTTGCTATTGAAGTTAGCTGAAATTTTTTAATGGCAATCAATTTCTCTCGTCTTTCTGATGAAAATAAAGTTAAATTCAATAGTCTACGATGATTTTTAAGAAAGTTGCATTTTTTAACAAATTTCCTAGGGGTTTACTCATGTCTTTTTTTCACGATTTCATCAAAAAATAAAAATGTCTTATTTGACTAATTGACGTACCAGGAGCTCAGATTTGCAAACCGCGTTCAATTTGGAGTTTTCGTTTGGCCGCTACGGCCGATCAAAGTCTGAAAAATCAATTATTTTCGTAAATTTTCCAAAATCCTCATGGTGACTGACTAATTTTTCTGCTATTGAAGTTAGCTGAAATTTTTTAACGGCACTCAATTTCTCTCGTCTTTCTGATGAAAATAAACTTAAATTCAATAGTCTACGATGATTTTTAAGAAAGTTTCATTTTTTAACAAATTTCCTAGGGGTTTACTCATGTCTTTTTTTCGTTTTTTCATCAAAAAATAAAAATGTCTAATCCGAGTAATTGACGTACGAGGAGCTCAGATTTGCAAACCGCGTTCAATTTGGAGTTTTCGTTTGGCCGCTACGGCCGATCAAAGTCTGAAAAATCAATTACTTTCGTAAATTTTCCAAAATCCTCATAGTGACTGACTAATTTTTTTGCTATTGAAGTTAGCTGAAATTTTTTAACGGCAATCAATTTCTCTCGTCTTTCTGATGAAAATAAAGTTAAATTCAATAGTCTACGATGATTTTTAAGAAAGTTGCATTTTTTAACAAATTTCCTAGGGGTTTACTCATGTCTTTTTTTCGAGTTTTCATCAAAAAACTAAAATGTCTAATCCGACTAATTGACGTACGAGGAGCTCAGATTTGCAAACCGCGTTCAATTTGGAGTTTTCGTTTGGCCGCTACGGCCGATCAAAGTCTGAAAAATCAATTATTTTCGTAAATTTTCCAAAATCCTCATGGTGACTGACTAATTTTTTTGCTATTGAAGTTAGCTGAAATTTTTTAATGGCAATCAATTTCTCTCGTCTTTCTGATGAAAATAAAGTTAAATTCAATAGTCTACGATGATTTTTAAGAAAGTTGCATTTTTTAACAAATTTCCTAGGGGTTTACTCATGTCTTTTTTTCACGATTTCATCAAAAAATAAAAATGTCTAAGCCGACTAATTGACGTACGAGGAGCTCAGATTTGCAAACCGCGTTCAATTTGGAGTTTTCGTTTGGCCACTACGGCCGATCAAAGTCTGAAAAATGAATTATTTTCGTAAATTTTCCAAAATCCTCATGGAGACTGACTAATTTTTTTGCTATTGAAGTTAGCTGAATTTTTTTAACGGCAATCAATTTCTCTTGTCTTTCTGATGAAAATAAAGTTAAATTCAATAGTCTACGATGATTTTTAAGAAAGTTGCAATTTTTAACAAAATTTCCAAGGGGGTTAGTCATGTTTTTTTTCGAGTTTTCATCAAAAAACTAAAATGTCTAATCCGACTAATTGACGTACGAGGAGCTCAGATTTGCAAACCGCGTTCAATTTGGAGTTTTCGTTTGGCCGCTACGGCCGATCAAAGTCTGAAAAATCAATTATTTTCGTAAATTTTCCAAAATCCTCATGGTGACTGACTAATTTTTTTGCTATTGAAGTTAGCTGAAATTTTTTAACGGCAATCAATTTCTCTCGTCTTTCTGATGAAAATAAAGTTAAATTCAATAGTCTACGATGATTTTTAAGAAAGTTGCAATTTTTAACAAATTTCCAAGGGGGTTAGTCATGTTTTTTTTCGAGTTTTCATCAAAAAATTTAAATGTCCAATCCGACTAATTGACGTACGAGGAGCTCAGATTTGCAAACCGCGTTCAATTTGGAGTTTTTGTTTGGCCGCTACGGCCGATCAAAGTCTGAAAAATCAATTATTTTCGTAAATTTTCCAAAATCCTCATGGTGACTGACTAATTTTTTTGCTATTGAAGTTAGCTGAAATTTTTTAACGGCAATCAATTTCTCTCGTCTTTCTGATGAAAATAAAGTTAAATTCAATAGTCTACGATGATTTTTAAGAAAGTTGCAATTTTTAACAAAATTTCCAAGGGGGTTAGTCATGTTTTTTTTCGAGTTTTCATCAAAAAATTAAAATGTCTAATCCGACTAATTGACGTACGAGGAGCTCAGATTTGCAAACCGCGTTCAATTTGGAGTTTTCGTTTGGCCGCTACGGCCGATCAAAGTCTGAAAAATCAATTATTTTCGTAAATTTTCCAAAATCCTCATGGTGACTGACTAATTTTTTTGCTATTGAAGTTAGCTGAAATTTTTTAACGGCAATCAATTTCTCTCGTCTTTCTGATGAAAATAAAGTTAAATTCAATAGTCTACGATGATTTTTAAGAAAGTTGCATTTTTTAACAAATTTCCTAGGGGTTTACTCATGTCTTTTTTTCGAGTTTTCATCAAAAAACTAAAATGTCTAATCCGACTAATTGACGTACGAGGAGCTCAGATTTGCAAACCGCGTTCAATTTGGAGTTTTCGTTTGGCCGCTACGGCCGATCAAAGTCTGAAAAATCAATTACTTTCGTAAATTTTCCAAAATCCTCATAGTGACTGACTAATTTTTTTGCTATTGAAGCTAGCTGAAATTTTTTAACGGCAATCAATTTCTCTCGTCTTTCTGATGAAAATAAAGTTAAATTCAATAGTCTACGATGCTTTTTAAGAAAGTTGCATTTTTTAACAAATTTCCTAGGGGTTTACTCATGTCTTTTTTTCGAGTTTTCATCAAAAAACTAAAATGTCTAATCCGACTAATTGACGTACGAGGAGCTCAGATTTGCAAACCGCGTTCAATTTGGAGTTTTCGTTTGGCCGCTACGGCCGATCAAAGTCTGAAAAATGAATTATTTTCGTAAATTTTCCAAAATCCTCATGGTGACTGACTAATTTTTTTGCTATTGAAGTTAGCTGAAATTTTTTAACGGCAATCAATTTCTCTCGTCTTTCTGATGAAAATAAAGTTAAATTCAATAGTCTACGATGATTTTTAAGAAAGTTGCATTTTTTAACAAATTTCCTAGGGGTTTACTCATGTCTTTTTTCGAGTTTTCATCAAAAAATAAAAATGTCTAATCCGACTAATTGACGTACGAGGAGCTCAGATTTGCAAACCGCGTTCAATTTGGAGTTTTCGTTTGGCCGCTACGGCCGATCAAAGTCTGAAAAATCAATTACTTTCGTAAATTTTCCAAAATCCTCATGGTGACTGACTCATTTTTTTGCTATTGAAGTTAGCTGAAATTTTTTAACGGCAATCAATTTCTCTCGTCTTTCTGATGAAAATAAAGTTAAATTCAATAGTCTACGATGATTTTTAAGAAAGTTGCAATTTTTAACAAAATTTCCAAGGGGGTTAGTCATGTTTTTTTTCGAGTTTTCATCAAAAAATTAAAATGTCTAATCCGACTAATTGACGTACGAGGAGCTCAGATTTGCAAACCGCGTTCAATTTGGAGTTTTCGTTTGGCCGCTACGGCCGATCAAAGTCTGAAAAATGAATTATTTTCGTAAATTTTCCAAAATCCTCATGGTGACTGACTAATTTTTTTGCTATTGAAGTTAGCTGAAATTTTTTAATGGCAATCAATTTCTCTCGTCTTTCTGATGAAAATAAAGTTAAATTCAATAGTCTACGATGATTTTTAAGAAAGTTTCATTTTTTAACAAATTTCCTAGGGGTTTACTCATGTCTTTTTTTCACGATTTCATCAAAAAATAAAAATGTCTTATTTGACTAATTGACGTACCAGGAGCTCAGATTTGCAAACCGCGTTCAATTTGGAGTTTTCGTTTGGCCGCTACGGCCGATCAAAGTCTGAAAAATCAATTATTTTCGTAAATTTTCCAAAATCCTCATGGTGACTGACTAATTTTTTTGCTATTGAAGTTAGCTGAAATTTTTTAATGGCAATCAATTTCTCTCGTCTTTCTGATGAAAATAAAGTTAAATTCAATAGTCTACGATGATTTTTAAGAAAGTTGCATTTTTTAACAAATTTCCTAGGGGTTTACTCATGTCTTTTTTTCACGATTTCATCAAAAAATAAAAATGTCTTATTTGACTAATTGACGTACCAGGAGCTCAGATTTGCAAACCGCGTTCAATTTGGAGTTTTCGTTTGGCCGCTACGGCCGATCAAAGTCTGAAAAATCAATTATTTTCGTAAATTTTCCAAAATCCTCATGGTGACTGACTAATTTTTCTGCTATTGAAGTTAGCTGAAATTTTTTAACGGCACTCAATTTCTCTCGTCTTTCTGATGAAAATAAACTTAAATTCAATAGTCTACGATGATTTTTAAGAAAGTTTCATTTTTTAACAAATTTCCTAGGGGTTTACTCATGTCTTTTTTTCGTTTTTTCATCAAAAAATAAAAATGTCTAATCCGAGTAATTGACGTACGAGGAGCTCAGATTTGCAAACCGCGTTCAATTTGGAGTTTTCGTTTGGCCGCTACGGCCGATCAAAGTCTGAAAAATCAATTACTTTCGTAAATTTTCCAAAATCCTCATAGTGACTGACTAATTTTTTTGCTATTGAAGTTAGCTGAAATTTTTTAACGGCAATCAATTTCTCTCGTCTTTCTGATGAAAATAAAGTTAAATTCAATAGTCTACGATGATTTTTAAGAAAGTTGCATTTTTTAACAAATTTCCTAGGGGTTTACTCATGTCTTTTTTTCGAGTTTTCATCAAAAAACTAAAATGTCTAATCCGACTAATTGACGTACGAGGAGCTCAGATTTGCAAACCGCGTTCAATTTGGAGTTTTCGTTTGGCCGCTACGGCCGATCAAAGTCTGAAAAATCAATTATTTTCGTAAATTTTCCAAAATCCTCATGGTGACTGACTAATTTTTTTGCTATTGAAGTTAGCTGAAATTTTTTAATGGCAATCAATTTCTCTCGTCTTTCTGATGAAAATAAAGTTAAATTCAATAGTCTACGATGATTTTTAAGAAAGTTGCATTTTTTAACAAATTTCCTAGGGGTTTACTCATGTCTTTTTTTCACGATTTCATCAAAAAATAAAAATGTCTAAGCCGACTAATTGACGTACGAGGAGCTCAGATTTGCAAACCGCGTTCAATTTGGAGTTTTCGTTTGGCCACTACGGCCGATCAAAGTCTGAAAAATGAATTATTTTCGTAAATTTTCCAAAATCCTCATGGAGACTGACTAATTTTTTTGCTATTGAAGTTAGCTGAATTTTTTTAACGGCAATCAATTTCTCTTGTCTTTCTGATGAAAATAAAGTTAAATTCAATAGTCTACGATGATTTTTAAGAAAGTTGCAATTTTTAACAAAATTTCCAAGGGGGTTAGTCATGTTTTTTTTCGAGTTTTCATCAAAAAACTAAAATGTCTAATCCGACTAATTGACGTACGAGGAGCTCAGATTTGCAAACCGCGTTCAATTTGGAGTTTTCGTTTGGCCGCTACGGCCGATCAAAGTCTGAAAAATCAATTATTTTCGTAAATTTTCCAAAATCCTCATGGTGACTGACTAATTTTTTTGCTATTGAAGTTAGCTGAAATTTTTTAACGGCAATCAATTTCTCTCGTCTTTCTGATGAAAATAAAGTTAAATTCAATAGTCTACGATGATTTTTAAGAAAGTTGCAATTTTTAACAAAATTTCCAAGGGGGTTAGTCATGTTTTTTTTCGAGTTTTCATCAAAAAATTTAAATGTCCAATCCGACTAATTGACGTACGAGGAGCTCAGATTTGCAAACCGCGTTCAATTTGGAGTTTTTGTTTGGCCGCTACGGCCGATCAAAGTCTGAAAAATCAATTATTTTCGTAAATTTTCCAAAATCCTCATGGTGACTGACTAATTTTTTTGCTATTGAAGTTAGCTGAAATTTTTTAACGGCAATCAATTTCTCTCGTCTTTCTGATGAAAATAAAGTTAAATTCAATAGTCTACGATGATTTTTAAGAAAGTTGCAATTTTTAACAAAATTTCCAAGGGGGTTAGTCATGTTTTTTTTCGAGTTTTCATCAAAAATTAAAATGTCTAATCCGACTAATTGACGTACGAGGAGCTCAGATTTGCAAACCGCGTTCAATTTGGAGTTTTCGTTTGGCCGCTACGGCCGATCAAAGTCTGAAAAATCAATTATTTTCGTAAATTTTCCAAAATCCTCATGGTGACTGACTAATTTTTTTGCTATTGAAGTTAGCTGAAATTTTTTAACGGCAATCAATTTCTCTCGTCTTTCTGATGAAAATAAAGTTAAATTCAATAGTCTACGATGATTTTTAAGAAAGTTGCATTTTTTAACAAATTTCCTAGGGGTTTACTCATGTCTTTTTTTCGAGTTTTCATCAAAAAACTAAAATGTCTAATCCGACTAATTGACGTACGAGGAGCTCAGATTTGCAAACCGCGTTCAATTTGGAGTTTTCGTTTGGCCGCTACGGCCGATCAAAGTCTGAAAAATCAATTACTTTCGTAAATTTTCCAAAATCCTCATAGTGACTGACTAATTTTTTTGCTATTGAAGCTAGCTGAAATTTTTTAACGGCAATCAATTTCTCTCGTCTTTCTGATGAAAATAAAGTTAAATTCAATAGTCTACGATGCTTTTTAAGAAAGTTGCATTTTTTAACAAATTTCCTAGGGGTTTACTCATGTCTTTTTTTCGAGTTTTCATCAAAAAACTAAAATGTCTAATCCGACTAATTGACGTACGAGGAGCTCAGATTTGCAAACCGCGTTCAATTTGGAGTTTTCGTTTGGCCGCTACGGCCGATCAAAGTCTGAAAAATGAATTATTTTCGTAAATTTTCCAAAATCCTCATGGTGACTGACTAATTTTTTTGCTATTGAAGTTAGCTGAAATTTTTTAACGGCAATCAATTTCTCTCGTCTTTCTGATGAAAATAAAGTTAAATTCAATAGTCTACGATGATTTTTAAGAAAGTTGCATTTTTTAACAAATTTCCTAGGGGTTTACTCATGTCTTTTTTTCGAGTTTTCATCAAAAAACTAAAATGTCTAATCCGACTAATTGACGTACGAGGAGCTCAGATTTGCAAACCGCGTTCAATTTGGAGTTTTCGTTTGGCCGCTACGGCCGATCAAAGTCTGAAAAATCAATTACTTTCGTAAATTTTCCAAAATCCTCATGGTGACTGACTCATTTTTTTGCTATTGAAGTTAGCTGAAATTTTTTAACGGCAATCAATTTCTCTCGTCTTTCTGATGAAAATAAAGTTAAATTCAATAGTCTACGATGATTTTTAAGAAAGTTGCAATTTTTAACAAAATTTCCAAGGGGGTTAGTCATGTTTTTTTTCGAGTTTTCATCAAAAAATTAAAATGTCTAATCCGACTAATTGACGTACGAGGAGCTCAGATTTGCAAACCGCGTTCAATTTGGAGTTTTCGTTTGGCCGCTACGGCCGATCAAAGTCTGAAAAATGAATTATTTTCGTAAATTTTCCAAAATCCTCATGGTGACTGACTAATTTTTTTGCTATTGAAGTTAGCTGAAATTTTTTAACGGCAATCAATTTCTCTCGTCTTTCTGATGAAAATAAAGTTAAATTCAATAGTCTACGATGATTTTTAAGAAAGTTGCATTTTTTAACAAATTTCCTAGGGGTTTACCCATGTCTTTTTTTCGAGTTTTCATCAAAAAACTAAAATGTCTAATCCGACTAATTGACGTACGAGGAGCTCAGATTTGCAAACCGCGTTCAATTTGGAGTTTTCGTTTGGCCGCTACGGCCGATCAAAGTCTGAAAAATCAATTATTTTCGTAAATTTTCCAAAATCCTCATGGTGACTGACTAATTTTTTTGCTATTGAAGTTAGCTGAAATTTTTTAACGGCAATCAATTTCTCTCGTCTTTCTGATGAAAATAAAGTTAAATTCAATAGTCTACGATGATTTTTAAGAAAGTTGCATTTTTTAACAAATTTCCTATGGGTTTACTCATGTCTTTTTTTCACGATTTCATCAAAAAATAAAAATGTCTAATCCGACTAATTGACGTACGAGGAGCTCAGATTTGCAAACCGCGTTCAATTTGGAGTTTTCGTTTGGCCGCTACGGCCGATCAAAGTCTGAAAAATCAATTATTTTCGTAAATTTTCCAAAATCCTCATGGTGACTGACTAATTTTTTTGCTATTGAAGTTAGCTGAAATTTTTTAACGGCAATCAATTTCTCTCGTCTTTCTGATGAAAATAAAGTTAAATTCAATAGTCTACGATGATTTTTAAGAAAGTTGCATTTTTTAACAAATTTCCTAGGGGTTTACTCATGTCTTTTTTTCACGATTTCATCAAAAAATAAAAATGTCTAATCCGACTAATTGACGTACGAGGAGCTCAGATTTGCAAACCGCGTTCAATTTGGAGTTTTCGTTTGGCCGCTACGGCCGATCAAAGTCTGAAAAATCAATTATTTTCGTAAATTTTCCAAAATCCTCATGGTGACTGACTAATTTTTTTGCTATTGAAGTTAGCTGAAATTTTTTAACGGCAATCAATTTCTCTCGTCTTTCTGATGAAAATAAAGTTAAATTCCCAATAGTCTACGATGATTTTTAAGAAAGTTGCATTTTTTAACAAATTTCCTAGGGGTTTACTCATGTCTTTTTTTCACGATTTCATCAAAAAATAAAAATGTCTAATCCGACTAATTGACGTACGAGGAGCTCAGATTTGCAAACCGCGTTCAATTTGGAGTTTTCGTTTGGCCGCTACGGCCGATCAAAGTCTGAAAAATCAATTATTTTCGTAAATTTTCCAAAATCCTCATGGTGACTGACTAATTTTTTTGCTATTGAAGTTAGCTGAAATTTTTTAACGGCAATCAATTTCTCTCGTCTTTCTGATGAAAATAAAGTTAAATTCAATAGTCTACGATGATTTTTAAGAAAGTTGCAATTTTTAACAAAATTTCCAAGGGGGTTAGTCATGTTTTTTTTCGAGTTTTCATCAAAAAATTTAAATGTCCAATCCGACTAATTGACGTACGAGGAGCTCAGATTTGCAAACCGCGTTCAATTTGGAGTTTTTGTTTGGCCGCTACGGCCGATCAAAGTCTGAAAAATCAATTATTTTTTTAAATTTTCAAAATCCTCATGGTGACTGACTAATTTTTTTGCTATTGAAGTTAGCTGAAATTTTTTAACGGCAATCAATTTCTCTCGTCTTTCTGATGAAAATAAAGTTAAATTCAATAGTCTACGATGCTTTTTAAGAAAGTTGCATTTTTTAATAAATTTCCTAGGGGTTTACTCATGTCTTTTTTTCGAGTTTTCATCAAAAAACTAAAATGTCTAATCCGACTAATTGACGTACGAGGAGCTCAGATTTGCAAACCGCGTTCAATTTGGAGTTTTCGTTTGGCCGCTACGGCCGATCAAAGTCTGAAAAATCAATTATTTTCGTAAATTTTCCAAAATCCTCATGGTGACTGACTAATTTTTTTGCTATTGAAGTTAGCTGAAATTTTTTAACGGCAATCAATTTCTCTCGTCTTTCTGATGAAAATAAAGTTAAATTCAATAGTCTACGATGATTTTTAAGAAAGTTGCAATTTTTTAACAAAATTTCCAAGGGGGTTAGTCATGTTTTTTTTCGAGTTTTCATCAAAAAATTAAAATGTCTAATCCGACTAATTGACGTACGAGGAGCTCAGATTTGCAAACCGCGTTCAATTTGGAGTTTTCGTTTGGCCGCTACGGCCGATCAAAGTCTGAAAAATCAATTATTTTCGTAAATTTTTCCAAAATCCTCATGGTGACTGACTAATTTTTTTGCTATTGAAGTTAGCTGAAATTTTTTAACGGCAATCAATTTCTCTCGTCTTTCTGATGAAAATAAAGTTAAATTCAATAGTCTACGATGATTTTTAAGAAAGTTGCAATTTTTAACAAAATTTCCAAGGGGGTTAGTTATGTTTTTTTTCGAGTTTTCATCAAAAAATTAAAATGTCTAATCCGACTAATTGACGTACGAGGAGCTCAGATTTGCAAACCGCGTTCAATTTGGAGTTTTCGTTTGGCCGCTACGGCCGATCAAAGTCTGAAAAATCAATTATTTTCGTAAATTTTCCAAAATCCTCATGGTGACTGACTAATTTTTTTGCTATTGAAGTTAGCTGAAATTTTTTAACGGCAATCAATTTCTCTCGTCTTTCTGATGAAAATAAAGTTAAATTCAATAGTCTACGATGATTTTTAAGAAAGTTGCAATTTTTAACAAAATTTCCAAGGGGGTTAGTCATGTTTTTTTTCGAGTTTTCATCAAAAAATTAAAATGTCTAATCCGACTAATTGACGTACGAGGAGCTCAGATTTGCAAACCGCGTTCAATTTGGAGTTTTCGTTTGGCCGCTACGGCCGATCAAAGTCTGAAAAATCAATTATTTTCGTAAATTTTCCAAAATCCTCATGGTGACTGACTAATTTTTTTGCTATTGAAGTTAGCTGAAATTTTTTAACGGCAATCAATTTCTCTCGTCTTTCTGATGAAAATAAAGTTAAATTCAATAGTCTACGATGATTTTTAAGAAAGTTGCATTTTTTAACAAATTTCCTAGGGGTTTACTCATGTCTTTTTTTCGAGTTTTCATCAAAAAACTAAAATGTCTAATCCGACTAATTGACGTACGAGGAGCTCAGATTTGCAAACCGCGTTCAATTTGGAGTTTTCGTTTGGCCGCTACGGCCGATCAAAGTCTGAAAAATCAATTACTTTCGTAAATTTTCCAAAATCCTCATAGTGACTGACTAATTTTTTTGCTATTGAAGTTAGCTGAAATTTTTTAACGGCAATCAATTTCTCTCGTCTTTCTGATGAAAATAAAGTTAAATTCAATAGTCTACGATGCTTTTTAAGAAAGTTGCATTTTTTAATAAATTTCCTAGGGGTTTACTCATGTCTTTTTTTCGAGTTTTCATCAAAAAACTAAAATGTCTAATCCGACTAATTGACGTACGAGGAGCTCAGATTTGCAAACCGCGTTCAATTTGGAGTTTTCGTTTGGCCGCTACGGCCGATCAAAGTCTGAAAAATGAATTATTTTCGTAAATTTTCCAAAATCCTCATGGTGACTGACTAATTTTTTTGCTATTGAAGTTAGCTGAAATTTTTTAACGGCAATCAATTTCTCTCGTCTTTCTGATGAAAATAAAGTTAAATTCAATAGTCTACGATGATTTTTAAGAAAGTTGCAATTTTTAACAAAATTTCCAAGGGGGTTAGTCATGTTTTTTTTCGAGTTTTCATCAAAAAATTAAAATGTCTAATCCGACTAATTGACGTACGAGGAGCTCAGATTTGCAAACCGCGTTCAATTTGGAGTTTTCGTTTGGCCGCTACGGCCGATCAAAGTCTGAAAAATCAATTACTTTCGTAAATTTTCCAAAATCCTCATGGTGACTGACTCATTTTTTTGCTATTGAAGTTAGCTGAAATTTTTTAACGGCAATCAATTTCTCTCGTCTTTCTGATGAAAATAAAGTTAAATTCAATAGTCTACGATGATTTTTAAGAAAGTTGCAATTTTTAACAAAATTTCCAAGGGGGTTAGTCATGTTTTTTTTCGAGTTTTCATCAAAAAATTAAAATGTCTAATCCGACTAATTGACGTACGAGGAGCTCAGATTTGCAAACCGCGTTCAATTTGGAGTTTTCGTTTGGCCGCTACGGCCGATCAAAGTCTGAAAAATCAATTACTTTCGTAAATTTTCCAAAATCCTCATAGTGACTGACTAATTTTTTTGCTATTGAAGTTAGCTGAAATTTTTTAACGGCAATCAATTTCTCTCGTCTTTCTGATGAAAATAAAGTTAAATTCAATAGTCTACGATGCTTTTTAAGAAAGTTGCATTTTTTAACAAATTTCCTAGGGGTTTACTCATGTCTTTTTTTCGAGTTTTCATCAAAAAACTAAAATGTCTAATCCGACTAATTGACGTACGAGGAGCTCAGATTTGCAAACCGCGTTCAATTTGGAGTTTTCGTTTGGCCGCTACGGCCGATCAAAGTCTGAAAAATGAATTATTTTCGTAAATTTTCCAAAATCCTCATGGTGACTGACTAATTTTTTTGCTATTGAAGTTAGCTGAAATTTTTTAACGGCAATCAATTTCTCTCGTCTTTCTGATGAAAATAAAGTTAAATTCAATAGTCTACGATGATTTTTAAGAAAGTTGCAATTTTTAACAAAATTTCCAAGGGGGTTAGTCATGTTTTTTTTCGAGTTTTCATCAAAAAATTAAAATGTCTAATCCGACTAATTGACGTACGAGGAGCTCAGATTTGCAAACCGCGTTCAATTTGGAGTTTTCGTTTGGCCGCTACGGCCGATCAAAGTCTGAAAAATCAATTACTTTCGTAAATTTTCCAAAATCCTCATGGTGACTGACTCATTTTTTTGCTATTGAAGTTAGCTGAAATGTTTTAACGGCAATCAATTTCTCTCGTCTTTCTGATGAAAATAAAGTTAAATTCAATAGTCTACGATGATTTTTAAGAAAGTTGCAATTTTTAACAAAATTTCCAAGGGGGTTAGTCATGTTTTTTTTCGAGTTTTCATCAAAAAATAAAAATGTCTAATCCGACTAATTGACGTACGAGGAGCTCAGATTTGCAAACCGCGTTCAATTTGGAGTTTTCGTTTGGCCGCTACGGCCGATCAAAGTCTGAAAAATGAATTATTTTCGTAAATTTTCCAAAATCCTCATGGTGACTGACTAATTTTTTTGCTATTGAAGTTAGCTGAAATTTTTTAACGGCAATCAATTTCTCTCGTCTTTCTGATGAAAATAAAGTTAAATTCAATAGTCTACGATGATTTTTAAGAAAGTTGCAATTTTTAACAAAATTTCCAAGGGGGTTAGTCATGTTTTTTTTCGAGTTTTCATCAAAAAATTAAAATGTCTAATCCGACTAATTGACGTACGAGGAGCTCAGATTTGCAAACCGCGTTCAATTTGGAGTTTTCGTTTGGCCGCTACGGCCGATCAAAGTCTGAAAAATCAATTATTTTCGTAAATTTTCCAAAATCCTCATGGTGACTGACTAATTTTTTTGCTATTGAAGTTAGCTGAAATTTTTTAACGGCAATCAATTTCTCTCGTCTTTCTGATGAAAATAAAGTTAAATTCAATAGTCTACGATGATTTTTAAGAAAGTTGCATTTTTTAACAAATTTCCTAGGGGTTTACTCATGTCTTTTTTTCGAGTTTTCATCAAAAAACTAAAATGTCTAATCCGACTAATTGACGTACGAGGAGCTCAGATTTGCAAACCGCGTTCAATTTGGAGTTTTCGTTTGGCCGCTACGGCCGATCAAAGTCTGAAAAATCAATTACTTTCGTAAATTTTCCAAAATCCTCATAGTGACTGACTAATTTTTTTGCTATTGAAGTTAGCTGAAATTTTTTAACGGCAATCAATTTCTCTCGTCTTTCTGATGAAAATAAAGTTAAATTCAATAGTCTACGATGCTTTTTAAGAAAGTTGCATTTTTTAACAAATTTCCTAGGGGTTTACTCATGTCTTTTTTTCGAGTTTTCATCAAAAAACTAAAATGTCTAATCCGACTAATTGACGTACGAGGAGCTCAGATTTGCAAACCGCGTTCAATTTGGAGTTTTCGTTTGGCCGCTACGGCCGATCAAAGTCTGAAAAATGAATTATTTTCGTAAATTTTCCAAAATCCTCATGGTGACTGACTAATTTTTTTGCTATTGAAGTTAGCTGAAATTTTTTAACGGCAATCAATTTCTCTCGTCTTTCTGATGAAAATAAAGTTAAATTCAATAGTCTACGATGATTTTTAAGAAAGTTGCATTTTTTAACAAATTTCCTAGGGGTTTACTCATGTCTTTTTTTCGAGTTTTCATCAAAAAACTAAAATGTCTAATCCGACTAATTGACGTACGAGGAGCTCAGATTTGCAAACCGCGTTCAATTTGGAGTTTTCGTTTGGCCGCTACGGCCGATCAAAGTCTGAAAAATCAATTATTTTCGTAAATTTTCCAAAATCCTCATGGTGACTGACTAATTTTTTTGCTATTGAAGTTAGCTGAAATTTTTTAACGGCAATCAATTTCTCTCGTCTTTCCGATGAAAATAAAGTTAAATTCAATAGTCTACGATGATTTTTAAGAAAGTTGCATTTTTTAACAAATTTCCTAGGGGTTTACTCATGTCTTTTTTTCACGATTTCATCAAAAAATAAAAATGTCTAATCCGACTAATTGACGTACGAGGAGCTCAGATTTGCAAACCGCGTTCAATTTGGAGTTTTCGTTTGGCCGCTACGGCCGATCAAAGTCTGAAAAATCAATTATTTTCGTAAATTTTCCAAAATCCTCATGGTGACTGACTAATTTTTTTGCTATTGAAGTTAGCTGAAATTTTTTAACGGCAATCAATTTCTCTCGTCTTTCTGATGAAAATAAAGTTAAATTCAATAGTCTACGATGATTTTTAAGAAAGTTGCATTTTTTAACAAATTTCCTAGGGGTTTACTCATGTCTTTTTTTCACGATTTCATCAAAAAATAAAAAGGTCTAATCCGACTAATTGACGTACGAGGAGCTCAGATTTGCAAACCGCGTTCAATTTGGAGTTTTCGTTTGGCCACTACGGCCGATCAAAGTCTGAAAAATGAATTATTTTCGTAAATTTTCCAAAATCCTCATGGTGACTGACTAATTTTTTTGCTATTGAAGTTAGCTGAAATTTTTTAACGGCAATCAATTTCTCTCGTCTTTCTGATGAAAATAAAGTTAAATTCAATAGTCTACGATGATTTTTAAGAAAGTTGCAATTTTTAACAAAATTTCCAAGGGGGTTAGTCATGTTTTTTTTCGAGTTTTCATCAAAAAATTTAAATGTCTAATCCGACTAATTGACGTACGAGGAGCTCAGATTTGCAAACCGCGTTCAATTTGGAGTTTTCGTTTGGCCGCTACGGCCGATCAAAGTCTGAAAAATCAATTATTTTCGTAAATTTTCCAAAATCCTCATGGTGACTGACTAATTTTTTTGCTATTGAAGTTAGCTGAAATTTTTTAACGGCAATCAATTTCTCTGGTCTTTCTGATGAAAATAAAGTTAAATTCAATAGTCTACGATGATTTTTAAGAAAGTTGCATTTTTTAACAAATTTCCTAGGGGTTTACTCATGTCTTTTTTTCGAGTTTTCATCAAAAAACTAAAATGTCTAATCCGACTAATTGACGTACGAGGAGCTCAGATTTGCAAACCGCGTTCAATTTGGAGTTTTCGTTTGGCCGCTACGGCCGATCAAAGTCTGAAAAATCAATTATTTTCGTAAATTTTCCAAAATCCTCATGGTGACTGACTAATTTTTTTGCTATTGAAGTTAGCTGAAATTTTTTAACGGCAATCAATTTCTCTCGTCTTTCTGATGAAAATAAAGTTAAATTCAATAGTCTACGATGATTTTAAAGAAAGTTGCAATTTTTAACAAAATTTCCAAGGGGGTTAGTCATGTTTTTTTTCGAGTTTTCATCAAAAAATTAAAATGTCTAATCCGACTAATTGACGTACGAGGAGCTCAGATTTGCAAACCGCGTTCAATTTGGAGTTTTCGTTTGGCCGCTACGGCCGATCAAAGTCTGAAAAATCAATTATTTTCGTAAATTTTCCAAAATCCTCATGGTGACTGACTAATTTTTTTGCTATTAAAGTTAGCTGAAATTTTTTAACGGCAATCAATTTCTCTCGTCTTTCTGATGAAAATAAAGTTAAATTCAATAGTCTACGATGATTTTTAAGAAAGTTGCATTTTTTAACAAATTTCCTAGGGGTTTACTCATGTCTTTTTTTCGAGTTTTCATCAAAAAACTAAAATGTCTAATCCGACTAATTGACGTACGAGGAGCTCAGATTTGCAAACCGCGTTCAATTTGGAGTTTTCGTTTGGCCGCTACGGCCGATCAAAGTCTGAAAAATCAATTACTTTCGTAAATTTTCCAAAATCCTCATAGTGACTGACTAATTTTTTTGCTATTGAAGTTAGCTGAAATTTTTTAACGGCAATCAATTTCTCTCGTCTTTCTGATGAAAATAAAGTTAAATTCAATGGTCTACGATGATTTTTAAGAAAGTTGCATTTTTTAACAAATTTCCTAGGGGTTTACTCATGTCTTTTTTTCGAGTTTTCATCAAAAAACTAAAATGTCTAATCCGACTAATTGACGTACGAGGAGCTCAGATTTGCAAACCGCGTTCAATTTGGAGTTTTCGTTTGGCCGCTACGGCCGATCAAAGTCTGAAAAATCAATTATTTTCGTAAATTTTCCAAAATCCTCATGGTGACTGACTAATTTTTTTGCTATTGAAGTTAGCTGAAATTTTTTAACGGCAATCAATTTCTCTCGTCTTTCTGATGAAAATAAAGTTAAATTCAATAGTCTACGATGATTTTTAAGAAAGTTGCAATTTTTAACAAAATTTCCAAGGGGGTTAGTCATGTTTTTTTTCGAGTTTTCATCAAAAAATTAAAATGTCTAATCCGACTAATTGACGTACGAGGAGCTCAGATTTGCAAACCGCGTTCAATTTGGAGTTTTCGTTTGGCCGCTACGGCCCATCAAAGTCTGAAAAATCAATTATTTTCGTAAATTTTCCAAAATCCTCATGGTGACTGACTAATTTTTTTGCTATTGAAGTTAGCTGAAATTTTTTAACGGCAATCAATTTCTCTCGTCTTTCTGATGAAAATAAAGTTAAATTCAATAGTCTACGATGATTTTTAAGAAAGTTGCATTTTTTAACAAATTTCCTAGGGGTTTACTCATGTCTTTTTTTCGAGTTTTCATCAAAAAACTAAAATGTCTAATCCGACTAATTGACGTACGAGGAGCTCAGATTTGCAAACCGCGTTCAATTTGGAGTTTTCGTTTGGCCGCTACGGCCGATCAAAGTCTGAAAAATCAATTATTTTCGTAAATTTTCCAAAATCCTCATGGTGACTGACTAATTTTTTTGCTATTGAAGTTAGCTGAAATTTTTTAACGGCAATCAATTTCTCTCGTCTTTCTGATGAAAATAAAGTTAAATTCAATAGTCTACGATGATTTTTAAGAAAGTTTCATTTTTTAACAAATTTTAATAATAATAATAACTTTATTTACGGATTCAACCTTTTTACAATAAAGTATAAAATAACAAACAGATAAATATAAATTAATAAACAACGAAATAAATAAAAGCATCAATGTGAAATATAAAAACTTTAAGATAATATTAACAATTAACAATTTCCTAGGGGTTTACTCATGTCTTTTTTTCACGATTTCATCAAAAAATAAAAATGTCTTATTTGACTAATTGACGTACCAGGAGCTCAGATTTGCAAACCGCGTTCAATTTGGAGTTTTCGTTTGGCCGCTACGGCCGATCAAAGTCTGAAAAATCAATTATTTTCGTAAATTTTCCAAAATCCTCATGGTGACTGACTAATGTTTTTGCTATTGAAGTTAGCTGAAATTTTTTAACGGCAATCAATTTCTCTCGTCTTTCTGATGAAAATAAAGTTAAATTCAATAGTCTACGATGATTTTTAAGAAAGTTTCATTTTTTAACAAATTTCCTAGGGGTTTACTCATGTCTTTTTTTCACGATTTCATCAAAAAATAAAAATGTCTTATTTGACTAATTGACGTACCAGGAGCTCAGATTTGCAAACCGCGTTCAATTTGGAGTTTTCGTTTGGCCGCTACGGCCGATCAAAGTCTGAAAAATCAATTATTTTCGTAAATTTTCCAAAATCCTCATGGTGACTGACTAATTTTTCTGCTATTGAAGTTAGCTGAAATTTTTTAACGGCAATCAATTTCTCTCGTCTTTCTGATGAAAATAAACTTAAATTCAATAGTCTACGATGATTTTTAAGAAAGTTTCATTTTTTAACAAATTTCCTAGGGGTTTACTCATGTCTTTTTTTCGAGTTTTCATCAAAAAATAAAAATGTCTAATCCGAGTAATTGACGTACGAGGAGCTCAGATTTGCAAACCGCGTTCAATTTGGAGTTTTCGTTTGGCCGCTACGGCCGATCAAAGTCTGAAAAATCAATTACTTTCGTAAATTTTCCAAAATCCTCATAGTGACTGACTAATTTTTTTGCTATTGAAGTTAGCTGAAATTTTTTAACGGCAATCAATTTCTCTCGTCTTTCTGATGAAAATAAAGTTAAATTCAATAGTCTACGATGATTTTTAAGAAAGTTGCATTTTTTAACAAATTTCCTAGGGGTTTACTCATGTCTTTTTTTCGAGTTTTCATCAAAAAACTAAAATGTCTAATCCGACTAATTGACGTACGAGGAGCTCAGATTTGCAAACCGCGTTCAATTTGGAGTTTTCGTTTGGCCGCTACGGCCCATCAAAGTCTGAAAAATCAATTATTTTCGTAAATTTTCCAAAATCCTCATGGTGACTGACTAATTTTTTTGCTATTGAAGTTAGCTGAAATTTTTTAACGGCAATCAATTTCTCTCGTCTTTCTGATGAAAATAAAGTTAAATTCAATAGTCTACGATGATTTTTAAGAAAGTTTCATTTTTTAACAAATTTTAATAATAATAATAACTTTATTTACGGATTCAACCTTTTTACAATAAAGTATAAAATAACAAACAGATAAATATAAATTAATAAACAACGAAATAAATAAAAGCATCAATGTGAAATATAAAAACTTTAAGATAATATTAACAATTAACAATTTCCTAGGGGTTTACTCATGTCTTTTTTTCACGATTTCATCAAAAAATAAAAATGTCTTATTTGACTAATTGACGTACCAGGAGCTCAGATTTGCAAACCGCGTTCAATTTGGAGTTTTCGTTTGGCCGCTACGGCCGATCAAAGTCTGAAAAATCAATTATTTTCGTAAATTTTCCAAAATCCTCATGGTGACTGACTAATGTTTTTGCTATTGAAGTTAGCTGAAATTTTTTAACGGCAATCAATTTCTCTCGTCTTTCTGATGAAAATAAAGTTAAATTCAATAGTCTACGATGATTTTTAAGAAAGTTTCATTTTTTAACAAATTTCCTAGGGGTTTACTCATGTCTTTTTTTCACGATTTCATCAAAAAATAAAAATGTCTTATTTGACTAATTGACGTACCAGGAGCTCAGATTTGCAAACCGCGTTCAATTTGGAGTTTTCGTTTGGCCGCTACGGCCGATCAAAGTCTGAAAAATCAATTATTTTCGTAAATTTTCCAAAATCCTCATGGTGACTGACTAATTTTTCTGCTATTGAAGTTAGCTGAAATTTTTTAACGGCAATCAATTTCTCTCGTCTTTCTGATGAAAATAAACTTAAATTCAATAGTCTACGATGATTTTTAAGAAAGTTTCATTTTTTAACAAATTTCCTAGGGGTTTACTCATGTCTTTTTTTCGAGTTTTCATCAAAAAATAAAAATGTCTAATCCGAGTAATTGACGTACGAGGAGCTCAGATTTGCAAACCGCGTTCAATTTGGAGTTTTCGTTTGGCCGCTACGGCCGATCAAAGTCTGAAAAATCAATTACTTTCGTAAATTTTCCAAAATCCTCATAGTGACTGACTAATTTTTTTGCTATTGAAGTTAGCTGAAATTTTTTAACGGCAATCAATTTCTCTCGTCTTTCTGATGAAAATAAAGTTAAATTCAATAGTCTACGATGATTTTTAAGAAAGTTGCATTTTTTAACAAATTTCCTAGGGGTTTACTCATGTCTTTTTTTCGAGTTTTCATCAAAAAACTAAAATGTCTAATCCGACTAATTGACGTACGAGGAGCTCAGATTTGCAAACCGCGTTCAATTTGGAGTTTTCGTTTGGCCGCTACGGCCGATCAAAGTCTGAAAAATCAATTATTTTCGTAAATTTTCCAAAATCCTCATGGTGACTGACTAATTTTTTTGCTATTGAAGTTAGCTGAAATTTTTTAATGGCAATCAATTTCTCTCGTCTTTCTGATGAAAATAAAGTTAAATTCAATAGTCTACGATGATTTTTAAGAAAGTTGCATTTTTTAACAAATTTCCTAGGGGTTTACTCATGTCTTTTTTTCACGATTTCATCAAAAAATAAAAATGTCTAAGCCGACTAATTGACGTACGAGGAGCTCAGATTTGCAAACCGCGTTCAATTTGGAGTTTTCGTTTGGCCACTACGGCCGATCAAAGTCTGAAAAATGAATTATTTTCGTAAATTTTCCAAAATCCTCATGGAGACTGACTAATTTTTTTGCTATTGAAGTTAGCTGAAATTTTTTAACGGCAATCAATTTCTCTCGTCTTTCTGATGAAAATAAAGTTAAATTCAATAGTCTACGATGATTTTTAAGAAAGTTGCAATTTTTAACAAAATTTCCAAGGGGGTTAGTCATGTTTTTTTTCGAGTTTTCATCAAAAAACTAAAATGTCTAATCCGACTAATTGACGTACGAGGAGCTCAGATTTGCAAACCGCGTTCAATTTGGAGTTTTCGTTTGGCCGCTACGGCCGATCAAAGTCTGAAAAATCAATTATTTTCGTAAATTTTCCAAAATCCTCATGGTGACTGACTAATTTTTTTGCTATTGAAGTTAGCTGAAATTTTTTAACGGCAATCAATTTCTCTCGTCTTTCTGATGAAAATAAAGTTAAATTCAATAGTCTACGATGATTTTTAAGAAAGTTGCATTTTTTAACAAATTTCCTAGGGGTTTACTCATGTCTTTTTTTCACGATTTCATCAAAAAATAAAAATGTCTAATCCGACTAATTGACGTACGAGGAGCTCAGATTTGCAAACCGCGTTCAATTTGGAGTTTTCGTTTGGCCACTACGGCCGATCAAAGTCTGAAAAATGAATTATTTTCGTAAATTTTCCAAAATCCTCATGGTGACTGACTAATTTTTTTGCTATTGAAGTTAGCTGAAATTTTTTAACGGCAATCAATTTCTCTCGTCTTTCTGATGAAAATAAAGTTAAATTCAATAGTCTACGATGATTTTTAAGAAAGTTGCAATTTTTAACAAAATTTCCAAGGGGGTTAGTCATGTTTTTTTTCGAGTTTTCATCAAAAAATTTAAATGTCTAATCCGACTAATTGACGTACGAGGAGCTCAGATTTGCAAACCGCGTTCAATTTGGAGTTTTTGTTTGGCCGCTACGGCCGATCAAAGTCTGAAAAATCAATTATTTTCGTAAATTTTCCAAAATCCTCATGGTGACTGACTAATTTTTTTGCTATTGAAGTTAGCTGAAATTTTTTAACGGCAATCAATTTCTCTCGTCTTTCTGATGAAAATAAAGTTAAATTCAATAGTCTACGATGATTTTTAAGAAAGTTGCAATTTTTAACAAAATTTCCAAGGGGGTTAGTCATGTTTTTTTTCGAGTTTTCATCAAAAAATTAAAATGTCTAATCCGACTAATTGACGTACGAGGAGCTCAGATTTGCAAACCGCGTTCAATTTGGAGTTTTCGTTTGGCCGCTACGGCCGATCAAAGTCTGAAAAATCAATTATTTTCGTAAATTTTCCAAAATCCTCATGGTGACTGACTAATTTTTTTGCTATTGAAGTTAGCTGAAATTTTTTAACGGCAATCAATTTCTCTCGTCTTTCTGATGAAAATAAAGTTAAATTCAATAGTCTACGATGATTTTTAAGAAAGTTGCATTTTTTAACAAATTTCCTAGGGGTTTACTCATGTCTTTTTTTCGAGTTTTCATAAAAAAACTAAAATGTCTAATCCGACTAATTGACGGACGAGGAGCTCAGATTTGCAAACCGCGTTCAATTTGGAGTTTTCGTTTGGCCGCTACGGCCGATCAAAGTCTGAAAAATCAATTACTTTCGTAAATTTTCCAAAATCCTCATAGTGACTGACTAATTTTTTTGCTATTGAAGTTAGCTGAAATTTTTTAACGGCAATCAATTTCTCTCGTCTTTCTGATGAAAATAAAGTTAAATTCAATAGTCTACGATGATTTTTAAGAAAGTTGCATTTTTTAACAAATTTCCTAGGGGTTTACTCATGTCTTTTTTTCGAGTTTTCATCAAAAAACTAAAATGTCTAATCCGACTAATTGACGTACGAGGAGCTCAGATTTGCAAACCGCGTTCAATTTAGAGTTTTCGTTTGGCCGCTACGGCCGATCAAAGTCTGAAAAATCAATTATTTTCGTAAATTTTCCAAAATCCTCATGGTGACTGACTAATTTTTTTGCTATTGAAGTTAGCTGAAATTTTTTAACGGCAATCAATTTCTCTCGTCTTTCTGATGAAAATAAAGTTAAATTCAATAGTCTACGATGATTTTTAAGAAAGTTGCATTTTTTAACAAATTTCCTAGGGGTTTACTCATGTCTTTTTTTCACGATTTCATCAAAAAATAAAAATGTCTAATCCGACTAATTGACGTACGAGGAGCTCAGATTTGCAAACCGCGTTCAATTTGGAGTTTTCGTTTGGCCACTACGGCCGATCAAAGTCTGAAAAATGAATTATTTTCGTAAATTTTCCAAAATCCTCATGGTGACTGACTAATTTTTTTGCTATTGAAGTTAGCTGAAATTTTTTAACGGCAATCAATTTCTCTCGTCTTTCTGATGAAAATAAAGTTAAATTCAATAGTCTACGATGATTTTTAAGAAAGTTGCAATTTTTAACAAAATTTCCAAGGGGGTTAGTCATGTTTTTTTTCGAGTTTTCATCAAAAAATTTAAATGTCTAATCCGACTAATTGACGTACGAGGAGCTCAGATTTGCAAACCGCGTTCAATTTGGAGTTTTTGTTTGGCCGCTACGGCCGATCAAAGTCTGAAAAATCAATTATTTTCGTAAATTTTCCAAAATCCTCATGGTGACTGACTAATTTTTTTGCTATTGAAGTTAGCTGAAATTTTTTAACGGCAATCAATTTCTCTCGTCTTTCTGATGAAAATAAAGTTAAATTCAATAGTCTACGATGATTTTTAAGAAAGTTGCAATTTTTAACAAAATTTCCAAGGGGGTTAGTCATGTTTTTTTTCGAGTTTTCATCAAAAAATTTAAATGTCTAATCCGACTAATTGACGTACGAGGAGCTCAGATTTGCAAACCGCGTTCAATTTGGAGTTTTTGTTTGGCCGCTACGGCCGATCAAAGTCTGAAAAATCAATTATTTTCGTAAATTTTCCAAAATCCTCATGGTGACTGACTAATGTTTTTGCTATTGAAGTTAGCTGAAATTTTTTAACGGCAATCAATTTCTCTCGTCTTTCTGATGAAAATAAAGTTAAATTCAATAGTCTACGATGATTTTTAAGAAAGTTTCATTTTTTAACAAATTTCCTAGGGGTTTACTCATGTCTTTTTTTCACGATTTCATCAAAAAATAAAAATGTCTTATTTGACTAATTGACGTACCAGGAGCTCAGATTTGCAAACCGCGTTCAATTTGGAGTTTTCGTTTGGCCGCTACGGCCGATCAAAGTCTGAAAAATCAATTATTTTCGTAAATTTTCCAAAATCCTCATGGTGACTGACTAATTTTTCTGCTATTGAAGTTAGCTGAAATTTTTTAACGGCAATCAATTTCTCTCGTCTTTCTGATGAAAATAAACTTAAATTCAATAGTCTACGATGATTTTTAAGAAAGTTTCATTTTTTAACAAATTTCCTAGGGGTTTACTCATGTCTTTTTTTCGAGTTTTCATCAAAAAATAAAAATGTCTAATCCGAGTAATTGACGTACGAGGAGCTCAGATTTGCAAACCGCGTTCAATTTGGAGTTTTCGTTTGGCCGCTACGGCCGATCAAAGTCTGAAAAATCAATTACTTTCGTAAATTTTCCAAAATCCTCATAGTGACTGACTAATTTTTTTGCTATTGAAGTTAGCTGAAATTTTTTAACGGCAATCAATTTCTCTCGTCTTTCTGATGAAAATAAAGTTAAATTCAATAGTCTACGATGATTTTTAAGAAAGTTGCATTTTTTAACAAATTTCCTAGGGGTTTACTCATGTCTTTTTTTCGAGTTTTCATCAAAAAACTAAAATGTCTAATCCGACTAATTGACGTACGAGGAGCTCAGATTTGCAAACCGCGTTCAATTTGGAGTTTTCGTTTGGCCGCTACGGCCGATCAAAGTCTGAAAAATCAATTATTTTCGTAAATTTTCCAAAATCCTCATGGTGACTGACATTTTTTTTGCTATTGAAGTTAGCTGAAATTTTTTAATGGCAATCAATTTCTCTCGTCTTTCTGATGAAAATAAAGTTAAATTCAATAGTCTACGATGATTTTTAAGAAAGTTGCATTTTTTAACAAATTTCCTAGGGGTTTACTCATGTCTTTTTTTCGAGTTTTCATCAAAAAACTAAAATGTCTAATCCGACTAATTGACGTACGAGGAGCTCAGATTTGCAAACCGCGTTCAATTTGGAGTTTTCGTTTGGCCGCTACGGCCGATCAAAGTCTGAAAAATCAATTACTTTCGTAAATTTTCCAAAATCCTCATAGTGACTGACTAATTTTTTTGCTATTGAAGTTAGCTGAAATTTTTTAACGGCAATCAATTTCTCTCGTCTTTCTGATGAAAATAAAGTTAAATTCAATAGTCTACGATGATTTTTAAGAAAGTTGCATTTTTTAACAAATTTCCTAGGGGTTTACTCATGTCTTTTTTTCACGATTTCATCAAAAAATAAAAATGTCTAATCCGACTAATTGACGTACGAGGAGCTCAGATTTGCAAACCGCGTTCAATTTGGAGTTTTCGTTTGGCCGCTACGGCCGATCAAAGTCTGAAAAATCAATTATTTTCGTAAATTTTCCAAAATCCTCATGGTGACTGACTAATTTTTTTGCTATTGAAGTTAGCTGAAATTTTTTAATGGCAATCAATTTCTCTCGTCTTTCTGATGAAAATAAAGTTAAATTCAATAGTCTACGATGATTTTTAAGAAAGTTGCATTTTTTAACAAATTTCCTAGGGGTTTACTCATGTCTTTTTTTCGAGTTTTCATCAAAAAACTAAAATGTCTAATCCGACTAATTGACGTACGAGGAGCTCAGATTTGCAAACCGCGTTCAATTTGGAGTTTTCGTTTGGCCGCTACGGCCGATCAAAGTCTGAAAAATCAATTATTTTCGTAAATTTTCCAAAATCCTCATGGTGACTGACTAATTTTTTTGCTATTGAAGTTAGCTGAAATTTTTTAACGGCAATCAATTTCTCTCGTCTTTCTGATGAAAATAAAGTTAAATTCAATAGTCTACGATGATTTTTAAGAAAGTTGCAATTTTTAACAAAATTTCCAAGGGGGTTAGTCATGTTTTTTTTCGAGTTTTCATCAAAAAACTAAAATGTCTAATCCGACTAATTGACGTACGAGGAGCTCAGATTTGCAAACCGCGTTCAATTTGGAGTTTTCGTTTGGCCGCTACGGCCGATCAAAGTCTGAAAAATCAATTATTTTCGTAAATTTTCCAAAATCCTCATGGTGACTGACTAATTTTTTTGCTATTGAAGTTAGCTGAAATTTTTTAACGGCAATCAATTTCTCTCGTCTTTCTGATGAAAATAAAGTTAAATTCAATAGTCTACGATGATTTTTAAGAAAGTTGCATTTTTTAACAAATTTCCTAGGGGTTTACTCATGTCTTTTTTTCACGATTTCATCAAAAAATAAAAATGTCTAATCCGACTAATTGACGTACGAGGAGCTCAGATTTGCAAACCGCGTTCAATTTGGAGTTTTCGTTTGGCCACTACGGCCGATCAAAGTCTGAAAAATGAATTATTTTCGTAAATTTTCCAAAATCCTCATGGTGACTGACTAATTTTTTTGCTATTGAAGTTAGCTGAAATTTTTTAACGGCAATCAATTTCTCTCGTCTTTCTGATGAAAATAAAGTTAAATTCAATAGTCTACGATGATTTTTAAGAAAGTTGCAATTTTTAACAAAATTTCCAAGGGGGTTAGTCATGTTTTTTTTCGAGTTTTCATCAAAAAATTTAAATGTCTAATCCGACTAATTGACGTACGAGGAGCTCAGATTTGCAAACCGCGTTCAATTTGGAGTTTTCGTTTGGCCGCTACGGCCGATCAAAGTCTGAAAAATCAATTATTTTCGTAAATTTTCCAAAATCCTCATGGTGACTGACTAATTTTTTTGCTATTGAAGTTAGCTGAAATTTTTTAACGGCAATCAATTTCTCTCGTCTTTCTGATGAAAATAAAGTTAAATTCAATAGTCTACGATGATTTTTAAGAAAGTTGCAATTTTTAACAAAATTTCCAAGGGGGTTAGTCATGTTTTTTTTCGAGTTTTCATCAAAAAACTAAAATGTCTAATCCGACTAATTGACGTACGAGGAGCTCAGATTTGCAAACCGCGTTCAATTTGGAGTTTTTGTTTGGCCGCTACGGCCGATCAAAGTCTGAAAAATCAATTATTTTCGTAAATTTTCCAAATCCTCATGGTGACTGACTAATTTTTTTGCTATTGAAGTTAGCTGAAATTTTTTAACGGCAATCAATTTCTCTCGTCTTTCTGATGAAAATAAAGTTAAATTCAATAGTCTACGATGATTTTTAAGAAAGTTGCAATTTTTAACAAAATTTCCAAGGGGGTTAGTCATGTTTTTTTTCGAGTTTTCATCAAAAAATTTAAATGTCTAATCCGACTAATTGACGTACGAGGAGCTCAGATTTGCAAACCGCGTTCAATTTGGAGTTTTTGTTTGGCCGCTACGGCCGATCAAAGTCTGAAAAATCAATTATTTTCGTAAATTTTCCAAAATCCTCATGGTGACTGACTAATGTTTTTGCTATTGAAGTTAGCTGAAATTTTTTAACGGCAATCAATTTCTCTCGTCTTTCTGATGAAAATAAAGTTAAATTCAATAGTCTACGATGATTTTTAAGAAAGTTTCATTTTTTAACAAATTTCCTAGGGGTTTACTCATGTCTTTTTTTCACGATTTCATCAAAAAATAAAAATGTCTTATTTGACTAATTGACGTACCAGGAGCTCAGATTTGCAAACCGCGTTCAATTTGGAGTTTTCGTTTGGCCGCTACGGCCGATCAAAGTCTGAAAAATCAATTATTTTCGTAAATTTTCCAAAATCCTCATGGTGACTGACTAATTTTTCTGCTATTGAAGTTAGCTGAAATTTTTTAACGGCAATCAATTTCTCTCGTCTTTCTGATGAAAATAAACTTAAATTCAATAGTCTACGATGATTTTTAAGAAAGTTTCATTTTTTAACAAATTTCCTAGGGGTTTACTCATGTCTTTTTTTCGAGTTTTCATCAAAAAAGAAAAATGTCTAATCCGAGTAATTGACGTACGAGGAGCTCAGATTTGCAAACCGCGTTCAATTTGGAGTTTTCGTTTGGCCGCTACGGCCGATCAAAGTCTGAAAAATCAATTACTTTCGTAAATTTTCCAAAATCCTCATAGTGACTGACTAATTTTTTTGCTATTGAAGTTAGCTGAAATTTTTTAACGGCAATCAATTTCTCTCGTCTTTCTGATGAAAATAAAGTTAAATTCAATAGTCTACGATGATTTTTAAGAAAGTTGCATTTTTTAACAAATTTCCTAGGGGTTTACTCATGTCTTTTTTTCGTGTATTCATCAAAAAACTAAAATGTCTAATCCGACTAATTGACGTACGAGGAGCTCAGATTTGCAAACCGCGTTCAATTTGGAGTTTTCGTTTGGCCGCTACGGCCGATCAAAGTCTGAAAAATCAATTACTTTCGTAAATTTTCCAAAATCCTCATAGTGACTGACTAATTTTTTTGCTATTGAAGTTAGCTGAAATTTTTTAACGGCAATCAATTTCTCTCGTCTTTCTGATGAAAATAAAGTTAAATTCAATAGTCTACGATGATTTTTAAGAAAGTTGCATTTTTTAACAAATTTCCTAGGGGTTTACTCATGTCTTTTTTTCGAGTTTTCATCAAAAAACTAAAATGTCTAATCCGACTAATTGACGTACGAGGAGCTCAGATTTGCAAACCGCGTTCAATTTGGAGTTTTCGTTTGGCCGCTACGGCCGATCAAAGTCTGAAAAATCAATTATTTTCGTAAATTTTCCAAAATCCTCATGGTGACTGACTAATTTTTTTGCTATTGAAGTTAGCTGAAATTTTTTAACGGCAATCAATTTCTCTCGTCTTTCTGATGAAAATAAAGTTAAATTCAATAGTCTACGATGATTTTTAAGAAAGTTGCATTTTTTAACAAATTTCCTAGGGGTTTACTCATGTCTTTTTTTCGAGTTTTCATCAAAAAACTAAAATGTCTAATCCGACTAATTGACGTACGAGGAGCTCAGATTTGCAAACCGCGTTCAATTTGGAGTTTTCGTTTGGCCGCTACGGCCGATCAAAGTCTGAAAAATCAATTATTTTCGTAAATTTTCCAAAATCCTCATGGTGACTGACTAATTTTTTTGCTATTGAAGTTAGCTGAAATTTTTTAATGGCAATCAATTTCTCTCGTCTTTCTGATGAAAATAAAGTTAAATTCAATAGTCTACGATGATTTTTAAGAAAGTTGCATTTTTTAACAAAATTTCCAAGGGGGTTAGTCATGTTTTTTTTCGAGTTTTCATCAAAAAATTTAAATGTCTAATCCGACTAATTGACGTACGAGGAGCTCAGATTTGCAAACCGCGTTCAATTTGGAGTTTTCGTTTGGCCGCTACGGCCGATCAAAGTCTGAAAAATCAATTATTTTCGTAAATTTTCCAAAATCCTCATGGTGACTGACTAATTTTTTTGCTATTGAAGTTAGCTGAAATTTTTTAACGGCAATCAATTTCTCTCGTCTTTCTGATGAAAATAAAGTTAAATTCAATAGTCTACGATGATTTTTAAGAAAGTTGCATTTTTTAACAAATTTCCTAGGGGTTTACTCATGTCTTTTTTTCACGATTTCATCAAAAAATTAAAATGTCTAATCCGACTAATTGACGTACGAGGAGCTCAGATTTGCAAACCGCGTTCAATTTGGAGTTTTCGTTTGGCCGCTACGGCCGATCAAAGTCTGAAAAATCAATTATTTTCGTAAATTTTCCAAAATCCTCATGGTGACTGACTAATTTTTTTGCTATTGAAGTTAGCTGAAATTTTTTAACGGCAATCAATTTCTCTCATCTTTCTGATGAAAATAAAGTTAAATTCAATAGTCTACGATGATTTTTAAGAAAGTTGCATTTTTTAACAAATTTCCTGGGGGTTTACTCATGTCTTTTTTTCGTGTATTCATCAAAAAACTAAAATGTCTAATCCGACTAATTGACGTACGAGGAGCTCAGATTTGCAAACCGCGTTCAATTTGGAGTTTTCGTTTGGCCGCTACGGCCGATCAAAGTCTGAAAAATCAATTATTTTCGTAAATTTTCCAAAATCCTCATGGTGACTGACTAATTTTTCTGCTATTGAAGTTAGCTGAAATTTTTTAATGGCAATCAATTTCTCTCGTCTTTCTGATGAAAATAAAGTTAAATTCAATAGTCTACGATGATTTTTAAGAAAGTTGCATTTTTTAACAAATTTCCTAGGGGTTTACTCATGTCTTTTTTTCACGATTTCATCAAAAAATTAAAATGTCTAATCCGACTAATTGACGTACGAGGAGCTCAGATTTGCAAACCGCGTTCAATTTGGAGTTTTCGTTTGGCCGCTACGGCCGATCAAAGTCTGAAAAATCAATTATTTTCGTAAATTTTCCAAAATCCTCATGGTGACTGACTAATTTTTTTGCTATTGAAGTTAGCTGAAATTTTTTAACGGCAATCAATTTCTCTCGTCTTTCTGATGAAAATAAAGTTAAATTCAATAGTCTACGATGATTTTTAAGAAAGTTGCAATTTTTAACAAAATTTCCAAGGGGGTTAGTCATGTTTTTTTTCGAGTTTTCATCAAAAAATTAAAATGTCTAATCCGACTAATTGACGTACGAGGAGCTCAGATTTGCAAACCGCGTTCAATTTGGAGTTTTCGTTTGGCCGCTACGGCCGATCAAAGTCTGAAAAATCAATTATTTTCGTAAATTTTCCAAAATCCTCATGGTGACTGACTAATTTTTTTGCTATTGAAGTTAGCTGAAATTTTTTAACGGCAATCAATTTCTCACGTCTTTCTGATGAAAATAAAGTTAAATTCAATAGTCTACGATGATTTTTAAGAAAGTTGCAATTTTTAACAAAATTTCCAAGGGGGTTAGTCATGTTTTTTTTCGAGTTTTCATCAAAAAATTAAAATGTCTAATCCGACTAATTGACGTACGAGGAGCTCAGATTTGCAAACCGCGTTCAATTTGGAGTTTTCGTTTGGCCGCTACGGCCGATCAAAGTCTGAAAAATCAATTATTTTCGTAAATTTTCCAAAATCCTCATGGTGACTGACTAATTTTTTTGCTATTGAAGTTAGCTGAAATTTTTTAACGGCAATCAATTTCTCTCGTCTTTCTGATGAAAATAAAGTTAAATTCAATAGTCTACGATGATTATTAAGAAAGTTGCATTTTTTTAACAAATTTCTAATACATTTGTCTACTATTTGTACACTTACACACCTTAACACTCACTCGCCGGAAGATAAACTGCCCGACTTTCAATGAAAACAGGTGTTTTGCATCTTTGTCTATCTTATGTGCAGATTGAAATGAATTTGTTTCGAATCGGAGCTGCATTGATAAACACTGATAAGAGGTGAATGAAGAATGCGGTTTTGCGATATCAACACCGGACGTGAATTTGCCTCCGGGCCAAAGGTGAGGTGAGATGATAAGGCTGTTAGCACCTGACGAAATTTTCCAGTTGAGTGCGGGAGTTCTGTGTTAAAAGAGTTTAATAATGTGGTGGAGTGTTGTTTTTGGATTATCATTGGATGGACGAGGGACATTTGTCGTCTTATGGACATTATTTGATGAAGGCAAGTGCACAGAGCTGAGTAATTGCAAATGTTCTCTCGAACAATAGTCAGTTTACTTAAAAAACGAAAGAGATTTCGAAAAAATGGTGTTGTCGATATCATGTTACTCTCTCCGATTTGGTGGTATTATTTATATTTACGCTCTCATGGTTTATTTTCAATTTAAATCATATTTTAAATGTACATCTAGCGGATGTAACTAAAAATTATGAAAGATGGAAATATTATACTTCAAATTCAACAACTCAAGCGATTCCGAAAAAAACGTATTTTTTATTAGTTGTTTATTTTGGCATTCTCTACAATTATTATTACAATGAATTTTCTGTAACTATTATCGTTTCATAATTATAAACCAAAAATGCCAAAAAAAAATACATTTTTTTTCTCGAAAACCAATGAGTTTTCGTCCATTACAGAACTAATAAGTAACGTACGTAATGAAATATTTACTGGGACATGATTGCATTGCTTATATTCGGCCAGCTTTTTTCCTATTAACATTTTTACTTCAATCAATTGATGCCACTGTCGGATAGTCAACGTGAACTTTGAACCCTTCGCAGCCTCAGTCGGGCACCGTGCGTCTTATTGTTTGTGTGTTGTGGTAGGTTAGAAAACTTAAATGTGATATCAAAACTCCCGTGTTTAGAGTACCAAGTTGTATTTTAAAATAGTGCATAGGACTACAAGTAGGCTTTGTACAAAACATTATGGTGCGTATAAAATTAAAAATTCGTGTTCCAACGAAGGTCGAAGTTCAATAAGCTTGATTTTTTCGCACGCGTCCAAGTTTAGAAAACACAAGTGCGAAAAAGGGCCTTATGAACGAGTTTTTTACAGTATTTTTTTCTATTTTGCCCCTTTTATTCCATTTCTAAATCGACCATTCATATTTAGAAAATTGTATGGTGGTAACACTAATAATTGACATTTCAATTTGAAATTAGTTTGTGATTTCCACACATCACATAACCTCAAAACTATCTCACCGAAAATTTAGCACAGGTTGACGGCTCTGAATTTCAACGGTGCCAACCTCGAAAAATTAAATTATTAAAGCACTCGGCGAGTCATTAACGAACCCATTTAAGTGCGTTAATGACGCAAAATAAAAAAAAATATAAAGTAATCTCTTTGAAAATGTATTTTTCTGTTCGAAGATTTCAAAATCGTTATTTTGAGCTGCCACACGTATTGTTAGATTTTGATTATTCCAACGTCAAAAAGTGGAATAATTGGTGCAATTTTAAAACAGGTTTATAATTTTTTCGTAAAATCAACGCAAAACCGTCAAAATTGCACGTTTTTAATGTCCGAAGATTTAAAATTGCTATTTTGATTTTTTTAATTGCACAATTGTCAAATGCATTGTCTGATTTTGATGATTCAAATATCAAAATATGGAAAATTTAGTGTTATTTTTAAACCGATTACAATTTCTTTTTGAAGAAATTAACATACACTGCAAAAATATTATTATTATTTTTTTTTTTTGAAGTATGAAGATTTCAAAATCGTGATTTTAGATTTTGAAACCACGCAACTGCCAAACGCATCGTCCGATTTTGATAATTCTAACGTCAAAAAGTGGAAAATTTAGTGGAATTTAAAAACGGTTTAATAAGTGTTTTCGTGAAATCAACACAAAACGTCAAAAGTGCCCGTTTTCAAAGTCCGAAGATTTAAAATTGCGATTTTGATTGTTTTTTTTAATTGCACAACTGTCAAATGCTTTGTCTGATTTTAATGATTCAAAAAATTGAGTGTAATTTTAAAACTGATTACAATTTCGTTTTGTTGGAAAATAAAACCTGAAAAAATATCATTTTGACTGCTGTCAAACATAGAAATAACGTATTTAAAAAAAATATAATTTTGACAGCTGTCACTTTGTGTCTAACGTAGAAATAACGTATTTTTTGCATAAAAATAAAACCTTCCAATTTTCAAGCAAATTTAAAGAAAATCTGATCTTCTCACGTGGAAAATGTTGAAATAGAAAAGGTGCGGTACTAAAACACTTCATTCTGACAGCTGTCAATTTTATTCAATCTAGAAACAACGTGTTTTCCACGTGAAAACAAAATTATCTACATTATTTGCAATTTTATCCGATTTTGATGATTCAAACATAAAAATTTAGAAAATTTAGTGTAATATTAAAATTGATTTTTTTGAACAAAAAGTAATTTTGCGTATCTCGATTCCTGGAAGTCGCACAAACAATTTTTATAGACAAATAGTGGTTAGAATGGTCTCTTAGACTTGAAAAAAAAACAGAAAAAAATTTTGTGCGGTACTAAAACTCTTCATTCTGACAGCTGTCAATTTTATCCAATCTAGAAACAACGTGTTTTCTACATGAAAATTATCATCTACATTGTTCGCAATTTCTTGACGAATTTGAGCTTTTCAAGCGGAAATTGTTGAAGAAGAAATGTCAAATAATGTAACTTTAACAACTGCTACTTGAGAAATGACGTTATTTTGCATGAAAACAATTTTTTTTTTATTATTTGTTACATTATTTGCAATTTCAAGGGAAATCTGAAATATCCAAGAAATATTAAAATACGTCTAAAATAAAGCAATTTTTTGACACTTTCTAACCTAAAAATATGATTTTTTTCTACATGAAAATCAAACTAATTCCTCATTGTCTACATTATTTCCAATTTCAAAGTGAATTTATGTACCAGAAAGAAAGTTGAATTGCTAAACTATGTGTCAAATAATCTAATTTTGACATCTGTCACATTTAATCTAACCTAAAAACAACGATTTTTTTTTAGATGAAAACAAAATTATCTTCCGTTTTTAAGCAATTTTAAAGGAAATCTGAGCTTCTCACTTAGAAAATGTTTAAATAAAAAATGTGCGGTTCTAAAATATTTGTCTACTGATGTGATTTTGACAGTTGCCAATTTTGATCCAACCGAGAAACAAAGTTGCTTCCACATGGACAAAATTATTTACATTATTCGCAATTTCGTGACAAATCTGAGCTTCTAGCGCCGAACATGTTGGCAAATGACACATGCAGTCAAAAACCTGTCAAACATGTAATTTTGACAGCCGTCCTAAAAATAAAGTTTTTTTTAGATGAAAACAAAATTAGCTTCCATTTTTAAGCAATTTTAAAGGAAATCTGAGCTTTCACATAGAAAATGTTTAAATGAAAAATGTGCGGTTCTAAAATACTTGTCTACTGATTTTGACAGTTGCCAATTTTGATTCAACCTAGAAACAAAGTTGTTTCCAAATGAAAACAAAATTATCTACATTCTTAGAGCTTTTAGCGCCAAAAATGTTAAAAAATAACAGATGCAGTAAAAAACCTGTCAAAAAATGTAATTTTGACAGATGTCACTTTGTATCTAACGTAGAAAAAACGTATTTTTTGCATTAAAATTAAATTTTCTCGCGTGGAAAATGTTTAAATAGAAAAAGTGCGGTACTAAAATGCTTGATTCTGACAGCTGTCAATTTTATCCAACCTAGAAACAACGAGTTTTCTACATGAAAACGAAATTATGTACATTGTTTGCAATTTCGTGACGAATCTGAGTTTCTTACGCCGAAAATGTTGATGTAGTAAAAAGCCCTGACAAAAAATGTAATTTCGACAGCTGTCATTTTTTGTCTAACGTAGAAACGTATTTTTTTGTATAGAAATCAAATCTCGTTTTTAAGCAAATTTAAAGGATATCTGAGCTTCTCACGTGGAAAATGTTTAAATAGAAAAGGTGCGGTATTCAAATACTTGATTCTAACAGCTGTCAATTTTTATTCAACCTGGAAATAACGTGTTTCTACATGAAAACAAAATTATCTACATTCTTTGCAATTTCGTGACAAAACTGAGTTTCTAGCGACAAGAATGTTGAAAAATAACAGATGCAGTAAAAAACCTGTAAAAAATGTAATTTTGACAGCTGTCACTTTGTGTCTAAAGTAAATAAATAATGTATTTTTTGCTTTAAAAAAAAACTTCTCATTTTTAAGCAAATTTAAAGGAAATATGAGCTTCTCACGTGGAAAATGTGTAAATAATAATAATAATAATAATTTATTTGTGCTAGAAATTATAATAATTTTTACACAAGTCTTAAGTCAAGATTTAAAATGTAATAATAACACAAATTGCAATCATATGGCAATATACAATTACATTACAATTAACTTAGAAAAAGTGCGGTATTAAAATATCTGATTCTGACAGTTGTCAATTTTTATTCAACCTGGAAACAACGCGTTTCTGCATGAAAACACAATTGTCTACATTCTTTGCAATTTCGTGACGAATCTGGGCTTCTCATGCCGAAAATGTTGGAAAATAACAGATGCAATGAAAAACCTGTCAAAAATGTAATTTTGACAGCTGTCACTTTGTCACTTTTTTTTTGCATAAAAATGAAAGCTTCTCATTTTTAAGCAAATTTATAGGAAATCTAAGCTTCTCACGTTGAAAATTTTTAAATAGAAAATGTGCGGTATTAAAATACATGATTCTGACAGCTGTCAATTTTATCCAATCTAGAAACAACGTGTTTTCTGTTTCATGAAAACAAAATTATCTACATTATTTGCAATTTTGTCCGATTTTGATGATTCAAACATAAAAATGTGGAAAATTTAGTTTAATATTATTAAATTTGATTTTTTGAAGAAAAAGTAATTTTGCGTATCTCGGTTCCTGGAAGTCCCACAAACAATTTTTATAGACAAACAGTGTTTAGAATTGTCTCTTGGAAAAAAATTAATTTTAATCGATTTTTAGTCGTTTCTAGTTAAGGAGCACTATTTACGAAAAAAAATTCATTTTGCCTATTTCGGTTCCTGGAAGTCCCACAATTTTTATTATAGACGAATAGTATTTAGAATGGCCTCTTAAACTTAAAAACAAAACAAAAAAAGTTTTTGAAGAAAAATTAATTTTAATCTATTTTTAGTCGTTTCCCATCAAGAAGCACCATTTACGAAAAAAAATCATTTTGCGTATTTCGGTTCCTGTAAGTCCCACATTTTTTTTTTAATAGATGAATAGTATTTAGAATTGTCTCTTAGACTTGAAAACAAAACAAACAAAAATTTTTGAAGAAAAATTAATTTTAATAGATTTTTAGTCGTTTCCCATCAAGAAGCACCATTTACGAAAAAAAATCATTTTGCGTATTTCGGTTCCTGGAAGTCCCACAATTTTTTTTTATAGACGAATAGTATTTAGAATGGTCTCTTAAACTTGACAAAAAAAAACAAAAAAGAAATTATGAAGAAAAATTAATTTTAATCGATTTTTAGTCATTTGCCGTCAATGAGCACTATTTACGAAAAAAAATCATTTTGCGTATTTCGGTTCCTGGAAGTCCCACAATTTCTTTTATAGACAAATAGTGTTCATAATTAGCTCTTAGACTTGAAAAAAACAAAAAAAATTGAAGAAAAGCCATTTATTTTTGGCGAAATTAACACAAAATGCAAAAATTGCACTTTTTTATATTTGAGGGTTTCAAAATCGTGATTTTAGATTTTTGAATAACACAACTGCCAAACGCATTGTCCGATTTCGATGATTCGAACGTGTTGGAGAATTTATTGTAATTTTAAAATAAAGTGTTTTTACCATGACAACGTCAAATGCAATACTGTGGTGTTCAAAAACGTTCTTGTGTGGTTAGTAATGTACAGTGTGCGCCTAAAGTATAGCATATGTTTAGTAAAACCAAAATAAAATATTTTTGGAAAAAATCGGTCGATTTTCTTTCATAAAAATACACATTTTTGCATGAAAGTTTTTGAGTAATGACGTCATCCATTTTTTTGTTAAATGGCAACCCCTTATTTTTGTTTTTGATTTTAAAAAACCTTTTCATTGTCGAACTGGCAGTATAAAAATGTTGCCATCTTACATAAGAAATTTTTCGAGTAAATGATAATTGAAGGTGAGAACTTGATATTTAGAGTTTTTGCAAAATGACTTTTTTCCAAACTAAAATGATCTTGACCTTCCATATAACACAATATGGTTTCAGCAAGACGGCGCATCTCCGTACTAGACTCGTTTTTTGACAAACAAATGACCTTGTGTACCAGCCTTTGTAGCATTTTTTCCAAATAATAATGATCTTAACCTTCCACATAATACAATATGGTTTCAGAAAGACGGCGCACCCTCGCACTATGCGCGTTTTTTTTACAATTGCTTTACGAAATATTTTATTTCGGTTTTACTGTATACAAATTCGGCTTATCAATTAATGTAATACGAAAATAATACCAGGAAAGTTTGGATCACATCATTAATGATTATTTTTGTTATGTACTCGCTAAACATCTAAATTACTTTGAATTTGAATTGTAGGAAATTTAAACGTAATCTCTTACTAGAATTGCTTTCAAACTCAGATTTAGTAATATATTTCACGTTATGTGCAATAACACAATAATATGGTAATTAACGATTGCTCATATAATCACCTCTCATTAAATGATTAAGTTTAGATGCTAGACAATGGTAACTTGTTAACTTAATGATATATCTTTTAATGGTCAATAATAAATATTACAATGACAGCCTTTGCGTTTCGAAGTCGAAAAGTCGATAATGAATATTATTTGTAATAAATCGTGGAATCGTGCAAGATAAAAATTATCGATGTAAATCACGCATCATATGTACAAGGCGGTTATTAAACGTGATTTATGTGCGGATTACACGAACTGTTTAATTTGTTAGTTACTATGTTTGTTCCAAATCGGTGATAAACTTTTAACATTTGACTGCTGAAGATTATCTGTGCTGTATTGTTGCGATAACAGATTAATTCATAAATGGATGAATTTTGTCATTATAAAATAGTGTAACACCAAATTCTTGAATCGACAGGTTTATTATATGGAAACTATTTATACAGGGTGTTTCAGAGCTCTGGGAACGGCCAATCACGTGCTTATTTTTTAAAATTTCGAAAAATGTTTAATACAAAAGTTGTGTATAACAGTGAGCTGCACACCCTAAAAATATTTAAATTTATACAGGGTGTCTCATAAAAAAGTTACAGACCAAACTTTTGTTTTTTTAAATGGAACACCCTGTATTTTTTGTCATTTTTGAATTATATGGAGCAAATAAAGGTGAGTTACTTCAATACTCCCTATACCTATTGTTTGCCGTTTTCGAAATATTTGAAGATTTGTTGAAATGCATGGTCCGGGTGAAATTTTATTTTTGCCCCAGTGATTGACGTTGAACGTTTAAAATCATTTCTATTATTTGGTTGAAGGTTCGAACTATAGAGCCAACCATGATTTCATACAAAAAATTATACAGGGTGACAAAAAAAATGCGGTAGAAAAACCCAACTTATAAAGTTGAATAAGTTCGTTTTTTCAAATGGCACACCCTGTATTTAGTAACGTATTCTTAAGTAGAATCCAATTGTCTTTCAAATTGTATAAGGGTTCCCTGTTCCTAATTTCAATAGTTTTCTTGTATTCGGCGATTATCATATCAGGAATAATTATTATAATCTGAAAGATAATTGGATTCTGGGTTTTTCTACCGCATTTTTTTTATCACCCTGTATATTTTTTTGTATGAAATCATGGTTGGCTCTATAGTTCGAACCTTCAACCAAATAATAGAAATGATTTTAATCGTTCAACGTTAATCACTGGGGCAAAAATAAAATTTCACCCAGACCATGCATTTCAACAAATCTTCAAATATTTCGAAAACGGCAAACAATAGGTATAGGGAGTATTGAAGTAACTCACCTTTATATGCTCCATATAATTAAAAAATGACAAAAAATACAGGGTGTTCCTTTAAAAAAAAAAACATAAGTTTGGTCTGTAACTTAGTTATAAGACACCCTGTATAAATTTAAATATTTTTAGGGCGTGCAGCTCGCTATTATACACAACTTTTGTATAAAACATTTTTCGAAATTTTGAAAAATAAGCTCGTGATTGACCGTTCCCTGAGCTCTGAAACACCCTGTATATCTTTATGAAATTCAGTATGGTGTTTTTTTATAGAATAAAATGTGTCAGCGAAAGGAATTTTAATAAAAATTCCATTTCCGGTATAACCGGAAATGTCCTTAACTTTCAAATAGAATACCCTGTAGATTTCTATTTAATTTAGTTCGTCTCTAAATTCTGAATTTGAAGATGCATCTAAGTGATCTTTTGGTTGTTAGTTTTTTGTGTAAATTTAATTTAAATTTAAACAAAACCCTATCAACTAAAAGGTCACTTATGATACATCTAGAAACTCAATTAAATTATGTAAAAATATACAGGGTGTTCCATTTAAAATATAAAAGTTATGATAATTTCCGGTTAAACCGGTAATGGAATTTGTATTCAATTTCCACATTATTCTCTAAAAACGCCATACTAAATTTCCTTAAGATATGTGTAGAAATGAAAATAATATTTGGGGTCTTCCAGAATGAATTCAGTTACACCCGGTATATTCCTTATTTTGGCTTAATTTTTTTATTTATTTGTTGTGATTTGCGGTTTTTTTTTTTGGTCTGCATTTTTCATTTTTAAGCCCGAGTTTTGTTATTTTGTCTACATTTTAGTATTTTTCAATTTACGTTTTTTATATTTAGACCCGAATTTGCCTGTATTTTCTACAAGGTTGTTATTTTAATTTTAGATTACTTACTTAACTTTATATTTTTCATTTTAATTCAGGCGTTCATTTATTTATTTTCAAGTTAAAATTTGATATTTACTTGGAAAATATAGTGAGGTAATTATTTCACCCAACTGCGTATTTTTTTTTTTATTTTGTGGCCTACATCTTTTATTTTTAGACTTAGATTTTGGATTTTGGCCTCTTTGATTTTCAATTTTTTTATTTTTGCCAAAGTTTTCGATTTTTGGTCTAAATTTTCGTTTTTTTTTTTGCCTATATCTCTTAAAAAGTTTCGTGCACAAATTTTTGATATTTTGGCAAGTATTTTCGAGTTTTTATTTATAAACCTTTATTTTAGATTTTTATTTTTCTGGTCTGTATTTTTTGCAAGGTCTTTATTTCAAGGTTATTTGCTTAATTTTAAATTTTTTATTTTAATTTACCCATTAATTAATTGCTTGAAGTTAAAATTTGACATTTATTGTCTGAATTTGATTTTGCCCTATAACTTAGATCTTTGGTCGGTATTGTAATTTTTTTTGTCTATATTTTTATTTTTGGGCGTAAATATTGTTTTTTTTTAGCCAAAATTTTCAATTTGCTTGTTGAAATTTTCTATTTTTTAGTACGCATTTTTATTTTTGGTTACAAGTTTTCGATTTTTGGTCTAAATTTTCGATTTTCTAAACTGAATTATTTCAAGGTTATTTGCTTAATTTTAATTTTTTTATTTTAATTTACCCATTGATTAATTGCTTGAAGTTAAAATTTGACATTTATTGTCTGAATTTGATTTTGCCCTATAGTTTAGATCTTTCGTCTGTATTTTAATTTTTTTGGTCCATATTTTTATTTTTGGGCGTAAATATTGTTTCTTTTTTAGCCAAAATTTTCAATTTGCTTGTTGAAATTTTCGAATTTTTAGTACACATTTTTATTTTTAGTTACAAGTTTTCATTTTCGGTCTAAATTTTCGATTTTCCAACCTGAATTATTGATTTTTATGAGCGATTTTTTATTTTTTCATAATATTTTCGAGTTCTTTGGTTTGAATTTTTTCGCCTTTTATTTTTGCAACGTATATTTTTTAATGTTTTTGGCTGCGGTTTCAAGGTTTTTGTTTTAATTTTAGGTTATTTCTTAAATTCTATATACCGGGTACAACTGAATTCTGGTAGGCCCCAAATATCGTTTTCATTTTTACGTATATCTTTATGGATTAGTATGATGTATACGAGGAAGTCCTTCAATAAACAAGCAACAAAATAGTTGTATTTCTTGGAACGCATTTATTATATGATTTAATGACTACAATTCGTAACCTACTGTAATCTATTCCTGTGCATGATTATGTAAGAGATTGAAGGAAGGTATTTTTTTAACGATATTAGTTTTGAGAAATCCCACAGTACATATTTTTCTTCAGCGACCCATCGTTACGGAAATTGAAAATACCAGTTAGTTCCAAGAAAACAGAACCAAAGTAATTATAATTAAATTACACTTTTTGCACTTTTGTTACAAATGTAATATAATTTTGCAATTGTTAGTTGAAGGTTATCGTGATGAAATACATTCCTATTAAAATTAAAATAATTATTTTCACCTCACTCGGGTTTTGAACTAAACGCCTGAATTATTCACGCAATTTGTAGACCAATGAACTTGTACACTTAGCAGATATGTTTTGGTCAAAAATTGAAAATCTCTAATCCGACTAATTGACGTACGAGGAGCTCAGATTTGCAAACCGCGTTCAATTTGGAGTTTTCGTTTGGCCGAAACGGCCGATCCAAGTCTGAAAAATCAATTATTTTTTTTTAATTTTCTAAAATGTTCACAGTGACTGACTATTTTTTTTACTATTGAAGATAGCTGAAATTCATCGATCCAATATAATTGGATGTCGTTGAAACATAGTGAAGTTTTCAATTCAGCTTAATTATGGATTACCAGGATTACCACGTAGTAACGGTCGCAACCATCGCATTCACAAATTATTTCCTCTTGCAAATTCGCCGAATATTTAGAATCAGCATATTTCTCGAAATTAGAATAATAATTTAAATTTATGTTATCTTCACTCTAATACAATAAATAACAATATGTTATGTCAACGAAAATAATCATCAAATTTCCTAAAACTGAAAATTCTTGTACTTGAGCACAATATATGTACATGCACTTAAGATTATTTGTTAATCTTTGTACAGGATTTGCACCAAATGAAACTTTTTGGTTTAAAGAATAATTAGACAGTTGTGGGAAGGTGAAATTTCGGTATTATGGATTTTAATTTTGGGTGATTGAGGAGTGATTTTGCGGTATAGGACGGAGAGTTTGGATTTAGAGGGTTTCATTTCAAGGCGCTGGGCATTTTTGACAAACTTTAAAGAACACGATTTTAATTTCAAGTAAAATTCTATGATTTTTTTGTTAAATTATCTAATAAATTGCAAATATGTATTTCTCTTTAATTTAAAGATCCAAATATTTTATCCTACGCCCGGGGCCTCCTCCGATCTTAATCCGTCTCTGTTCCAATTACAATTACAAAATTACATTTTCTCTCACCTGCACTAATAGCCCAAGGGCCATCGTTAGATGAGTCATCTATTGTATAATTTAAATGACCTTGAATTAAATATTCAAATGTTAGCATAAGAGTATCTAACACGAAATTGATTTTTGTGTGCGGGTATTGCTACCTTGGCAAGAATAATTACAACTATTCGGAGGTTCGACCTCGTAGAGGTGTGAGGACGTTTTTATTATGAGTTTATTGGACAGACAATATCGTTGGCTACATCACTATTCTTATATAACCCACTGTCTACAAAAAATTCTTATAATTAAAACATTTCAAAATATACAACGTGTTCTATTATCAAATTTTCATAATAAAATTAACAAAATACATTTAAAAGGTATCTCGTTTACATCTAAGAAATTTTTGACGGTTGTAGAATTGTTTATCTTTCACGTAAACAAATAATACAATTCATGGTTTAAAACGCTTTACTCAATAATCCACCCATGGTTTTAATTTAGAGCTCTTTCGGTAAAACATGCTCTAAATAAGGTTGAAAAATCGCAAACAGATTTGTATCTAATCCACTTAAAAAAAATCTGATTGTTCTTGTAATGACAAACTCAATTATTTATTACCAAAGGAATATTTCGTATATTTCCTGCAGCCAAATGAAAAATACACGTGAACTACAAATGACGTAATTTGCGAATTCCCAGCGGTCCGTTGTTTATTGGCATCTGCATAAAATAAACAAAAATTAATTTCTTGAAACTCGTATTGGTCCGAGCAGTGGCCGGCTCGGGATAACCCAGAGAGCCGCCGCTGGAGTGGGAGTCGAAGGTGTCCGCTGTTAAAACAGCACGTTTCGCATTTCGGTTTGTTTATTGGTGGTGTGTGCGTCTGTTTCCCGAGTTGGACAATAGTGAACACCGACTGAATAAAATTGGTAATGTAATAATTACACATTTTTTATAAACATAACAATCGGCAAAACCAAATCACCAAAAAAATTTACGAAGCTTTGCAAAATTCGAAAACTTAAGTTTTCTTCGCATCTTCGGATTCTTCGAAGTTGCGAAGCTTCGAATTATTAGGACCCCTAATTAAAACTATTAACAGACAACTCCGGATAAAGAAACAGTAATCGTTAACCAATTTTGATCATTCGAATGTGAAAATGAGCGAAAATTCCAACATCTTCAAATATATAATAGTAGAATGGCTTCTACAAACACAATAATTTACGCCTCTTCAAAAATAAAAATGTGCTAAATCTTATTCAGAGAACTTTGAAATTGAGAATGATATTGTTGGTCATTATTTTATATTATCACAAATAGCAGCCAAAGTGTAATATTTTGATTAATTAAAACACTTGGTTGTGTTTCAATGATTTGAAATCAGTGTTTTAATTAATCAAATTATATAATTATGTTTTACCACGGGTTAAGTGAGAAATTAATTAATCATATAAAGTGTAATATGTTTTTTCTCATGTTCGCTTAATTCGATGACGTTGAGAAATTTGTGTAGGTTTTCAGGATGATTTTTTTTTAAGTAGCTTCACATGTTAATCCATACCTCGAGTTAGAAATGTCCTTTTGGGTCGTACAAGATATCATACTAAAGGTAATTTAATCTCCAACAATAGTTTTCCAATTGGTTCAGTAGTTTAAGTGTCTTAGGTCAAAATATATGATTTTTAGGGCCTAAATAAAAATCGCAAATACAAAACACATTATTGAATTTTGGTACCTTCACTCAATTGCTCACAAATTCGGTATTTATCCATAAATTTTCTTCATCGATGCCTCGTTTTCTTCGTAAAAGTGCGACACGTGAACAATAAGAAACTGGAGATAATTTGACATTTTATATTTTTGCATGGCGATAATGAATTTTTAATTTTTATTTTGACCCAAAAAATCAACGTTTCTCATATATTTTTGACCCATAACACAAACTACTGAACCGATTGGAAAACAATTGATGAGTTTCTTACAATAAAAAAATATAACTTTTTTTACTATTTTTGGCTTTGGTGATTGAACCATTAGCCATCAGAGAGGTATTGAAAACAACTAAGTCTAAATTCACATTCATTACGGGGATTAAACGGGGTGACAAAGTCTTCTCGCCTAGGGGCTTTTCAAGGCATTTTTAATAAAGAGAATTAGAAGCTTTACAAAAGTTGTTAAATAAAAAAAAATAATTATATTTAAAAAAATTGTCAAAAATTAGTGACCACAATATTTTTGAGCGCGCCAAAAAGTACGCAATAATGAACAAAAATCGACCTATCCGAGCGATTTTTTTTTAACATTTAACAGGGCAATTATGATTTTTTGCGGAACTTCATCACCGCTCTGTAAACGCGTTGACTAACATTGAGAGTGTGTCAAGTTGGCACCCCAATGAAGAGTTCTGATAGTTCTGAATAGAGTTATCAATTTGATGTATCTAGAAGTACTATCAACTTCTAAAAAAAAGTTCTGTAAAATTGTGCTGTCAGGAATTTTTTTGAAAAATGAGCTGCCAACCTGACACCGCACCCCAACATTGTTATGGAATAGTTCTGATTAGTTATAAGATGTGTTAGTATTAAAGTTCCTGATACTTTTAAAACAGAGTTCTGTTGAATTTTGGAAATATTCAAATTCATATTACTCACTTAATATTGATTTAATAATCAAAATATTTCATAACAACTATCGATAGAACTCATTAAGAACTATAGGAAACCCCAAACAGAATCATCCGGAACTATAAAAAAAAAATTGAAAAAAGTGGCAAAATTAAAAAAAAATTGACAGTTCTTTGTTTTGTTTGTGTTTCAAAAAATATTTTTGATAGTTCCGAGTGGTGATTCCTAGAGATCTTTATTAGTTCTATCCATAATTGTTATGACATTTTTTGATTATTAAACCAATATTAAGTGCGTAATATGAATTGATCCATATCTGGAAATTCAACAGAACTCTTTTTTAAAGTGCAACTTGGGAAATAAAATATACCGTGGATAAATGTGATTATTATGAAATTCACAGAAGGGTTGTTTGCATTTTTTTTTTAATTCATATAAAAGAATCGATTTTGAGTAAATTTGTGGCGATGGTTTTTTTATTTTTTTTTTTTCAAGACGTAAAAAAGTGCAAATTGGGAATTAAAATATTCTGTGTATAAGTGGGATTATTTTGAAATCCACATAAGGGTTGTTTGCAGTTTTTTTAAATTCATAAAAAATAATCGATTTTGGCCAGACCCCAAAATTTCCTCAGAAATTTCGAATTGAAAAAGTCACGAGAACAATATTTTCTAGTATTTCGTACAAATAAATGTCAAAGTTTTTTTCCCAAGCCTACCTATTATTTTGCATGTTAATTCAACAAAGAAGAAGACCATTTTTATCCTCGCAATCTCAGATTTTCTTGAAAGGGTAAAGCCGAATAAGATAGTCAAAAGTGCCCCCAAAGCAAATCAATAATCGCGATGACTGGATGAAAGATAATTAAAAATGCCGTTGATTGCTCGAAATTTCAGCCTCCTGAAGCAATTCGTTGTCGATATATGACTGAAATCGTGAATTTTACGTTTTATTTTTTTTTTCTCGTTTTTTTATGGCATGAATCAAGCTAAAACCACGTCTACCCAAAACAAAAAACCAAAAAATACTTCTCGCAGTATTTTTTTCAATTTTTTTGGCGCCAAATTCAAATAGAAAAATGAAGTAAAAGTTTTCAAAATTCATTTTTGCAGTGAAGGTATTCGAGGACTGTCTCAGAGAGTTTTTTTCTATAAATGTGTTTTACCAAATTCTATAACATACATTTTTCTCAGAATTTTAAACAGTGTGGAAGATAGTTAAAATAATTAATAACCACTTTTACCACCGTAAAAATTTGAATTTCGCGCCAAAATTGTGACAAAAGTTATTTTTCTGAAATTATTATCTTTTTTTTTAATTAGAGAGATACACTTCACAAAAATAACTTTTTTTATTACAATTTTGGCGCGAAATTCAAATTTTTAAGGAGGTAAAAGTGGTTTTTAATTATTTTAACTATCTTCCACACTGTTTAAAATTCTGAAAAAAATATATGTTAAAGAATTTGGTAAAACACATTTACAGAAAAAAAACTAAGACAATCCTCGAATACCTTCACTGCAAAAATGAATTTTGAAAACTTTAACTTCATTTTTCTATTTGAATTTGGCGCAAAAATAATAGAAAAAAATACTGCGAGATGTAATTTTTTTTTGTTTTAGGTAGACGTGATTTCAGCTTGATTTGTGCAATAGAAAAGGAGAATTTTGAATTACAAAGCTTTAAAGTTCTCATAAACGGGCCAAAAACAGAAAACACCATTTTTTAAATTCCTTTAGAAGCTTTCCTAATTGAGCTGAGACCGGGGGTGGGTGCCATTTTATAGCATTTCATGACCTTTCCAATAATATACAACACTATATAGATTAAGATAAAAAAAAATCTTAAAACCCAATTTAATTTTTTTTTTTTTACAAAAAGTACATATTTTCAAATTTTCAAATTAATTCCATGAATAGTTAGTATTAACAGGTCAAAATGGCTTCATTGTTAAAAAAATTGAAGGCTAAATCTCATCTTCATGAAATAATAATTTTAATAAAATTAAAATAGTAAATGAATTAATAATTGTAATAATGAATCATAATCAATAATTATTATGATTGATGTTATTAATATTGTAATTATTATTTTTTTAGCCGATAATTGCAGGTACTTCAAAATCTGGTTATCCGATCAAAACAAATAGAAAATAGAATTTAATATTTTTATCTTACACAATAGTCTTAGAGGAATTTACAAAATCTGGTAATTCTATCAAGTTACCCCCGAAAACGTCGAAACTCAGTTAACCATTTTTTCAACATATCTTCGATAACTGCAATCCGTTGATGGAAACATTTTGAAAATCTCGACACTTACTTAAGGGTTTGAGAACGAAACATAATTCCATAATTAACTAAAATTTGGTCATCGCTCAAAGAGCTATCTAAACAATAATGTAAAACTGTTGAAGATCAAATTTCCGTTTTAACTACGTATATTCGATAATTTAATTGATATTTTCAAAATCTGGCCATTCGATCAATAAAACAAAAGCAATTGAATATGCATATTCCATAATTGTAATCCATTAATATTTTCAAAATTTGACTGTCCGATATATAAAACAAAAGCAATTGAAGTTTGAGTTTCTGTTTTTTTTTTCAAGTGGAATTAATTATATCCCAATGACTAATGACGTCCGCAATTTTTCCAGGTCGTTGTATCCGAAAGAAAAATGTTTTCTATATTAGACGAAAATAATTATAAGTGAATGACGAAGGTCAATTTTAATGCGATAGTTCAGTTCTATGGGTTATCGTTATTTGTTTATTATCAGACGAAGTTTATAATTTTAATTCTTATGATTCGTGCTTAAAAAAAATACAGCCGCTCATTTGTTTTGATCAACAAATTGATGATGTTTTTCCAATGGATAAGAGCCGAGGAAAGTTCTATTATCTCGTGTAATTTGGACCATTTACTTTTGATATCTTGAGTAAACGATAAGACTACGCATAGGCGTTTGTAGAAGCGTTTTAGTTTGGTAAAAAGAAATGGACGTTACAAAAACTGTACGGTTTCATCTTCTGTATTAGTAAGAAGTATTCATAAGAAATACATTGGCGCACTTAACAAAGTGTAACTCCGTTATTTATAAAAATTGCTTAGTTTCAATTGATGCACAAGGCGCACTCATCTCTGTATTAGTTTTAGACGTCAAGATATTTCAATTGTATTAAAAATTAGTATTTAATTTATGTCTATAAGTAGAACAACAAATAATTAAAAATTGCGACACCACATTATTCGATAAAAATGTTGGGTTGCCATTTGAAATTTCGAAGCCACCCCCACCCTCTATGAGGGGGTGGGTCAGTGTACGACTGAGCATAATTTGTCTCAAAGTTTTTTTCGGAAAAAGTTTAGATCGTCATCGAGGCATGAAAACGTTAATAAAAGGTCAGAAAACCGATTTTTGAATCTGTGAGGTGAGGGAGGTTTCGGATAAAAAAAAATTCAGACAAAAGATTGTTGTTTTGTCCCCAAAAATCTGAATCCGTCGAGAAAAATGAGGGTTGCTATTTAAAATTTTAAAGTCACTCCCACCCCTCGCGAAATTGTGAGGGGGTGAGGGATGGTTTAGTATCCAAAGAATTGGTAACTCGTAACCAAGCAACTTGTGTACCAAACTTTTTTTTAAACCTACCCCCGGGAAAATATTGACCCCTTGCCAGACTTTCTTCGCACCCGGTATATGCTAGAATGTGGAGAATTTAGTGTGTTTTAAGAAAGTATAAAAAATATTCATGCCAAAGTTCGAAAATTAACAAAATCTGAAAACATCAACAAAATCGCGTTTTTGATTTTGAAAAATGAAATGTCAAAATATAACTTTTTTAATTTAGTGTGCTTGAAAAAAGTATTATTAAATATTCAGGTCCAATCAATGAAAATTGCTAAAATTCGGTTTTCCAAAGTTGAAAGAAAAAAAAACGCGTTTTGGATTTTTTAAATTGCCGCATGTTTTGTTTATGATATTTTGCATGTTAAAAAGTAGAGATATTTCAGAGTGTTTTAAGTGGTATTAAATATATTCATGTATAGACAATGAAAATTGCTAAAATCCAAAATTTTCCATTCAACAAAATCAAGTTTTGAATTTAAAAAAAAAATTAATTAGCAAACGCCTTATTTTATTCTGATAATTTAAATGCCAAAATGTAGCGAATTTGCTATATGTAAAAAAATATCAAGAGATAATCATATCGAGTCAATGATTTTCAAGTTCAAAGTCAACAAATACCCGTTTTTAATTTTTTTAAATTGCCGCATTTTTGGATTATGATATTTTGTATGTTAAAAAGCAGAGCATTCAGTGTGTTTTAAATGGTACTAAAAATATTCATATCGAAACGATGGAAATTGCCAAAATCCGAAATTTTTCAAGTTCAAAATCAACAAAATTGAGTTTTTGATTTTTTGATAAATTATTTAATTTTGATGGTTTAATTTCTAAAATGAAGCGAATTTTGTGTGTTTTTTTTATCAAAAACTTTCATGCAAATTGCAAGTTTTTTGATTTTAGCAAAGTTTTGTTTATGATATTTTTTATGTTAAAAAGTAGAGATTTTCAGAGTGTTTTTAAGTGGTATTAAATATATTCATGTAGAGACAATGAAAATTGCTAAAATCCAAAATTACCCATTCAACAAATTTTATTGTCAGATAAACGCCCAATTTAGACGTCGATCACCCACCAGGGGCGTACCGTCCACGTTGAGAAATACTAGTCTATACAGTTCATTCTGAAACACCCTGTATAATTAAAAAAATTTCTGATGATTATAATTCCGTCCACATTGTTGTCCACCAAATGAATCATGGCAAGCAAAATTAAACAGCAATTTTGTATTTCGTTTATCCAATTTACGTCTGTTTAAATACCTATTAAGTAAACGACCGGCTCTAAGAAGGCGATAAAATTCCAATTTGAATTGTTTACTCAAATCCGGTTTTGGTCGTGGATGATTTTTATTGCACCATCAAATTTATTATTTTATTCATTCAATAAATAATGCTTACATAATTTCAAATCTTCTTTTTATGAATACAATAAAAAAAATAAAACGTTAAAGGTGATTAATTATATTATTATAATCATTGTTTATTGATAATAACATTCTCTAATTTATTGCATAATACAGGGTGTTTCGATGCATTGGCATTGCCATCTCGGTATCTAGAAGAGATATAGAGTTGGTTAAATTAAGGCAAAGTTATGCATTTTAATTTTTAATAACTTGTTGAAAAGAAATTTAAAATGTTCCGACTACTTCCGGAGTTATTTGATAAAACCCGAAAAAGTTTTACGACTTTAATACTGATCATTTTGAAAACCAAGAGCATTTTCTTTTGTAAGCTCTTCCAGAAAATAATTTTATTTTTCAAATACGACGTTTTGTCCCACATTAGTTTTTTTTCAAATACGGATCTGGATTTTTTATTTAATCTTTGAGTAGCTTTTCACCTCTCAAAGTTTATACTATGTTACACTTGTCTCAAAATTGTTTGGTGTAGGAGTTATTTGAAGTTTTTTAAAAATCTAACAATAGGTGTGAATTATAAATTTGTTTGCAGTTTTTTATAAATTTTATTATTACTTTTTTTATGTTTTATATATAATGTGTATAAAAAAAGTGGTTTAAAAGTTGCATCACTTTGTATAAGTAAAAGTGCACTGCCCTAAGCGCAATAAAACTCTGCGTTTTATTGAAGAATAAAATTTAAACGCATAAAAGGCTCGGCTTAAACTTTAAACGAGACCAATTAGATTTATCAGTTGGTTTAAGGTGAAGGCTACGTCAAATCACCAAGATAAATAAGTTGTTGTTGTTAACTCGAAGAAATAAAAAAAAAATATTCATAAGGTTTGCGGTGTGCCCGTGTCCGATGTACTCTTGATGGAATAATATATGCACGGTTAGTGATTGTTAAACCTTAAATTAGCAATTAGGTAATACGTGTGATTCATGGGATGAATATAACTCGTAGAGTCGTAGACAATACTAATCATTCACGTGGGTTATATAATCGGTTGTTTTCAGCTTTATTTTGATTCAATTTTTTTTTTGCGGAAACATAATTTTAAATTATTTGGTCATGAGTTTGTTCCGATTGTTTAGCTATTGTTTTTTGGCGGTTTGGAAAATATCCATCCTCAAAATGCATGCGTAATGTTCAAGTGTCATTATTTCAAAATCTGGGAAATTTGTCTAGAAATACAAAGTATGTTTGACACACACCTTGTATAAATATAATAAATGTATTTAATGTTTCTGCAATAAGGGTTGTCTCTAATTTATTTACACCTCGTATAATTATAAAATAAATCTCAGATAATAAAGACTACAGCGTGATACACGTGACATACTTGTTTTTAATTTTGGATGAATACGAATGATAAATAAAGCAATTATCTTCGCCGCTTGCCGTTACTTCTGCGTTTCTAATAAATAGTTTTGTTACAGCATTAAATCATGGAGAAAACAAAAATATTGTTTCTCTTCTTCATAGGATGTCTCCCTTGTCTGTACTGCATACCCGTTGACGGAGGATTGGTGGTTGTGACAGAACCATCTAGTTCGACCGCTGTACCAACGAAAGAAGTAAGTTGTATTTTCTTATTTTTCATGATTTACCTTTCTTAAGTTTTTTTTTTTGCACGATATACATATTAACATCGTAATTATTAACAGAATATTTTTATTTTACTATAAAGACTAAATACATATCGTCGCTTTCGTAGAATAGTGTCACATCTCAATTTTTTTAATGCAAATTTACTGCCACTACTGCCCTCTAACGGTAATCCTTATAAGCACTTGTGACACTTCCAGGTATATTTTTTTAGAGTCCTTTTTAACAAATAACTCAAAATCAATTAATTTTTGAGTTGTGACACTATTCCACGAAACCGACGATATGTATATTAAAGTTTCTCGGAAATAAGTAAAACAAGCAAAAACTTTATGATTTATTTACAGGATAATACTGACGTAGCATTAAATCAAGCAATTAACTTTCCAAAAAATAAACTACGATTTATTTACAGGACACTACTACCGAGGTAGCAGGAGAACCAAAAATTACCGAAATGTTCATTAAATCCGACGTCGCCAACAGATTCGCTCGCACTGTAATTACCAGCAAAGTCAAGAACTTTGGCAACACCGCCAAGGAAACTACATTCTTCGTGGTTCTTCCGCAAGAAGCGTACATCGCGGAATTCATCATGGAAATCGCTGGCAAGAACTATACCGCCTACGTTGAAGAGAAGAATAAGGCTAAACAAACTTATGATAATGTAAGTTTTTTATTTGATTAACAAGTACAATTTTTCTTTATTGTAAACAATTTTAGGCGGTAGCAAGTGGACAGGGTGCAGCCCATGTCGCGGTGAACGCCAGGGACTCCAATAAGTTTACGGTCTCCCTGAACATCGAACCGGAAAGCAAAGCTGTATTCTACCTGACCTACGAAGAACTTCTCAGGAGGAACGATGGAAAATACGAACTGATCGTTAATATCAATCCGAAACAAATCGTTAATGATATTACCGTTGAGGTAAGTAAAGTTGAAAAAATATTGCTATTATTTATGTTCTATCAAATCTAAAGTATGTTCATTAAAAAAAAAGCTCAAGTGTGCCATGATTTTTTATTTTTAAAAATTTAAGTTGGTAACACATATTGAGGTTATGTTACTTGCGGCATGGTATTTTCAATAAATACTTCAACTTTTAGGTTGTCATCGATGAAACCAGGAAGCTCACCTCGGTCCACACACCCCAAATCAGAACAGGAAACGAGATCATCAAAGAATCCGAAGATCTCGACCCGAGGGCCACCATCACCAGACCCGCAGACAATATGGCCGTCATCGTTTTCAAGCCGAATCCGGAAAAACAGAAACAGATCGCTCACGGTCTCGGCAAGAACGAAAACGAGGGCATCAATGGGCAGTTCGTCGTTCAGTACGACGTCGAAAGGGACCCGAGCGGCGGAGAGGTAACTATAGTTAAAATTCGCGTGGATAAGTAATGTAACAAAGACGTTTCGTAGGTTCTGGTCAAGGACGGTTACTTCGTGCATTTCTTCGCCCCTGCGGACCAAAAGCCACTGAAGAAACAGGTGGTGTTCGTTTTGGACACCAGTGGCAGTATGTACGGCCAGAAAATGGTCCAGCTGAAGTCCTCCATGAGCAAAATTCTCGCCGATGCGCAGTCGCTGGACTTTTTCAATCTGGTGGAGTTCAACACGAACGTCAAGGTGCACAACTTGGACGCGCCTTCGGAGAGTACGACGTTCCCCGAAGGAAGTGATAACTGGTACAACAGCAACCAAGTCTTCGAACTTGATGTAAGTGCATTATTATATTTATATATTTGGATGCTAGAGAGGAGTAACGGTCATACTTGTTGAAGAAAATGGTAGAATCCTCGTATCGTATAAATTACAATTCCGTCAATGCCATTTTCTATATTGCATACAAACATAGTGTAAATTTATGAAAAATTTAAATAATTTTGTTGACGCGAACAAAATATGAAAACAATTGCTGTATTTGAATAGAGATCTTCAAGTTGCGCACTAACTATCTAGTGTATCATTCAATATATTCGTCGTGGCAGCGACTATTGTTTCAATAGATAATTTCTTTATTGTTTTCTGTTTGAAGACTTTTACAATTAGATTTTGAGTCTTAGAAACAAATTTTGGACAAATTATCGTGAATATTTGAATATCAGCATTTCCGCCTTCAAATTTGAGTCTTGAATTTAGGGTTTCTTTAACGAATTTTTGGCTTTTTCGCCCAAAATATTAGAAATTTCTAATTTCAGAGTTCGGCTTCTAAATTTTGGGTTATGACACGAATTTTGGGTTTTTGGTTCCAAATTTTGGATTATTAGTCCCGAATTATTTATTACCGATTTTTTATGTTCGGTCAAGAATTTAAGGTTACTGGCCTCGAATTTAGTTAGGCTTCTAAATTTTGGATTTGGATGATTGGACGCAAATTTTAGATTTTGACAACGAATTTTGGATGTTTTGGTCCTAAATTTTGAATTATTGGTCTCGAATTTCAGAGTTAGGCTTCTAAATTTTGGATTATTGGACGCAAATTTTAGGTTTTGACAATGAATTTTGGATGTTTTGGTCCAACTAATTTCCTGGTTAACACTAACTATCTAGTGTATCATTCAATGTATTCGTCGTGGCATTAGCGAAAAAGTACCTTGTTTCAATAGATAATTTCTTTATCGTTTTCTGTTTGAAGTTTTAGAAACAAATTTTGACCAAATCATCGTAAATATTTGAATATCAGAATTTCCACCTTCAAATTTGAGTCTTGAATTTAGGGTTTCATCAACGAATTTTTGGTTTTTTCGTCCAGAATATTAGAAATTTCGAATTTCAGAGTTCGACTTCTAAATTTCGGACACGAATTTTGGGTTTTTGGTCCCAAATTTTGGATTATTAGTCCAGAAATTCGATTTTTGTTATTAAATATTGAACTGAGTCTTAAATTTTCAGTTTTAGCAACGAATTTTGTATTTATCATCCTAAAGCGCTGAATTTAGCATTTCCTCCTTTAAATTTTGTATTTTGAGCCTTCAATTTAGAGTTTCATCGCCGATTTTTTATGTTCGGCCAAGAATTTTAGGTTACTGGCCTCGAATTTCAGAGTTAGGCTTATAAATTTTGGATAATTGGACGCAAATTTTAGATTTTGACGACGAATTTTGGGTGTTTTGGTTTTAAATTTTGAATTATTAGTCCCGAATTTCAAAGTTAGGCTTCTAAATTTTGGATTATTGGTCACAAATTTTAAGTTTTGACAACGAATTTTGGGTGTTTTGGTCCTAAATTTTGAATTATTGACCCGAATTTCAGAGTTACGCTTCTAAATATTGGATAATTGGACGCAAATTTTAGATTTTGACGACGAATTTTGGGTGTTTTGGTTTAAAATTTTGAATTATTAGTCACGAATTTCAGAGTTAGGCTTCTAAATTTTGGATTATTGGACGCAAATTTTGGTTTTGACAACGAATTTTGAGTGTTTTGGTCCTAAATTTTGAATTACTGGTCCCGAATTTCAGAGTTGGGCTTCTAAATTTCGGATTATTGGACGTAAATTTTAGGTTTTGACGACGAATTTTGGTTGTTTTGGTCGTAAATTTTGAATTATTGGTCCCGAATTTCAGAGTTGGGCTTCTAAATTTTGGATTATTGGTCGCAAATTTTAGGTTTTGACAACGAATTTTGGGTGTTTTGGTCATAAATTTTGAATTATTGGTCCCGAATTTCAGAGTTAGGCTTCTAAATATTTAATTATTGGACGCAAATTTTAGATTTTGACAACGAATTTTGGGTGTTTTGGTCCCAAATTTTAAATTATTGGTCCCGAATTTCAGAGTTAGGCTTCTAAATTTTGGATTATTGGACGCAAATTTTAGACGACGAATTTTGGGTGTTTTGGTCCTAAATTTTGGATTGTTGGTCTCGAATTTCGATTTCCGTGCTTAAATAGAAAATTTTGGGTCTTAGATTTTGAACTTGTCAATGGTTTATGATCTTAAATAATTGAATATCAGCTTGGAATTTAGCATTTCCGCTTTTAAATTTTTAATTTTTAGTCTTGAATTTAGGGTCTTATCAACAAATTTTAGATTTTTTGTCCAGAATATTAGATAAATGGCCTTGAATTTCGGAGTTCTGCTTCTAAATTTTGGGTTATGGATCGTAATTTTTAAGTTAGTTTTATTTATTGGTCCTAAATTTTGGATTATTAGTCGAATTTCGAATATTGAATTTGTATCTTAAATTTTCAGTTTTGGCAACGAATTTTGGGTCGATGTAATCCCAATTTTTTTAATATCAGCGCTGAATCTAGCATTTCCTCCTTTAAATTTTGGATTTTGAGCCTTCAATTTAGAGTTTTATCACTGATGTTCGTTTAAGAATTTTAGAAAACTAGCCTCGAATTTCAGAGATGGGCTTCTAAATTTTGAAATAATGGACGCAAATTTTAGGTTTTGATAACGAATTTTGGATGTTTTTGGTCCTAAATTTTGGATGATTGGTCCCGAATTTCGACGTCTGTGCCTAAATAGCAAATTTTTGGTCTTAGATTTTGAACTTGCCGAGGAATTTTGGATTTATAATCCTAATTAATTAAATATTTGACATTTCCGCCTTTAAATTTTTCATTTTCAGTCTTGAATTTAGTGTTTTATCGACGAATTTTGGATTTTAGGTTTAGAATATTAGACGAATGGCCTCGAATTTCGAAGTTCTGCTTCTAAATTTTGGGTTGTGCGTCGTAAATTTTAAGTTAGTTTAAGTTATTGGTCCTGAATTTTGGATTATCGGTCCCTAATTTCGATTTTTGTTCCTGAACATTAAATTTGGATCTTAAATTTTCAGTTTTAGCAACTCATTTTGGGTTAAAGATCTTAAAATTTTAAAACACGCGCCAAATGTAGCATTTCCGCCTTTAAATTTTGGATTTTGAGTCGTCTATTTAGGGTTCTATGACCTTTTTTTTATGTTTGGCCTCGAATTTCAGAGTTAGGGTTCTAAATTTTGGATTATTGGACGCAAATTTTAGGTTTTGACAACGAATTTTGGGTGTTTTGGTCGTAAATTTTGGATTATTGATCCCGAATTTCGATTTCTGTGCCTAAATAGGAAATTTTGGGTCTCAGATTTTGAACTTGCCAAGGAATTTTGTGTTTATTATTTATTTAAATTTAGTATTTCCGCTTTTAAATGTTGGATTTTGGGTTTTTGACGTTTGGTCGAGAATTTTAGATTACTGGCCTCGAATTCCAGAGTTGAGCTTTTAAATTTTAGGTTTTGACAACGAATTTTTGGGTGTTTAGGTCCTAAATTTTGGATTTTTGGTCCTGAATTTTTTTTTATGTTTCTAACTATCGAATTTTGGGTCTTAGAATTTGAACTTGGCATCGAATTTTGGGTGTATGATCCTAAATATTTGAATATCAGGCGCCGAATTTCGGATTTCCGCCTTTAAGCCAGTGACGGTTCGCGGGATTTTTTCTGGTACGGCCAAGGTAGCAGAGGTGCTATTTCAGATAGGTGCGGTCACGCAGCCAGCGGTCTCTGCAACCGACCCTACCTACCTGTATTGCCCCCCCCCCCCCCCTGGTACCTCGGCCGTACCAAAGAAAAACCTGCAAACCGTCACTGCTTTAAGCTTCGGATTTTGAGTCATCAATGTAGGGTTTTAGCAACGAATTTTGGTCTTTTGGTCCGTGTTTTTCTGCACACTGATACAGTTTGAAGTTGCTACCTCGGTGAGAGTTCCGTAAATGCTATCAGAATCCAAAAACCGGTCTACAGTCGTTCTACAAATATTCAATTTGTATACATCCTAATTGTGAATGATTTACTACTAATAATTAGTGATGGGTAAGATCGATCAGAAAAGATCGAGTACTCGATCTTTGCAAATGATCGAGCCGCTCGATCTCTTGATCGATCAACGCTGCTCGATCTTTTGATCGATCAACGCCGTTCGATCTCCTTACGCCGCTCGATCAAAACGAGCAGAGCGAGCGGCGTAAAAAGATCGAGCAGCACGAGCCGATTGATCATATTTTGCAGATCGAGTAATTGATTAGATTGTGCGGCTCAAGATCGAAGAGATCAAAAGATCGAGTGCCTCGATACATCAACTGATCGATCTTTGAGGTACTCGATCTTGCCCATCACTACTAATAATAACAATGTACTCAACTAATATTTTGTTTCAGGATGTATCTTTCCCACCTGCGTATCCAGTCAACGAAAACACCAAAACCAAAGCAAACAGCGCCGTCAAAGAAATGCAAGCGGTCGGCGGTACGAACATCTACGAAGGTTTAAGAGTAGCATTGCATCTGTTGAAGTTGCGCGCGCAAAGGATCCAAGACGAAAAAGTGCAGCCCATCATCTTCTTCTTGACCGACGGCGATCCAACCGTCGGTATCACCAACCAAGGTGATATCATCTCCAAGGTACGTATTTTTTATACTGACAGTTCTTCTGTTTGAAAAAAGCAGGATCAGCAGTCATGATCTAACATTTCTTGGGAAATGTTTTTGGGAAGACTTTTGCACAAATCTTCCCTCTTGCGCTAAACACAATTTGTGAATAATTTACTTTAACCCGCCATTGGTGACGCAAATTTAATAGTGACGGCAGCTACTCGAAATTGCTACAAAAAACAATAACGTAGAATAAAGTTATTCGACACACCTGGCCTTACAGTAGTGTCACTTCAATGTGACCATTTAACATTTCAAAACATGTTTATTTCAGATTTCAGAGCAAAACGTTGCCAAGGTCCCCATCATAAGTCTTTCATTCGGCACCGGAGCCGATCAAACCTTCCTCGAGAAACTCTCCCTGAACAACTTCGGCTTCGCTCGCCACATCTACGAAGATTCCGACGCCTCCCTGCAATTGGAAAACTTCTACAAGGAAGTCTCGTCGCCGCTCCTCCGCAACATCAAGTTCAACTACGTCGACGACGCCACCAGCCTGACCAAAACCGAATATCCCATTTATTTCAAGGGATCCGAATTCGTGGTCGCCGGCAGGATCAAGGACGACAAATTCTACGAACTGCCCAAGGTCGACTGCATCGGCATCATCGGCCCGATCATTCTGAACACGACCGTCACGAAGAGCGTAGGCCAACTTGAAAGGTGATTTTGCAAACGGTGAAATGCGAAGGGTTTTCTGATGTTGTGCGGTTGTTTCTAGGTTATGGGCTTATTTATCGGTGCATAAATATCTGGACGCGAAGAAGATTGACGAAACCAAGGCTAAGGAGTATGATGAGAAGGCAATCGAGTTGGCGAAGAAGTACTCGTTTGTCACACCGGTTACGTCTTTGGTGGTGGTGAAACCTAATTCTACCAGTGCTGTTGATACGGTTAAGGCTGATGGTGCCGGTCCGGAATCGTATGGAAACTATGGTCCTCAAGCATCGTTTGGTTCAGGTAAAGTCACTTATATCTATACACAATTAAATTCTATGAAATGCTTGAGTTTCAATATAATCTTAAGTGGTACAGTTTAAGGTTCTCTAATGCCAACTCTTTGGTAACATGGTGTAGATGAACAAAACGGAATATAGGATTTTCAATGTTAATTTCTTTATATTGGAATATTATCTTCCCTGAGCATTTTAGAGCAAACATGTAAAGAGATGTTTTTTTACTTTCTCCGTTACGAAGTACGAGAAAGTATTGTGATCGTGATTTTTTTTTCAAAATTTTTTTACGGAAATATCCGTTTTTGGGTCCCTAGATGCCATTTCAACAATTTCTGGAAAAAAAATAATTGTGTGTCTGTGTGTGTGTGTGTGTCTGTCTGTCTGTGCGCGCTGTATCTCAAAAACTAATACAGCAATTGATATGAAACTTTCAACATACGTCTTATTTGATAATCTGAAGAACTGAAAAGCTTTTGGTAAAATTTCGTACACCAGAAGTGGGTGTTTACCTTAACTGTTTTTTTGTTTTTGCCAATATTTCCTTAAATATGAAAAATATCACAAAAACATTTAAACAAACATTGAAGACAACAAAGAAATGAACATCTTTTGCTTGAAAATATTTTTCATAAAATCATTGCCATTCGAGAAAAAAAATTATTAATTTTTTTTCAATTTTTGGTTTATAATTATGAACCGATAATAGTTACAGCAAATTTGTATGAATAATAATTGTAGAGAATACCAAAATGAACAACTTCTAAAGAATAAGTTTTTTTCGAAATCTTGTTAGTTTTCGAGTAAACCGAGCTTTTGAATTTGAAGTATAATTTTCATAATTTTGACGTTTTAAACGTCAGTTTCATCCAAATTTACGCAACGCTCGATGTACATTTAAAATATGATTTCTATAAACCATGAAAACGTAAATATAAATGGCTATGATACCATCAAGTCGGAGAAAGCAACAAGTAAAAATTTCTCCATGATAATTTTCACGAAAATAATGGTTGCCATGATGTTTAAAAAATGGTGCCCAGTTGATCTGTTTGTTTGATTTTTATGAATGAAAATAGAAATAATACCTTGAACCCATGCAGAACATTTGATAGCAAACATCGCCCGCACTTCACGAAAACTGCCACCACTTCACAATTTGCACTCTTTCTTGAATACAATACATTTTTAATGAAAAAACTTGTGAACAGTCATGAAGTATTCAATCAATTTGACAGAAGCCGACATATCAACAGCGTACCGTTTTTGTTCAATTTCATGGCAACCATTATTTTCGTGAAAATTATCATTTCGATTTGCAGGAATTTATTTTCTGCGGTTTATATTTTTTTGCGCTACCGTTCTATATTGCTATGCTTACTGTCCCTTACTGGCCCAACGGGCCTCGTATTTTTAAAATTTTCTCGATCTGTTAGAGAGCACTTACCGAACTTGTGTCGTAATATACTATTAACGAATTATTTTCACTGATGCGAAAATCAAAAGTTTCAAATGTTCGTATCTCGTTCGAAAATGTTTGAATATTTCAAAACAAACGTGCCTTTGGAGGCGAGATATTTCAGCAATGGAATATATTTTTTTTAGAATTTAGTCTTCACGGTACGTTCACGTTTTTGAATGGAAAAATGAAACTTTCAAAAATTCGTAACTCGTTTAAAAATTGCCGAATAAAAAAAAGCAAATTTGGGTTCTAAAGAGGGATATTTTAATAACTGAATATAATTTTGCCAGAATTTATTTTCTGCGGTTTATATTTTTAACGAATTGTTTTCACTGTACATATTTTTTGCATTTTTTTTTTTAATGGAAACATGAAATTTTCAAAAATTCGTAACTCGTTTAAAAATTGCCGAATTAAAAAAAGCAAAAGTGGGTTCTAAAGAAAGATATTTTAATAATTCAATACATTTTTGCCAGAATTTATTTTCTGCGGTTTATATTTTTAACGAATTGTTTTCACTGTACATATTTTTTGCATTTTTTTTAAATGGAAAAATGAAATTTTCAAAAATTCGTAACTCGTTTAAAAATTGCCGAATTAAAAAAAGCAAAAGTGGTTTCTAAAGAAAGATATTTTAATAATTTAATACAATTTTTCCAGAATTTTTTTTCTGCGCTTTATATTTTTAACGAATTTATTTTTGTGCTATTACACTTTATTATGCGTTCTTGTTTAATTGATTATTAATTTTTTTTTTTATTTCCATTTCAGCTGGAGGTTATGGTATGTACAACTTGTTATTTACTAGTAATTTATAAGTTTAATAATATTTAAAAATACACACAAACACGACGAGAAACTGAAATAATAATAATTTAATTGAAGCACTTTATTTACACAGTTATTCACAGTAACAGTTGTGTATTCGGTAATTGAGTTTTAAAAAAATGTAGTAGCCTATAACTACAACGTAATGGGTTACCATTGAATTAAAAAAAATGTAGAGTGGCCGATAACTATAACGTAATGGGTTACCATTAAATTAAAAAAATGTAAAGTGGCCGATAACTAAAACGTAATGGGTTACCATTGAATTTAAAAAAATGTAGAGTGGCCGATAACTATAACGTAATGGGTTACCATTGAATTTAAAAAAATGTAGAGTGGCCGATAACTATAACGTAATGGGTTACCATTGAATTAAAAAAATGTAGAGTGTCTGATAACTAAAACGTAACGTATTACCATTTGCTTTCTGTAACAAGTAAGGTTATTCCCAATTTGTTTATTACCATTGAATGAAAAAAAAATAGATTGGCTGCTAACAAAAATCTCGTCTAAAAAGTTAATTTCATATTTCAGTTAATTCAATAAGTCTAGGTAAGAATATCAAACACGATGTTTTGTTTCGTTTTTACCAAAAGTGTACTTTACCTTAAAATTTCTGATGGTTATATATATATAATTTCATATTTCAGTTAATTCAATAAGTCTAGGTAAGAATATCAAACACGATGTTTTGTTTCGTTTTTACCAAAAGTGTACTTTGCCTTAAAATTTCTGATGGTTATATATATATAATTTCATATTTCAGTTAATTCAATAAGTCTAGGTAAGAATATCAAACACGATGTTTTGTTTCGTTTTTACCAAAAGTGTACTTTGCCTTAAAATTTCTGATGGTTTTTGATCGAACAAATTTATTTCAGCCAATACCAGATATCTGGGTAAAAATATTATTAACGATTTTTCATTTTGTTTTTGCTAAATATTTCTCCTATTTTATTTAATTAATCAATTATTCATTTCACATTTCAGTTAATCCAATAAATCTGGGTAAAAAAAAACACTAAAAACGATTTTTTGTTAAATTTTTGCTAAACGCGTATTTATTTACAGGTGGAATAGCGGCATCATATCCAGGTATGTCTTTTAATATTACACATCTTTCTGTCGAAATACAACGAAACATTTTAGCGTACAGTAAGGTGGCAGCACTTCCAGGTAAACATTACTCTCTAGGAATTAGATATATGGTGAAGAAGAGAAAGCAATTTAAAACCAGCCTTACCACAGGTCATTTATTATCTTTTCTTTATCTGCATGCCTCGATGGCACGGCATGCAACTCCGTCCAGTATGTAGTTTGTGCGTGCGGTGGTGTAGGAACTCGAAAAAAAAATGGTCAAATTTTCAAATTGGCGTGTCTGAAAGGGTTAAAGTACTTTTTAAGTGATCGTGATTTAGGGCTGTGAAAAAGAATCGATTAATCGATAAATAATCGATTAAGCGATCATTTGATTATTAGTCGATTAAATGATTGATTATTTTTGAATAATCGATTAATCAAAATAATCGATTCGTTTAACAAGAAAATTATGGATTAATCGAGTAATCAAATAATTGATTAATTATTCGATTCATCTAACAAGAAAATTATCGATTAATCGAATAATCAAATATTTGATTAATTATTCGATTAATCGATTCATCTAACAAAAAATATATCGATGAATCGAATAAACAAATAATTTATTAATTATTCGAGTAATCGATTCATCTAACAAGAAAATTGTCGATTATTCGAATAATCAAATAATTTATTAATTATTCGAGTAATCGATTAATTTAACAAAAAAAATATCGATTAATTGAATAATCAAATAATTTATTAATTAATCGATTAATCTAACAAAGAAATTATCGATTAATCGAATAATCAAATAATTTATTAATTATTCGATTCATCGATTCATCCAAATAAAATATAGATTAATCGAATAATCAAATAATTTATTAATTATTATATTAATCGATAATTTACTTGTTAGATTAATCGATTATTAAAAAATAATAATCAATAACCCATTATTAATTTCCATAATCGAACACCCCCAACATTGTGAGGTTGCAAAAATTGAAAAAAAAAACAATTGCTGCAAACTCTAAACTCTCAAAGTTTACTTAAAACGGAATGAACTTCATGCTCCTATAAATATTTCCAAAAAGGTCCTTTCCCAAATTTAATTTCAAAATAATGACACTTGAACATCCAGCGGTTGAATTCTGCGTGACAAACCATCAAGAAAATACAAAAAAAAAATTGTACCAAAAATAGATTTCGCTTTATGACATTTTCCAAACCGCCAAAAAAATACAAAAACATTTGAAACAAGTTCTAAATTTTTCAAAATAGACTGTAAGAAAAATTTGCAACCCCGCATTTTTTATGGAATTTTTCCTGCATTTTTTATATTTTTCTGCGATTTCTGCTCAAAAAATTAAAACGAAAATTTTCAAAAATCCATATCTATGTTGAAAATTGTTGCATTTACAAAAACTAAATTGATTTTGAATTAGCTATACTTCGGCCATTGCGGATGATTTTTTATGGAATTTTTTCTGCATTTTTTATATTTTTTTCTGCGATGTTTTTGTTCAGGTGCTCAAAAAATTAAAACAAAAATTTTCAAAAATCCATATCTCTATTGAAAATGGTTCAATTTGCAAAAACCAAATTGATTTCGAATAAGCGATACTTCGGCTATTGAGGATGATTTTTTATTGAATTTTTCCTTCATTTTTTATATTTTTTTCTGCGATGTTTTTGTTCAGGTGCTCAAAAAATTAAAAATAAAATTTTCAAAAATCCATATCTCTATTGAAAATTGTTGAATTTACAAAATTCAAATTGATTTTGAATAAGCGATACTTCGGCCATTGAGGATGATTTCTTATGGAAATTTGTCGGCATGTTTTATATTTTTTTCTGCGATGTTTTTGTTCAGGTGCTCAAAAAATTTAATTTTTTTTTTCAAAAAAGCTCACAGTCTAGCAGTGCTGCCAACAAATTTAACAAAAACCAAATTTATTCTGAATAAGCGATACTTCGGCCATTGAGGATGATTTTTATGGAATTTTTCCTGCATTTTTTATGTTTTTTTCTGCTATGTTTTTGTTCAGGTGTTCAAAAAATTAAAACAAAAATTTTTAAAAATCCATATCTCTATTGAAAATTATTGAATTTACAAAAACCAAATTGATTTTGAGTTAGCTATACTTCGGCCATTGGGGATGATTTTTTATGAAATTTTTCCTGCATTTTTTATATTTTTTTCTGCGTTGATTTTGTTCAGGTGCTCAAAAAATTAAAACGAAAATTTTCAAAAATCCATATCTCTATTGAAAATTGTTGAATTTACAAAAATCAAATTGATTTTGAATAAGCGATACTTCGGCCATTGAGAATGATTTTTTATGGAATTTTCCTGCATTTTTTATATTTTTTTCTGCGATGTTTTTGTTCAGGTGCTCAAAAAATTAAAACAAAAATTTTCAAAAAGCTCACAGTCTAGCAGTGCGGCCAACAAATTTAACAAAAACCAAATTTATTCTGAATTAGCGATACTTCGGCCATTGAGGATGATTTTTATGGAATTTTTCCTGCATTTTTTATGGATTTTTCTGCTATGTTTTTGTTCAGGTGTTCAAAAAATTAAAACAAAATTTTTCAAAAATCCATATCTCTATTGAAAACTGTTGAATTTACAAAAACCAAATTGATTTTGAGTTAGCTATACTTCGGCCATTGAGATTGATTTTTTATTGAATTTTTCCTTCTTTTTTTATATTTTTTTCTGCGATTTTTTTATTCAGGTGCTCAAAAAATTAAAACTAAAATTTTCAAAAATCCATATCTCTATTGAAAATTGTTGAATTTACAAAATTCAAATTGATTTTGAATAAGCGATACTTCGGCCATTGAGGATGATTTTTTATGGAATTTTGTCGGCATGTTTTATATTTTTTTCTGCGATGTTTTTGTTCAGGTGCTCAAAAAAATTAATTTTTTTTTTCAAAAAAGCTCACAGTAGCAGTGCGGCCAACAAATTTAACAAAAACCAAATTTATTCTGAATTAGCGATACTTCGGCCATTGAGGATGATTTTTATGGAATTTTTCCTGCATTTTTTATGGTTTTTTCTGCTATGTTTTTATTCAGGTGTTCAAAAAATTAAAACAAAAATTTTCAAAAATCCATATCTCTATTGAAAATTATTGAATTTGCAAAAACCAAATTGATTTTGAGTTAGCTATACTTCGGCCATTGAGGATGATTTTTTATGGAATTTTTCCTGCATTTTTTATATTTTTTTCTGCGTTGATTTTGTTCAGGTGCTCAAAAAATTAAAACGAAAATTTTCAAAAATCCATATCTCTATTGAACATTGTTGAATTTACAAAAATCAAATTGATTTTGAATAAGCGATACTTCGGCCATTGAGAATGATTTTTTATGGAATTTTTCCTGCATTTTTTATATTTTTTTCTGTTATGTTTTTGTTCAGGTGCTCAAAAAATTAAAACAAACATTTTCAAAAAGCTCACAGTCTAGCAGTGCTGCCAACAAATTTAACAAAAACCAAATTTGTTCTGAATAAGCGATACTTCGGCCATTGAGGATGATTTTTATGGAATTTTTCCTGCATTTTTTATGGTTTTTTCTGCTATGTTTTTATTCAGGTGTTCAAAAAATTAAAACAAATATTTTCAAAAATCCATATCTCTATTGAAAATTGTTGCATTTACAAAAACCAAATTGATTTTGAGTTAGCTATACTTCGGCCATTGAGAATGATTTTTTATTGAATTTTTCCTTCTTTTTTAATATTTTCTTTTGCTATGTTTTTGTTCAGGTGCTCAAAAAATTAAAGAAAAATTTTCAAAAATCCATGTCTCTATTGAAAATTGTTGCATTTACAAAAACCAAATTAATTTTGAATAAGCGATACTTCGGCCATTAAGTTTGATTTTTCATTAAATTTTTCCTGCATGTTTTATATTTTTTTCTGCTAAATCTCACGGTCTAGCAGTGTTGCCAACTCTACACGTTTTCCACTACGCATGTCATTGTTCGTGCCATTTTGTATCTTGGTAACTTAACCTAACTAAACGTAGCTGGTATTTAATATCAAAGAAACTTCAACCAATCTTGTATCTCAAGTATTTTGCCCAACTCTAAAGTTAATCTCAACAAAACACCTATGAACTGAATCTATTAGAATACATTCCTGTATCCGTGCTAATCCGAACATCTTTTTTTTAATAAATATAATAAACAAGCATCGCTACTTTAACCCTTACAGACACACTTTTCTTTTAAACTATTAATTTTGGGCTCACCACACATATTTTTTAGCGCCCGCCATCTATCCTCAGTATCCAGTGCCGCTTGGTTAGTATTTAAAATTCTGATTCTTTTTTCGGATCAGTATCCGTAACAAGTTTTATTTGTAGCATCGCCGTTCAATTATGGTTAGTATCCGAGCTGTACGTTCTGCGCGCTGAGGTAGGAGATTTGATTCGGTTTTTGAAATGTCGTCTTTCAAAGTATCAGAAGTGGAATCAAATCAGCATGTTTGAAATCTTTTATGGGATCCGTATTTTGTATTTCTTTTAAATCTGTTATACCGGTGATTAACCTGCACTTATTTGCAATTAGTTTCATCCGTTTTATTTTTTAATCTTTTGAAGTAATTGGTTGCATGCTTTCTTAGTAGAATAATCATTAGCCTTATTTAGATGTACAATATGTTTTACGGGATGATGGTCGATTGAGGAGTGTGGATGATGTAATTTTGTGCTCCAAAGATTTTAAGTTTTCAGAGTTCATCATTTTTGATCATTTCGATTAAGTTCTGGTGTATTCTTTATTGGGCGTCAATGTAACAGATTGTAGATTTCGAAATCGTTTCTAAAACACTAATAATGAATGCAGTCAATCTTAAAAATTGCATTTGTTGGTTTTTGATGATTCAAATGTGATATTATTTCAACTGATTTTAACTTTTTTTAAGGTTCTACAGGACATAGAATGTCTGTCCTTTCATCGCCTGTGAGTTCCTACGATGTAGTTTCAATCAGACTTGGTACTTTTCCATTCAGATGTCATTTGTTGTATTTAACTAACAACGCACGTTCGGTGGTATTGCTTGCTGTGCTAAAATTTGACTTAATTTTTGGCGTTAACATATTGTTTTTATTGCCATTTAATTAATATCAAAAATTGGATTTTTTTTAAACTTCATTACCATCACCAATATGTGAATTTAAACAGTTTGAATAGATACACCATTACGGCGACATCTGTTGTCTTAAACACGCTGCACACGTGATGGTTTGATGATTATCTTGAATGTGTTGCAGATAGATCTTACACGAAGAACTCTTTATTGATGGTACCCCATACTCTAATGCCAACGAGACGATTTCCTGGCGTTCCCCTCAGAGGTCATTTTTTGTCTTGAAATTTAACTAACAGTGCATGTTTGCCGGTATTGCTTGATACGCAAGAATTTGGGTTTAATCTTGCACATTTTGTAAAGGTCGCGATGATTTTTTTTTATATACGCAGCAAACTTCATTACCGTGATTTACGAAGCAATTTTTATGAAAACTTATTTTTGGTTATCGAAAACTTCCGAATAGATATTATTATGTACACAGGTCCTTCGACAGTGCGTCGGGCTTACCTAGCGTCTTTCCCATGATAAGTTCTTTCATAAGTAAACAACCAATCAGATTCGTCCATTTTTGTCGAACGCCGCACGCTACAGAAACTTAGAACGTCAATGTCACTGAGAAACGGTACGACCCCGCGCGTCAGGGCGATTTGTTAAACTTAGGCTGATAAGTTCTTTCATAAGTAAACAACCAATCAGATTCGTCCATTTTTGTCGAACGCCGCACGCTACAGAAACTTAGAACGTCAATGTCACTGAGAAACGGTAAGACCCCGCGCGTCAGGGCGATTTGTTAAACTTAGGCTGATAAGACCCCCGCTGTCGGTGTCGATGTTCAGATTTATATCATATTCATAGATACCCTTGAATAAAAAATTACGATCGATCTGTCAACGTATAAACATGTCTGAATCACGCTTCGGGACAGAATGCGATGAAGCAATTAATAATTTAATTACAACACCAAAAAACACGGCCAAAAGTAAAAAATACGTATGGAAACTGTTCCAGCATTTTTGTGAGGTAAGAAAATACGAATTGAAAATTGTACTTTTAATAAATAGCTTTTCAAGTTTTGTACATAATTCAAGAACTTATCTTACCGAATGTACCTCGGGCAATGATAAATTCGAGATAATTTTGACTAGTTCCCTCAAGTGCGTTGCTTTAAGTAATTGCCCTCCGCCTGACGGCGTCGGGCAATTACTAAGCAACACACTTTCGGGGTTTAGTCAAAATTATCGCGAAATTATCAGTGCCCTTGGGACATTATAGCTGAAAAGAAAAGTTACTGGTTTAAAAATCCTTATGCCGTAAAATTATTTTCAAACATACAGGGTTTCCCAATTTTGCGGTATAACAAAAACAAAGGTTTTTTTTAATGGGACACCCTGTATTTATTAAAGTTTTCTGATGACATTTTTCAACCTCTACATTGCTGACCATTTAATTTTGGATTATGTTACAGTGTTGTCAATTTACAATTTTTTTCATCTCACATTGACTCTTACATTTTGACAGTTGTTTTGTCTCAGCATGGCCTACTTCAATGCATAGAAATGTAATTAAATGGTTACTTTTGTGAAAAATATTTCACATAAGATATGCCCAGTGCCAGCGGTACATACGGGCAAGGCAGGCAGCCGCCTGTAGCGGTCAAATTTAGGGGCAGCGGCGGCATAATCGTCCGTCAAAAATATCTACTGTTTTCTACTACCTTCCGCGCACAACTGTTCAATATTATTCGCTAAAATTAACAAATGCAAATTAACCTAATTTTCCAATATGTACAAAGTTTTGTACGAGGAAGGACCCTGTATATTAATCGAATCAAAGCAGCCTACAAACTGGATATCAAATTTGAGCTATTTTTTACGGTACATTGCAATCGGGTAATTTGCACTACTATTTATACAGGGTGTCCCAAAATCGTAAAAAAAATAAAAAAAATGTTTCGAATAAAAGTTTTGTCATATAAAATTTATTTTGAAGTATACAGGGTGTTCGATAGAGGAAGGAATCAATAAAGATTTGTTGTTAAATGTAAAACCCGTATATTTCCACATTTACAATATTTTGTGATTTGAACCTTTAATTTCTGATATTTTTCTGAAAAACATGTCCACAAAAAAATCATTCTAACCATGTCCTTGTTTCGGACATGCCGTTCTCTAAAATTTTAAATGGTCTGTCGAATAAATGTGGAATTCGCAAAGTAATTTCTGGAGAATTTTAATTTTTTTTGGTCATCAAGATTGAAGCTATTTTTGATACTGCAAAATTCGGATAATTTTTTTTTGGGTAATTGTAAAGACACTTTACTCAAGAATAATCTGTCAAAGTTTCAAGCACTTGTTAAAACAAATGTAGAATTCGCAGATTAATTTCTGGAAAATGTTCATTTTTGGTCATCAAGATTGAAGCTATTTTTGATACTGGAAAATTCGGATAATTTTCTTTGGACAATTGTAAAGACACTTTATTCAAGAATAATCTGTCAAAGTTTCAAGCATCTGTCAAAATAAATGTGGATTTCGCAGATTAATTTCTGGAAAATGTTCATTTTTGGTCATCAAAATTGAAGCTATTTTTGATACTGGAAAATTCGGATAATTTTTTTTTTGGGTAATTGTAAAGACACTTTACTCAAGAATAATCTGTCAAAGTTTCAAGCATCTGCCAAAATAAATATGGAATTCGCAGAGTTTTTTCCCGAAAATGTTCTTTTTTTTTTAGTCATTAAGATTGAAGCTATTTTTGATACTGCAAAATTCGGATAATTTTCTTTTTACAATTTTAAAGACACTTTATTCAAGAATAATCTGCCAAAGTTTCAAGCATCTGTCAAAATAAATGTGGATTTCGCGGAGGAATTTCTGGAAAATGTTCATTTTTTTTTTGTCATCAAGATTGAAGCAATTTTTGATACTGCAAAATTCGGATAATTTTTTTTTGGTAACTGTCAAGACACTTTACTCAAGAATAATCTGTCAAAGTTTCAAGTATCTGCCGGAATAAATGTGGAATTCGCAAAATAATTTCTGAAAAATTTTAATTTTTGGTCATCCAAAGTAAAGCTATTTTTGGACACGGTATTCAGGGATAACCTGTCAAAGTTTCAAGCATCTGTCGAAATAAATGAGGAATTCGCAGGGTAATTTAAAAAAAAAATTAATTTTTGGTCATCAAGATTTAAGCTATTTTTGATACTGGAAAATTCGGATAATTTTTATTTGGGTAATTGTAAAGACACTTTACTCAAGAATAATCTGTCAAAGTTTCAAGCATCTGCCAAAATAAATATGGAATTCGCAGAGTGATTTCTAGAAAATGTTAATTTTTTGGTCATCAAGATTGAAGCTATTTTTGATACTGAAAATTCGGATAATTTTTTTTTTGGGAATTTGTAAAGACACTTTATTCAAGAATAATCTGTCACAGTTTCAAGCACTTGTTGAAATAAATGTGGAATTCGCAGATTAATTTCTGGAAAATGTTCATTTTTGGTCATCAAGATTGAAGCTATTTTTGATAATGCAAAATTCGGTTAATTTTCTTTGGACAATTGTAAAGACACTTTATTCAAGAATAATCTGTCACAGTTGCAAGCATCTGTCAAAATAAATGTGGAATTCGCAAAATAATTTCTGGAAATTGTTCATTTTTGGTCATCAAGATTGAAACTATTTTTGATACTGGAAAATTCGGATATTTTTTTTTGGGTAATTGTAAAGACACTTTACTCAAGAATAATCTGTCAAAGTTTCAAGCATCTATCAAAATAAATGTGGATTTCGCAGAAGAATTTCTGAAAAATATTCATTTTTGGTCATTGAGATTGAAGCTATTTTTGATACTGCAAAATTCGGATAATTTCTTTTTGGGTAATTGTAAAGACACGTTATTCAGGAATAACCTGTCAAAGTTTCAAGCATCTGTCGAAATAAATGTGGATTTCGCAGAGTGATTTCTGGAAAATGTTCATTTTTGTTCAAGATTTGCCTTCTGTTGAAGTTATTTTTTTAAATGCAAAATTTGGATAATTTCTTTTTGGGTAATTGTAAAGACACGTTATTCAAGAATAATCTGTCAAAGTTTCTAGCACCTGTCGAAATAAATGTGGAATTCGCAGAGTAATTTCTGGAAAATGTTCATTTTTGGTCATCAAGATTGAAGCTATTTTTGATACTGCAAAGTTCGGATAATTTTCTTTGGCCAATTGTAAAGACAATTCATTCAAGAATAATCTGTCAAAAGTTTCAAGCATCTGCCGAAATAAATGTGGAATTCGCAGAGTAATTTCTGAAAAATTTTAATTTTTGGTCATCCAGAGTAAAGCTATTTTTGATACTGAAAATTCGGATAATTTTTTTTTGGTAATTGTAAAGACACGGTATTCAGGGATAACCTGTCAAAGTTTCAAGCATCTGTCGAAATAAATGAGGAATTCGCAGGGTAATTTAAAAAAAAATTAAATTTTTGGTCATCAAGATTTAAGCTATTTTTGATACTGGAAAATTCGGATAATTTTTATTTGGGTAATTGTAAAGACACTTTACTCAAGAATAATCTGTCAAAGTTTCAAACATCTGCTGAAATAAATGTGGAATTCGCAGAGTAATTTCTGGAAAATTTTCATTTTTGGTCATCAAGATTGAAGCTATTTTTAGTACTGCAAAGTTTCAATAATTTATTTTTTTGGGTACCTAATTGTAAAGACACTTTACTCAAGAATAATATGTCAAAGTTTCAAGCATCTGTCGAAATAAATGTAGATTTCGCAGAGTAATTTCTGGAAAATGTTAATTTTTGGTCATCAAGATTAAAGCTATTTTTGATACTGAAAATTCGGATTTTTTTTTGTTGGTAATTGTAAAGACACTTTATTCAAGAATAATCTGTCAAAGTTTAAAGCATCTGCCGAAATAAATGTGGAATTCGCGGAGGAATTTCTGAAAAATTTTAATTTTTGGTTATCAAAATTGAAGCTATTTTTGGTTATCAAAATTGAAGCTATTTTTGATACTGAAAATTCGGATAATTTTCTTTGGACAATTGTAAAGACACTTTATTCAAGAATAATCTATCACAGTTTCAAGCAGCTGTCAAAATAATTGGAATTCCCCGAGTAATCATGTTTGGTTGATATTCTTTCTAGCCAATTTTAATACTGGAAAATTCGTATAGTGTTTGATTTGGACGATTGTAAAGACACGTTAATTTGTCAAAGACAATTTTTAGAAAAAACATTTTTGACTTCAAAATTTGCTTTCTAGCAAAGTTAAGATTTTTTTTTGTGTTACAGCTATTTTTGCCATTGCTAAAGAGTAATTTCAATTATTTAGTTGTAAAGAGCAATTAATCGAAATGAATGTTGAATTCGCAAAGCAATTTCTGGAAGAAGTTCAATTTTGGTTATCCAAACTTGACAACATTTTTTTTTTATAGTAAACCTGCGGGCAACGTGTTAAACTTCTCTAATAGCCCTTGCGTTGGCAGCAGAATTGACTTTCGACTCTTTTGAAGAACTTAAAAAGTGAAGAGCGGTCTTCGCTTCCAAAATTTCGAATTTTAATGTGCCCGTACTTCTCAAATTTCATGACTCAGACTTTCCGAGTGGAAACCTTGCTTCAATTGTGCCCATGATGGCATTCAAGAGACTGTTGCTTACTCTCTCGTGTGTATATTTCATGTTCATTCATTACATCTGTATAAAGTGAGGGTTTCCCATGATTAATTGAGATTTGCACGAATCGAGGATCTACCTTCCAACTTACACAGATATTTTTCAGCCGGAGCCGCTGGAGGACCCCAATTCTTACCACCTGGTTAGTATTCTTAAAGCCTAAATATTTTTAATACATTCAATGCAAGACTTGAAACTCGCGTCTATTTCTGACCTGTGTAAAGCTTTGGCTCATCAACACCAATAAAGGATATTATTATCGTTAACTTTGATTTGAACAACAATAGAACTTTTCAATAAAATGCACTCTGTTGGTATACTTTGATCAATGTATCTTTGCGTGCACGTCATTGATAGCTCCGACAAAATTTCCATACCTTTACTCTCTTTGCGATAAGTTAGACGCAATCATATGTGTACGTATGTTGTTCAAGGCCAGAAAACTCGGTATTCGGTAATGACGCACACGCAAAGATCCATTGATCAAACTATATCACACACGTTTTTTTTTGCAACTATAGTTTCGACCCTTACAGGGTCATTATCACTGTTTGATAATGACCCTGATATGGTCAAAACTGTAATAAGCGTGTGTGATACCAATAAAGTGCAATTTATTGAAAAGTTCCTGAATCAAAATGTATCATAAAGTAATGGCTTCCACCATCAACCTCCTTTAAAAATACTATGCTCATTCAGCATCGAATTTATTAAGAATATTATCTAGCTTGAAGGAATTACTACCAGTATTTAAAAATAACGAATGGAAGATTTACCCTTCCAATTTTTCGATCAAGATCTTACAAAGAAATTTTTCAGCCCTGGCCGCCGCAAGACCCCAATTTTCACCTGGTTAGTATTCTTAATAATGCCAAGATATTTTCTAATGCATTCATATCGTATGTTCATTAAAAAAAACCTCAAGTGTGCCATGACTTTTTCGTTTAAAAAATTTAAGCTGGCACACTTGTTAAGAATGGCCGTATAAAACGTCAGATCTTTCTAGAAGTCGCAATTATTCCGTGCTCACAGTGGTTTACGGCGAAAAACGAAACGAAAAACGTTTCTAATTAAAAGTTATTTCCGAAATGGGACTAAAGTGGACGGAAATTGGGTGTATTCATTCGACGCACCTTTGGCAGAGTTTCAGGAAGAATTTCCTAACGTTCCCATTATTTATGATGAATTTAAAAATACCTTATCATGATCTGTTATGTCTCCGTAAACCAGGATGCTATTAACACAGCCCAAGGAATTTTGGAAGGTGAACCTACGTCTTCTCTGCGTCGTTTATCACAGTAAATTAATTCATCGGCAGGAACATGCCACAAGTAACATAACCTCAATATGTGTCACCAACTTAAATTTTTAAAATTAAAAAAATCATGGCACACTTGAGGTTTTTTTTAATGAACATACTTTACATACAACCATACAATTCGCCTAAAAATTCCATTCTGAATGTATTAAGATAATTATCTAGCTTAAAAGAATTACTGCCAGAACTCTCATCCTTTATTTGCTTCTAGCATATACGACAACATTCAATCCCCAGTACGGTTAGTATTTAAAAACTGGATAACTTCATTTTCTTCTTTTCATGTTCTGGAGTCTATCTTTTAACACGGAAGCGTGGTTTTAGGGAATTTCCTTAGGTTTGGTGATGGTGTTGGTGGTATGTACTCAATGAATCTTCAAAATACAACTTACTGTAAACAAATCAAATTAATGGTTTTGGTTTACTTTTAGTTTAATTTCATCTTCAATTGCATGTTAGTTGAGGTTTAACGTTACAATTCTCGAGGGAGAAAATAACTCTAAATAACTATAATCTAGTTTTCTTTTAATTTTAGTGTGACTAGAGCATCTTCTTCGGCGCATGTTAATTGGGGTTTAACGTAATAATTCTCGGCCAAAACTAATCGTCCAATTTGTATTAATGTTACTAATATTCTAATAGGACTATTATTATTATAACTTTTTAACAGTAAATGTCAAAAACTTATATTTAATCTCCTACACGTTTGATTGCATTTTAGTGGAGCACTTGGTTTGAATTGTAAACAATAGATCTGTTTGATGAAACTGTTTTAATTTGATTTAAAACTTTTGCAATAGGTTTCACAAAGGTGGTGATTAATATAAATATACTACCGTGGACAAAAAAAATGACACCCCTAATTTTATTAATGTAAATATGACTTTTCATTTGACAAACCGGCAAATGTCAATCTAAGCTCTGGCACAAAATCAAAGCATGTTGGGAGGCAATACCTTTTTAGATTTACTGTATTGCTAGTTATAACTGTCACTGTCAAATATTAAGGTTACATAAGTCAAATTCACAACACTAAAAAATAAGAAATAACAGACACATGACAAATTAGGGGTGTCATTTTTTTTGTCCACGGTAGTATCTCTAGGTTATATTTCCGGCTGTGTAAACGATCTTTCAAATGGTAAAGGGAATTAATAATTTAAGGTTAATTTCTTCGATTATGACTTATATTTACTCTATCACAATGTTTATTAACACATTCTTTTCTATTTCGATGTATTTTTTTTAGTAAAAAAATAAAAGAGCGAAATTACACGTTACAGAAAACTGTATCCATAATTCAAATGTCATGAATTCAATTTCTTCGCTTCCGCCTTTGCTATTAAATTAATGTTTCAAGTATTAATGAAAGTTACTAAACAGATAAAAAATAAATTCTATTAAAGAGCAGTAATTTACAACTTCTAAATTCAACGGCGGATTAAGCTGAAATCCAAACTTTGGAATGTTTGAGCTAGTGGTCAGTCGATTTTCGTACAGAGGTGCCGCTCGTGCAGCACTACTTACTCTTATAGAGGAAGTAAATATTCCGCTGATTTTGATCAAATTTTCTTCCGTAACCTCGACGAGCATTCACGAGTAGCCGCTGGTTGGAGTTCAAATTTTTTACTGTAGTTGCATGTTTTTGCATGACTTTCTAACTTTCAAACTTCCAGCATGCAATTTACGAATTAATCACATTTAACAAAGGTTTAGTGGATTGTTGATTGGTAAACTAAACACATCATTAGAAATTTTGAGCTTTGTCGTGTTTTATGATCACTACGTGAAGTGTGCCTGGTAATTAAACAAAGTTTAGAATTTCTGACTGGTGTAAATATGCGAGTTACTAATTTATTTTTGTTTTTTTAGCGTCCTCTGGTTTTTCCACATCTTACGGTGAGTACAATAAACATTACTTCTTTAATACGCATTTGGACGCAGGGTTGCGCATATAGTGTGCATTTTTCTACCACCGGTGGTACACAACAATGGTGTGGACGTTACCATTAGAAAAGCCGTAAATAAAGTTAATATCTCCATATTCTCCATTGATAAACGTTAGGCGTGTTTAGATAATCATATTTACCAGTTAAGTTAACTTGAAAGCTACAGCGAAACAATTAATTGCAAAGTTGTAAATCGTATTGTGACAGCAACTGTCACTGTTAGAACAAAATTAAATATCCGCCATTATGATTTCATGGCAAACCTTTGTTTTTAATTCAAAATAGTTGTAAAGTTTTTTGCAAATATCTCGGTAAATACTCTGCAGAAACCATTGAGTAAGGTACCAAATCATTCAGCTTAAAAAGCTTTAAAAATAATGTCAGAAGACCGATGCAGTCAAATAATTAGGGGCGCCAATATTAACCCATTTCAAATTTTACATGTAAATTCCTATGGCCCGTTTCGCAATTCAACACACTGTACAACAAAAAGTAATGCAGCACGAGTCGTTGTGAATGAATATCTCTCTCTCTCTCTCTCTTTTGGTTCACGAGCCACTTCCTAAACGAATATTAAATCATTTTACTTATTGCATCTTTAATATTGCAGATGTCGCCGAAGATGTTCTTCCAGATTCCCTTAGTATGCCTGATAGTGATAGCGGTTAGTGTAAACATTTTCTCATTTAAAATTTTTAAGCCATAATATTGGTATTTTAAAAGAAAATCTACCAGCAAGAGATTCAGAAAAAATAATTCATAGTAGATAAGTTTGTTGTAATGTAATTACCACCTTAATTGGTATGCTATAGAATTACGCGCACGCGTGCTTGCGTATATTTCCGGGTCCCGCATGCAAGAGTACGATAGTTATTGCGTAATTGTCTGGTTTCCGAAGCAAAAAAAAAATCTACTTACCACCGACGGCTCGTGAAAGTCAAGGGAGGAGGCTTGCGAAGTAAATTTCAACGAGCCGTCTTCTCGCGAACCGCCGCTGCTTCCGACTCAAGTACATCAACGGCGGTTCGTGGATTCCGTAAAGGAAGCTAAAGCTACGCGCACACTTACCGGAATCGGACGGACGGCACGCATCGGCTAAAATTGCTTAACACACTTGTAAACGAGTCGACGCACATTTATCGGTACGGCATGGAACGGATCTTCTTTAATCAAACCGAGTTTTGTACGTTAAGTTTAAGTGGAAACAATGGGGGGTGGATGGGCCTTATCCTATCCTCCAATTCTTAGAACACAAACGAGGGTTTTACAATTATTAATTAATTGACAAGAGAAGATTCAAACAATTTATCATTGCTTCGACAAAATAATTTGTTTAAAGAAACCCTGGGATGTGTTTAACAGTGGAGAAGCAGTGACAATCTTAAATTCATTGACTCCCGAGATTTGTTGTCGCGTTCTCTTCACCCCCACACTTCTCGAGTACTCGGTAAAGTTGTACTAATAACAATATTTAGTTCCAGAACATGCCATCTCCGAAGTAATAACAGAATCAACCACGACTGCAGCGCCGGTAACACTTCCGGATGAATACAAGCCCTATCTGGAATGGATTTCGAAATTCTTAAGACCCGACGGAACCTTGTCATTCTTCAAAGGTAAAAACTCAACGCAAACAAATCATTATTAAGTTTAACTTAATGGCATACTTTCTACAGGAAACTTCAAGTTAGGATTCAACGCAACGTCTCCTGTTGATCAGTCCTGTACATCGCAAGACAGCAAGAGCGGCCAATGCAAGTTGGTCAAGGACTGTGCCAAACTGCACGATTCTCTTAAGGACGAACTTTCGTTCAAGAATAACTTCTGCAGCATCAATAATGAGTAAGTGAATTATATCGTGATTTGAAATGTTTTCTTTACAAGAGTAACTTTTGAATAATGACCAGTGACGGTTCGCGGGGTTTTTTTCTGGTACGGCCGAGGAACAAGATATAGGTGTATAGGTGCGGTCACGCAGCCAGCCGTCTCTGCAACTGACCCTACCTATCTGCATTACCACCTCTTGTTACCTCGGCCGTACCAAAAAAAAAACCCGCGAACCGTCACTGATAATGACAATGTTTTTAAATTATTGGCAACATATTTATATTATTGGTCGATATTACTTGGATACTGTAGTTGTATCCCTCTGGAAACCAACTTTTAAGTAATGCCCCTCTTCTGCCAGGAGAAAACTATAATTAAACTAATTCCTAAACTATAAAAATAATCGTTTAATACTGATTTACTTTGACTTACTTTCAGGTATGCTGGTGTTTGCTGTGTGTAATTAAAGTTTCATAAAACTTAAAATATTAGATTTAGAGTGTGTGAAAATAAAAAATAAATAAATTGTGGATTTTAATACATATTACTTAGAAATTTAGTGTTTTCATATATTATCACACATACATGTTACATTCTCGTTATATCCAAATCCACTATCCACAACATGCTGCTCATTGTGACACAACGGTCATGAGAGCTAGGCACCATCCAATTTATGAACAAATTTTCTAAAAAAAATTTGTAGCTTTTAAAAAAAGTGATTTTATGTGCTTTTTTACATCAACAAATTACCCAGCACCATTTTCTTTATAATCCAACAAACCGCATGAAATTTTCCTTTTTTTTTAATTCCACTAAAAATATTTTTTGGTCTTTTGATGCTTTTCACCATTTTTTCCATAGTATTAGTCAGGAAGAAAATGCATGCAAAAAATCTTGGGTTTCAGAAAAATTCATTTTTAATGAAGGGAAAAAGCGTGTAAAGTAATTATTTTTGGGAAATTTTTTTTTTGGTTTTCTCGATTTTTTCCATTTTCGAGTTTTCTTTGCTAACGCGTCACGGGCTTCAAATTGGCATTTGTTCTTCTGAAAGTACATTTTCTGAAGCGTCTTGAAGGGATCTTTCCAGTGATGTATAGAAATCCCGAATCGAACCAGTGGTTTCTTCAGGAAATCATTTCAAAGCCAATTTTGAGTAAAAGTCAAAAATTAAAAATCGCTAATTTTCATTGCGTCCGACTAATTTGCACACAAGGAGCACACATTTGAAAACCGCGTTTGATTTGGATTCTTCGTTTAGCCGCTACGGCCGTGCAAAGTCTGAAAAAATCGACTTTTTTCAAAAATTTCCATAGCGCCGTCTATTGGCAGTGATGAGTAACAGGATAACGCCATCTATTGGCAGCAATGAGTAACGGTATAACGCCATCTGGTGGCAGCGATGAGTAACAGTATAACGCCATCTAATGGTAGCGATGAGTAACAGTATAACGCCATCTAGTGGTAGCGATGAGTAACAGGATATCGCCATCTAGTGACAGTGATGAGTAACAGCACAACGCCATCTAGTGGCAGCGATGAGTTACACTATAACGCCATCCAGTGGTAGCGTTAAGTAACAGGATAACACCATCTAGTGGCAGCGTTGAGTAACGAGATAACGCCATCTAGTGGCAGCCATGAGTAACAGGATAATAATAATAATTAGTTTATTTCCCAACAGACATACACATATCCAATAACAGAGAAACTTAACATTACTTAATACAGTATATTAAATTGAATTAAAAGATAAAGATAAGGTAAAAAAAAAACAAAGTTATATATGCACAAAGTAATAATAATAATAAAAAGAGGAAAAGAAAATCCTAATTTAACAGTAAATACAAATTGAGTTAAAAAAAATGTAGCACTATAATACGAATTTCTTAGCATAACAGCGGAGGTGTCACTAAAAATATCGCGATAACGCCATCTAGTGGCAGCGATGAGTAACAGGGTAACATCATCTAGTGGCAGCGATGAGTAACAGTTTAACGCCATCTAGTGATAGCAATGAGTAACAGTATAACGCCGTCTAGTGCCAGCGATAAGTAACAGGGTAACGCCATCTAGTGGTAGCGATGACTAACAGTACAACACCATCTAAACTCTATTCATTTCTAAGTGGCAGTAGAAATAAAAAACCCGGCTGCGTGATAGCCACGTGTGTACTTCAATAGACGCTTGCGATTGGTCGTTCCGTGGTGCGTGCTCGTGCCCGGATTCAGTCTGTATTCTGGGCCCGTCGTCGATTGCCGTGCGTTTAAAAAGTGTTGGGCAGTAACATGAAATTTACTCGTGGGCGCGCTAGGGTACGGCGCGTCCAACCCTGAGCATTCTCGCCGTTCACGTGATTGTGTTTACACGCGCTGCCACTTGGAAATGGATATAGTATAGTGGCAGAGTTAAGTAACGGGATAACGCCATCTAGTGGCAGCGTTGAGTAACGAGATAATGCCATCTAGCGGCAGCGATGAGTAACAGTATAACGCCATCTAGTGGCAGCGATGAGTAACAGTATAACGCCATCTAGTGGTAGCAATGAGTAACAGTATAACGCCATCTAGTGCCAGCGATAAGTAACAGGTTAACGCCATCTAGTGGTAGCGATGAGTAACAGTACAACACCATCTAGTGGCAGCGTTAAGTAACGGGATAACGCCATCTAGTGGCAGCGTTGAGTAACGAGATAATGCCATCTAGCGGCAGCGATGAGTAACAGAATAACGCCATCTAGTGGCAGCGATGAGTAACAGTACAACTCCATCTAGCGGTAGCAATGAGTAACAGTATAACGCCATCTAGTGCCAGCGATAAGTAACAGGATAACGCCATCTAGTGGCAGCGATGAGTAACAGTATAACGCCATCTAGGGACTTTTAACAGCACTACGATAACGATTATCGACGTTCCAGTACAAGGTTTCGCGCCATGTAAAAGCGTATAAGTATTTTTTTGCAAAATTCTTTAGGCGTCCCGCTTTGATGAAAAAATTATTGGTCGCGTTAGACATGGGGGGGGGCGGAAGGTGAAATAAAAGTACCACACTTTTAAACAGATCAAATTTATTGCAAATTTTTCTCAATTGCATTTTGACAAAATAAATTGTAAAACATAACAAAATTTCAGGAGCTTTCTGTACACACAATTTTTGATAAATTATTTAGGACCCAACATTTCCTCCGGTTTCACCCATTCGGCAAACTCTTCTTCGGTTAAATGCCCCAAGGCCAGCGCGGCCTCCTTCAGCGTGGTCCCCTCCTTGTGTGCCTTCTTCGCAATGGCGGCAGACTTATCGTAGCCGATGTGTGGGTTCAAGGCGGTCACCAACATGAGACTCTCGTGCAGGAGCTTGTCGATGCGATCCGTGTTGGCGACGATGCCCTCAATACAATTGGTGGTGAAGCACTTGCAGCTGTCGCCCAACAGCCTGGTTGATCTTAGGACGTTGGCGACCATCATCGTCTTGAAGACGTTGAGTTCAAAGTGCCCGTTGGATCCGCCTACAGTTACGGCAACGTGGTTGCCCATCACTTGGGCGGCTACCATGGTGAGGGCTTCGCATTGGGTGGGGTTTATTTTTCCCGGCATGATCGAGCTTCCCGGTTCATTTTCTGGTAAACTGAGTTCACCAAAACCGCAACGGGGTCCAGAGGCAAGAAACCTGAAATTGAAAAATATTGATTACAAAATATTCAATCTTTATAAAATTATGGCAAATTAAAATTGCCCATGAATTTAAGCAACACTCAAGAATTATACTATATTCTGTCTACATTTTACTCTCCCCGCAGTCGGTGTGTTTTTTTCTTCTTTTATTGGCAGCGAAGTATGTTGTTAACCTAATTTCAATAAAATGTTGTCAAACAATATTTTTATATGTGAATGAGAGGTGTTATAAAAGGCAACATTGCATTACATAAGCAAAAAAATGCAACGACATAACTTTTTTACTACTAACAAAAATGTCACCCTAACAAAACCTATTGCGGCAAGAATAAAATGTTAACAGAGTATAACTCGTTTGTATAATGATGAAACATCTGAAAGTTATTGGCCATATTGCCAGGACTTTAAATAATTGTTTAATAAATACCTGATATCATTAGCAATTTTCATAACAGAACAGGCAATGGTGTTCAAAACGCCCGAAACCTCCACCATGGCATCATGAGCGGCGAGAGCTTCAAATTTATTAGGAGCCGACGTAAATGGCAGACAAGTAAGCTCTGCAATTTTAGCGGCGCACTTCTCAGCAAAACCCTTCCTAGTATTCAAACCGGTCCCCACAGCAGTACCGCCAATGGCGAGCATGTATAACCTAGGCAGACAATCGTAAACGCGTTCCAGCGAGAATTCCATCTGCTGCACGTATCCGCTGAACTCCTGCCCCAAGGAGAGGGGCACGGCGTCCTGGGTGTGCGTACGGCCGATCTTGATAATCGAATCGAACTCCTTGCTCTTGCAAGCCAGACCGTCCCGCATCAGTTTCAAAGAGGGTATCAGGATGTGGTTGATTTCCTGGGCGACGGCGATGTGCATCGCGGTCGGGAAGGTGTCGTTGCTGCTCTGGGATTTGTTGACGTGGTCGTTCGGATGCACGGGGGTCTTCGAGCCGAGCTCCCCGCCCATGATTTCGATGGCCCGGTTGGAGATCACCTCGTTGGTGTTCATGTTGCTCTGTGTTCCCGAACCGGTCTGCCAGATGACCAACGGGAAGTGGTCGTTGTAGAGGGTGCCGCAGATCACTTCGTCGGCCGCTTCGCAGATGGCGTCTGCTATTTCGGGGTCCAGGCCATAGTCCTTGTTGACGATGGCCGCCGCTTTTTTTAGTGTGCCCATTGCGGTTATGACGGGATACTATGGAATAAAGAATGACAGGTAATGAAGAGGATGATGTTCTTTACAATAATTATTTGCAAGCATCCCAGTGGATAACTGAATTTTGCAGGTTCAATGCCTGTCGGAAGCATGGTCCTACTTTTAATCCAATTATATAGTTTGATCAACGGATCTTTGCGTGTGCGTCATTATGGAAAACGGAGCATTCTCGCTTTGGACGACATACGTACACCCATTATTGCGCCTCATTTAACTTATTGTAGAGGGAGTACACGCATGAAAATATGAAAATATTGTCTAAACTAGTTTCGGCTATCTATGACGTGCACGCAAAGATCCATTGATCAAAGTATATAATATTATCTTTGAAAATGATTTGCATTTGGTTAAAACATAGTTTATTTTTCAATCCTAGCAATTATTGTTATGATAATCATCTAGACACTACACCAATGATCATTAATCAACAAATCAAAGATTTCTAAAAAAGATGTTAATGTCAATCATCATGTAACTCTCCAATATATATTTGTGATAAAAAGATAATCACAGATTTTGACGTTTTAAATTAAATACCAACTTCAGGCATTCACTGATACATAATGACATTGGATTATAAAAATCAAACAAAAACGATTTGATTGTATTATTCCTGTTATAAGCAATTAAACAAAACATGCAATGCATTTCTCATGAGGTAATCAATTAAGTAATAAGAAAAAAAAACAGGTTGCTACGAGTGAGTAATAGAAATGTTGCATAAGCAAGGTCACTCGCAAGAGGATGTTAAGCAATGGTGTTTTTTGTTTATTATTTATCACAATTAGCTCATTAACGAGCCATAATTTACAACACCGGAAGTCGTACTTCCTCAATTTTTGGCAGGCTTCTGACGGTCGTCATATAAGGTAAAAAAAATTTAAATTGAAGTCCCTGACGTCAATACCTTTCATTTGAGTACCGACAAGACACATTTCGCAATAATGGAAGTTGTAATTCCTTGATTTCTGACAGCATTCTGACAGCCATCTTCCAGACGTTAGTAAAAAAAAAAATGAATAAATGATTGGTGAAAGCTTTAAATGAAAAATACAATATACAGTGTGTTCATAAAAAGGCACTAAATGGTAAAAAAATTGCGCCAAGCAAATAAAAATTCAATACACGGTGGTCAAATTATTTTGAATAAGCAATAAAATGACATCAAGAAAAATTAAATAAAAAAATCACATACAGGGTGTATTTGAAATAACGAACAGGCTCGTAACCACAAAGAGATTATATTATTTTTAAACAATATTCGCAATTATTTTGTTCATAACAGTAACAAAAAGCCCGCAATTAATTATTAAAGTTAATGAGTGAAAATACGCAACATGTTTGTTGGCAGTGGTAATGTGACCTAATTTTTAAACGGCATCGGCTTTAGATATCGAATTACAACAAGCGCGTAAGAAATATCTGAATGCTCTTTAAGCATCAATGAACTTGAGGACTGTTTATCTTTTACAAAAAAAAAAACGTTAACACTTCAAATTTCGGAGGCAAGAAATCGTATCTCGCGTTTTAAATAAACAAACACACATTCCATGCAGACCTAATTAAATGAGAAAAGCATCGGTTCTCAAAATGTTTAAAAAACCTCGCAAAATTAGTTTTTTTTTCGAATAAATTTTGACGGAAATGGGTTCACAAATATTTTGTGTATGTCCCCTTAAATGCCTGTTCGTTATTTCAAATCCACCCTGTATAATGTGTTCCTAAATTAAAAATAGACCAATTTTTCATTAAAATTATTTTTGAATAATCATTAAAATGGCGCCAAGAAAAATTAAATAACAAATGAATATACTGGGTGACCCAATTTTTCTTTTAAATTGCTTTCAGATAATCAATAAAATGACGCCAAGAAAAATCAATATACAGGGTGATCGAAAGTCCAAAATCGACTAATTTTTCATTAAAATTGTTTTTAAATGATCAATAAAATGACGTCAACGAAAAAGACCCAATTTAAATTGCTTTCAGAAAATCAACGACGTTTTTTTGTTTTGCCAAGTACTATTTAATTGCATAACGCTCACCGGCATTCTTTCAAAATCTCCTCCGATGGGGAAGTTGATGGTGGACCTGACCGTTTGGGCTCCATAATACTTATCGCACGGCACCTTAACCTCTCCAAGCGAGTCGACCTCTTTTCTGTATTTATTCTGAAACATATAAAAATGTAATTAATAGTTTTGATTCTGTACCTACATCGTTATTATTAATACACTACAATAAATAGTAATATAAATATATAAATATTTAAGATTTATTAATTTTTGTGAAAAATATTAAAAAAATTTTTTTTTTTCTGATAAGAAAAGTAGTTTTAGTTGATGGTACAATTTAGGTTTGGGGTCAGATTATATCTCCTCTTAAAATCCAAACCACGAATAGGCAAACTAAGGCCTATTATAATTGTAAATCAATTTTATTCAAAAATAATGTATTATATGCCGAAAGTCATTAATCTGTATGATAGGGTAATTAAGCATGTGGAAAACATAACCTCAAATTTATTTTAAAGGCAAAAGTCATACATACAACCAGGTTATCCAACGTTATAAAAAAAATCACCAGATCTGGTTCGCCAATAAAAAAAAACTGAGTATACTCTGTTCACATTTTTTTCTCGCCGCAGTAGGCTTTGTTGGGGGTGACAGTTTTGTTGTTGGTAAAAAAGTTAGTAACAATTTGGTTACGTGTAGTGCAATGTTGCATTTTATAATATCCCTCATTCACATGTAAAAATATTGCCATCTTTGAATGAACAAAAACGAATCGGATCCCTGTCCATTAACAAAAAAATTTTTAGAATTATGAGAGCTATCATCTGGCAAAGTCTGTCAGGTAGCTTGTAGAACACCCTGTATATGTGTCTCCAAGCAGTGGTAGTGTGGAAAGACCGTAAGTGGTTGAAGTATGTTACTAAATTGGTAGCCATTTTGTGTCTATGACAGTTGACTCACGACTTGGCAGTGTAGTTTGTTGTTCAATATTGTGATACTGTGAAATTTCTTAACAACATTACCCGCCATTTTACACCCTGGGCAGGACTTATATCGGGTTCTAGTTGCAGACATATATATGAGCAGTGATCATATGGGAAATGGACTCCATGTTTACACAGGGTGTTTCAAAATTCATGCACCAAAAATTTTCTGCGCACTCCTCGTAGATAAAAAGAAAAAAGAATCCTTATGACAAATCAATCTTGATTTTCCACAAAATAACATGGATTGTACAAAAACAAACGGTGTCGATTTCAAGTGTTGACGCATGAATGAATGAATGGAGAGCGCGCAGTTGAAATAATTTCATCTAAACATAAATAGTCGGTGCGGGTTGATAAAACCGACGCACAAATTTCAAGTTCACCTTATTTATTATGCTTTTTTTTATTGTTCCTAGCGGCTTCCTACACTTGTGCATTTTTATTGCTGTACAATTGTATCCCCTGCAGTCCTATTACTTAAAATCACGGGGGGTAGGTGCTGTAAAATGATATCCCAAGGCCAAGACCTAATTTGGAATAACACATTTTTACAAAGTCCGTAAAAACATCTGTGTTTCCAGGAAGATACAAATCGGTTTTAAAAATTCCAATTCTACACTCGATGATACATTGACCTAATTTATGTGCTGCGTCAATGAAATCGACACCGTTTGTTTATCTAATGCTGACAGAACAAGCTCGAGAGACGAAGACCCCAGACCAGGCGAGCGCGAACGTGTACGGCGGTGTTCTCGCCTTTCTACGCGCGAACGAAACTATTCATTAATGGGGAGCATTGGCGTCTCTTTAATATTTCTGCGAAGGGTTTAAATCCGTTTTATTTTGTAGAAAATCGAGATTTGTCATAAGGATTTTTTTCTCTCTCTATCTACGAGGAGTACGCAGAAAATTTTTGGTGCATGAATTTTGAAACACCCTGTATAGTTAAAGATTGCCATAGTATAAATACAGTCATAGTGTTTTTTGTCCTTGTATTTTTGATAGTTGTGATTGAATCATTCATCATTACTATCAAAAATACAACATGCCAATACAAGGACAAAACCACACCCCGACTGCATTTTGAAGAATATCATCAGAATAGGAACAAACGTAACCAATGTATGAATATATTATTAAATCTTACAATTGACATAAAAATAGTGTTTACAATACATTGAAGGATTATTCAGTGAATACGGCTCTAATTTACGCAGAAAATATCACGTTTCGTAGTAAGACAATTGCTTTTTTTTTATTGTTTCCGGAACGTAGTCAAACAATTTTTAATGCACGAACAGTATATGCCTTTTTCATACACTATTAACTTTTGTTTTAGTATAATGTATTCACCGCCATGCCTGGTTTAGTAATGGTTTGATAACAAACAAACTGGCACTGAAGTTATCACAATGCTTGGGCCATAAAAATTCATTAAAGTTCCCGGACGGTGAAGGATGCATAGTTATTGCTATGATATTGAAAGTGTGCAAAAAGTCGCAGCTATTTCACAATGTATCTAGCACGAAAGTTGAGAAAGTTCAATTAACACGTTCGCTGCCACCGACGCGCTAGTGCGTCCAACTTTATAGTTGCGTAAGTGCAATCCCAATTGTAGTGGCAGCGAACGTGTTAAGTTTGTAGTTAAAATATTATTTATCACTAAATTCAATACTCCACAGTGAGCAAACTGTGCCCGAGAGAAGTAAGAAACTGCATTGAACTCTCCAACTGAAAGAGATTCTATTTCATACTGTTTGAGCCCCTGCTCACTAATACACAACATATTAAAAACATTATTTTCAATCAGAAATGCTTCAATTTCGTTGCACTTATTTCCAATTCATTGTGATTTGAGAAAAAAAAGTGCACAGTCTGAAAACGAGTCGTAGATGAAATATCAAGTGTTTTTAGTTCCAAGTTGGGTTCTTCGAAAAATTTATCTCGACACAGAAATGCCTTCCGGCCAGTTGTTAGGGTCCGTAAGTAAATTGTGATATTTAAAATCAGCACTAACACGAAATGCAGGGAGATCCGACTTTCACAAGAGAAATTTTTGTTTAACGCATTATTTCGGTAGTCATATGAGCTACAACCTTTTTTATGAAAAGCCAGGTTTTTTTGGGCTCGGCTACTAATTTTGATTTCAATTTTCCATTACCCGTGGCAACAAAAATATTTTTTTTTCTGATTGAAGCAATGTTGAGTGATATTGCCTTGGTTACGATATGTCATAACACACTTATATTTCCCTAAGGAAGTGCTCATACTTCCCTAGGGAAATATAAACATCAAAAAAATGCCATTAGGAGCTTCTCGCAAGAATTGTTTTAATTGCCCTCGAGACAACAACTAGCCAACCTCGGGAAATATACTATTCATATTTCCCTAGTTGTAATCATAGCTATTATCGCGATTATTCCATTTTTATATTTTACCTGGGTAAACTCATCATCGGTCTTATTAGGAAGAGTATTTTTATCGGTAGTTACATTTTGTACTTTGTCTTCTACGTTCTTCTTCTTCGGGATGGATTCTGGCGTGTTTTCATTAAACGGCTGATCGGGAACAGGAACGTCCGCGCGTTTGATGGATGCTTCTGTCGCTTCCGCAATGGGAATGTTCACGGCCGTCATTTTGGGCGGGAAACTTTTGACCTCGAAGCGAAGGGTGCGGTTCTCATTTTCAAAATGATGGATCTTGTCGTGCAAAAGAGATATTACCAACTTCAATTCGGACAGACGTTCCTTCATCCCCAGGTAAGCCTCTCTTTGAAAGTCAAATTCCTCAGTCTGAATAATACTGCCGGCGTCTGTTAGCGTGTTAACCACAGCACGATTTTACTCTTTTCACGCATCCAGTGTGATAGTAGGTGGAACATGAAGTACATTGCGGTCCTGATTTGGCCACGTACCCACAAGCGTTTTTGAATTATTAATATAATGTTGATTTAAAAAAAACGTCAAGTGTGCCGTGATTTTTTATTTTTAAAAATTTAAGTTGGTAACACATTTTGAGGTTATGTTACTTGCGGCGTGTTCCTACCGATAAATTAATTTGCTGTGATAAACGACGCAGAGAAAACGTAGGTTTGCCTTCCAAAATTCCTTGGGCTGAGTTAATAACATCCTGAGTCCGTACACTTCCTGGTTTTCGGAGAAAACTACCCGTTTCATGAAATAATACAACAGATCATGATAAGGTATTTTTAAATTCATCATAAATAATGAGAACGTTACGAAATTCTTCCTGAAACTCTGCCAAAGGTGCGTCGAATGAATACATCCAATTTCCGTCCACTTTAGTCTTATTTCGGAAATAACTTTCAACTAGAAACGTTTTTGCTGGTTGCGTAAACCACGGAATAATTGTGACTTTTAGAACGATCTGACGTTTTGTATGTCAATTCCTAACATGTGAGCCAACTTGAATTTTTAAAAATAAAAAATCATGGCACACTTGAGTTTTTTTTTTAATGAACATACGATACAATCAACGCTGGGGATTCCACCAGTGGCGTAGTCGAAACAAATTGTGCATCGGAAAAAATACAACAACAAACTGAAATAAGTCTGAGCCCACAACGTAAACCATTAAAACAGCAGTATGAAATGTATACGCGAAATATGCCGAATACGAAACGCTTGATCTGTCGGGCCGCATTTAGCCGAAAGGTTAACAAATCAAATTCGTAATCATAATTTTGACGTTTTAAACGTCAGTAAATGTCGCGAGGAGTAACAGATCTCTACGGAGTTGTAGCGAGAAGCGCAAGCTGCAACGTGATGATCTGAGAAACCTGTTACGGCGGCTTCATAACAAACCGGGAACGGTAACGAAAACGTACCAAGCTTTTCGTTCCCGTTACCGAAAATTAGTTATCAGTTGTGTATCTTAGCATGCCAATCATATCATTTAACATTTTGTTCTCATTTTGGCACCCTCGTCTAAGTCTTGAGTTTTTGATTTCTTCCGGGGTCAAGATTTTCCAGGGGTAGAAAGCGACTGATTTCTCCCACTCGCAATTTTAATACTGGAGATAGTCCGTAAACTTTTTTTAAAGCATCAGTAATTGAGGAGTTGAACTGCAAAACTCAACAAATCCACTTTTATAATTTGTTCAGTAACCGCGAAAAACGTTCAGGAAGTCTATTTGTTGCTTAAAAAAATGAATGTTTAGCTGCATTTTTAAATATGATTTGTTGCGTTTTGAAAGGTAATTGACACATATTCGAATTTATCTATGTTTGGATAGTAAGAATCGATACCAAGCTCATTTTGGCCCAAAATTGGTTTAGTTGAGTTTTGCAGTTCAACTCCTCAATTCTCTATGACGGACCTTACACGGTCAATCTGGTATCAGTTCAATCCAGTTTTGTGATCCAGATTGATGAAGATTGATCGTGTAATGGCAATAGATTGACGGATTGACAGAGTGGATCGCAGATTATTCGAATAAATGAATAATTTCTATCAATCTGGATTGAACTGATGACAGATTGATAGTGTAATGTTTTTTCATCAATCTGGCGTCAGTCAGTGCCGAGATAGCGATCGAGCACCATCCTCCGAGACCGAGCCGGAAAAGGAATTTATTCTTCTATTTGAAACCTTACCAGAGTTATGGGACAAAACCCATAAGGACATAAGTTAGTACTTCACATATGTATAATATTGCCTCAATAATAGCAGCTGGAGACATTATTACTGAAAACTTTAAGTCTTTAAAGTTCTTTCCAGTGGCTATGTACCTTAACGTTACAGCTAGTTTTTCTTCCGCAGATATGGATTTCCTCATGCAAGTATCTTGCTTAACCATCTCTAACAGCTCGTCAAAACAAGCTTCCTTCATTGTATAATAATTTTCATAGTCTTCTTCCATCGTACATCTTATTTCATTTAATAAATTCAAATGAGTGTATTTCTCTCGTTTCAGCAGCCAATTCTTAACCCAGTTTTTTCTTTTAATCCGTTTTTTAATAGACAATGCCATTATTACAACAATAACACCTTTTTGAAAATTAGTACCTCACGGCTTCAACATGCAGACTGATGAGAGATTAACGGTTTTGGATTGAACGTGTAATAGCTCGTAAAGTTCCATCAGTCTACCGTCAATCATGTCAGGATCACAAAATTTGATTGAACTGACGGCAGATTGACCGTGTAAGGTCCGTCTATGAAACTATGTAATATTAATAATCAGGTAATTAGACAACAAAGAAAGAAAGTACGTCTTGGACAGCATTCGGCGAAATTAGAGGGCCGTTTTTTACTTTACGTTACGAAGTACGAGAAAGTATTGTGATCGTGATTTTTTTTTCAAAATTTTTTTTTACGGAAATATCCGTTTTGGGGTCCCTAGATGCCATTTCAACAATTTCCGGAAAAAAAAAATTGTGTCTGGTTGTGCGCGCTGTATCTCAAAAACTAATAAAGCAATTGATATGAAACTTTGAACATTCGTCTTATTTGATAATCTGAAGAACTGAAAAGCTTTTGGTAAAATTTCGAACACCGGAAGTGGGCGTTTACCTTAACTGTTTTTTGTCTTTTGCCAATATTTTCTTAAATATGAAAAATATCACAAAAACATTTAAACAAACTTTGAAGACAACAAAGAAATGAACATCTTTTCCTTGAAAACATTTTTCATAAAATCATTTTTATTCGAGAAAAAAATTTATTATTATTTTTTTAATTTTTGGTTTATAATTATAAAACGATAATAGTTACAACAAATTTGTGTGAATAATAATTGTAGAGAATATCAAAATGAACAACTTCTAAAGAATAAGTTTTTTTCGAAATCTCGTTAGTTTTTGAGTAAACCGAGTTTTTGAACTTGAAGTATAATTTTTCCATCGTTCAGAGAATTTTGACGTTTTAAACGTCAAATTTTTATTCGAGAAAAAAATTTATTATTTTTTTAATTTTTGGTTTATAATTATAAAACGATAATAGTTACAGCAAATGTATGTTAATAATAATTGTAGAGAATGCCAAAATGAACAACTTATAAAGAATAAGTTTTTTCCGAAACTCGTTAGTTTTTGAGTAAACCGAGTTTTTGAACTTGAAGTATAATTTTTCCATCGTTCAGAGAATTTTGACGTTTTAAACGTCAAATTTTTATTCGAGAAAAAAATTTATTATTTTTTTAATTTTTGGTTTATAATTATAAAACGATAATAGTTACAGCAAATGTATGTTAATAATAATTGTAGAGAATGCCAAAATGAACAACTTATAAAGAATAAGTTTTTTCCGAAACTCGTTAGTTTTTGAGTAAACCGAGTTTTTGAACTTGAAGTATAATTTTTCCATCGTTCGGAATTTTGACGTTTTAAACGTCAGTTTCATCGAAGTCTAAAAAATGCTCGATGTACAAGTATTTTTGGTTTGGGTAGTACTCGGCCATTACAAAAGGGAGGGGCACGCGGTTTATTACAATCCATTCCTCGACTCGAAGCATTTCACTTTCTCAGTTGCCATTTGCCAACATGGAGCGGTGGACGCTAGAGCAACGCATGTTCGCGTATGATTGTTTTGTTTGAAGTGGCGAGTCAGTGACTGCAGTACAGCGTGAATTTCGCAGAAGATTTAATATCCATCGTAATGACTCTGTTCCTGCCCGAGACACCATCTTACGCTGGGTCAATAACCTTCGAACAGGAGGTTCAATAATGAAAAGAAAGCCGCCCGGTTATCAAGAACATTGAAAGGGTGAGACAAGCATTACTGCGAAGCCCATGCCGCTCTGCACGTCGACATTCAGCTGCAGTTCAAATCAGTACGACGGATTTTGCATGGTGAATTACATTTTCACCCGTACAAAATAGCGGTTGCGAGATTACGCCCAACGCTTGAATTTCGCACAACAAATGCTTCAACTTTTTGAGGAGAATGAAAACATGTTGTTAGTAATGAGTGATGAAGCCCATTTCCACCTTAATGGGACCGTCAATAAACAAAATTGCCGGTACTGGGCTGACGAGAATCCACGACAGTTACATGAGATGCCATTGCATAGTCCTAAGGTAACAGTTTGGTGTGCGGTGGGAAAATTAGGCATCATTGGCCCATATTTTTTTGAAGAAAATGGGGTCATCACCGTTACAGTAACATCTGAGCGTCACATTCATATGGTGAATACCTTTTTCATACCTGAATTGCAAAGAAGAGGTGTGAATATTCAAGATTCGTGGTTCCAGCAAGATGGGGCAACGGCACACACCGCCAGAGCATCTATGGCCGTTCTTCGCCGCCTGTTTCCAAATCGTCTAATTTCGAGATTTGGTGACGTTTTGTGGCCTCCTCGGTCTCCCGACTTATCGATTTGTGATTTTTTTCTATGGGGGTACCTCAAGTCACGTGTTTACGAGGCCAAGCCCCGTATGTTAGACGAATTGAAGGAAGCGATTCGTCATGAAATCTCCCTAATCAACGGAGACATGCTGGAAAGAGTGGAGGGCAATTTTTTCCGTACTTGAATATTTCAAAATGCTGTGTTGTACTACCAATAATTTTTTTTTTAAGTAAAAAATAATAGTTTTATTATTATTTCAAAAACACTTGATTCCCATGCCCCACCCTGTACATTTAAATTGAAAATAAATCATGAAAACGTAAATATAAATGATACTATCAAGTCGGAGAAAGTAACATGATGGCCACATCACCATTTTTTTTTTCTTTTTATCTACGAGGAGTGCGCAGAAAATTTTTGGTGCATGCATTTTGAAACACCCTGTATAAGGGGATTAGTGTACGTGGCAGAAATAATTATGTTCGTTGGGAGGTTAAATATAACTAAAAATAACGGGTTTTAAATAATATCACAATATTAGCCAATTAAGGCCGCCTCTTATTTACTTGTTTTATATTGAATTGTAAGGTGTGAGCCACAGAATTTTCTTGCCGAGTTGGCCATGCCTGAGAGAGAGAAACATAGCAGTCATGTCTGAGATTAATATATTTTTTGCGTTACCGTTCTATATTGCTATGCTTACTGTGTGTGTGTATTTAGTCACGTTCGAATGGCTTTCCCGGACTCATTTCGGTTGCTAGGAAACTCGCAAAATAACAAGCCTGTTCTGAGTCATGACAGTCCTAGTACCGTTATGGGCTAGATAAAAGAGAAGCGATTTTTAATTATAAAAGTCATTTTGAACTATTTTTTTTACTATTTTCATAACTATTTTAAATCGGTAGCGCAAAAAATACTATACAACACTCGGTTCGTTAAGTGCATTCAAACAGGTCTCGAAAATTACAAATACTCTCGATCTGTTAGAGTGCACTTACCGAACTTGTGTCGTAATATACTATTGTTTAAATCTAATTCAATTGAACTAATATAGTCTCATGACATAATAATATGTGACATGCCTCATTTATTTCACAGCCAACTCTGAAACAAAATTTTGTGGCTCACGCATACATTAACCCTTTCGGCCCTGGTGGTGGCAATTGCCACCGCAACATTTACATGTCTCTACTTATTATGACAATCCATATTTTTGCTGTTTGTCACTAGATGTCACTTCAACAAAGCCTCACTAATTAATTCCTATACTAATTAATCAAATGAGTTCAAAATTGGTATTTGTGGTGTTAAGCTCCCCATCAATAATAATTAACAAAACATTTTTTTTTTCAAATTTAAAAATTTAGGGCTGAAAGGGTTAAGAATAATTGATCCTCCATCAGTTTCAATTTAAATAATTACTTTATTATATTGGACCCGCCATTTTGTTTTGTGAATTCTTAATTTCGGATTCTCATTCAGCGACCTGTAAAACCCCTATATTCGAAATTTTATGAAAAAAAAATGGCCATTCTTATAATTTTGTCCGCCCTATTGGATCTGCCATTTTTTTTTTTTACAAATTTTTAATTTCAGATTTTGAATTAGCAACCACTAAAAACCCTATATCCGAATTTTCATGAAAAAATAACAATTTTTATCATTTTTGTCCACCATATCGGATCGGCCATTTTGTTTTTCAAATTTTTAATTTCAGTTTCAAAAGGTGCCTCTACATTGTATGATGACTTGTCATATGATTTTGTCACATATAAAATCAAACAGACGGCTTAGCTTATGATTTTTACGATATTGAGTTTACACTGTATGAGGACATTTTGTGAATGCGTGTGATTTCTGCGCATGGCACGATGATGAACAGTTAGGTTATGTTTACTCATTGTAGTTTATACTATGAGTAAAGTGGGAATATGGAAGATATTAAGCAATGATCAAGGATCAAGGATCACGTTTGACGACCATTGCAATGCGTCTTTTAATAATATTACGCCGAAAAGAATTATGTCTAGTAGAAAAAAATAATAGAAAAAGAAGGCTTTGGGCACATCAGTGTTTTCTGCGACGAGATTGTGACCGGGGCATGTCAAATTTGTTGCGATTCAAGTCGATTCTCTACTCTGTCGATAATGTAGTTCAATGACCGCATTCAGGGAACTGTAACTCTGTGGCGCTTTCTTAAAATTTTGTCCTGAATGGTGCCGCTTTATATAAAGCGCTGGCAACGCTTCATGAAGTGTTAAAACACATAATTATTCGTTGTAGCAAACTAAAAAGCAGTTGGAAGCACTGAAAAATCGAAAAAGGTGGCAGCAGTGAAACACGTGTTAATAAATCTAACCTCTTTGTTTGCTGAAGAATTATTTTGTAAACGTCAAACTATAAGCGCCGAGTTCCATAATTGCTCGTTCAGCCGAGTACAGCTTAAAGCGCTGCGGCGCTGCAATGCTACAAATTCCCTGAATGCGGCCATTGACATTATTGGTAATCATATGAAAAATCATAGCGAATAGTCGCTGGTCTATTCCCAAAAACATACTGTGATTCGATATGATTTTGCTTATGACTAGTATGATAAATCATACAGTGTGAACATAAAATTTGTGGCTATGACAAAATCATATGATAAAGTCATGTGATAGATCATACAATGTAAAGCCACCTTTAATCAGCGAGCTCAAAAAATCTGATGTACCAATTTTCATTCAATTCCAATAACGCCTTCATATTTTGGCCACATTTTCGGCATTTGGAATGGTGCAAACGGGCCTTAACCCTTTCAGCCCTGGATTTTTAAATTTGAAAAAAAAATGTTTTGTTAATTATTATCGATGGGGAGCTTCTTCAGACCATAAATACCAAATTTGAACTCATTTGCTTAATTAGTATAGGAATTAATTAGCGAGGCTTTGTTGAAGTGACATCTAGTGATAAACAGCAAAAACATGGATTGTCATAGTAAGTAGAGACATGTAAATGTTGCTGTGGCAATTGCCACCACCAGGGCCGAAAGGGTTAAATTTTTCCCAGAAACTACCAAGGTGTGAGCCACAGAATTTTGTTTCAGAATTAGCCATGCCTGAGAGAGAGAAACATAGCGGTCATGTCTGAGATTAATTCTTTTTTTTAAATCTAATTCAATAGTCTCATGACGTAATAATATGCGACATACCTCATTTATTTCACAGCAAACTCTGAAACAAAATTTTGTGGCTCACACGATACAATACACCAGTACCCAGGAAAATTTGGAAAAGCAACAGCTAATAAATCTCTGAACTGCAGCTGTAGATCCATTTAATAACGTCCATTTTCTCAAGCAACTCAAATGTATTAATCGTAACAAAAATAAATTAAACACCCGAATAAACTGAAAGCGCACTTATTTAACTTTTCGAGTCCTAAGTAGCGAGAATTTTTGTCGGGCCTCTTTGCAATCGATTTTTCAACCAAGTGCTTCCAACAAAATTATCAAGGTGCATGGTGTAAATGCATAACTGTCATGCATGCCGTATGTGTAAATATCCCTTTAAATATTACAGTGCATACTTTCAGCTTATATTTGAAAGAGCAAGTGACATAACACTTACCATGGCAAAAGAAGTCGTGTGCAGGTACTCCTTGTTGATCAGCCAAACGCTTCTTGCGAGCGTTCTGAATCGAATGCCGCTTGCACACGCCGAGAAAGCCATGTTCACCAGTTGCCCCTGACCAGTGTGACCTCAAAAATGTATGATTGTTCTTGCAGCGGTTGCGTACTTTATCTCCGAAGTTTTACGTAAGCGCAAGCACCGTCCTGCCGACTGTGACAGCTACAGGAATTAGTTTTGTCAGGTTGGCCAAATGCAGGATTTTTGTTCCGTCCAGATTTTTTGGATAAATTTTACGTTGTTGTTGCAAAATACGCTGTGGTAAATCATTTCGATGACATAACAGAGTGCAAATAATGGTTCATCATAACAACAGCTGATTCCGGTTTGGTATATACGAGGACGGTTCAATAGAATATTAATACGGAGCTCCATCACACTAATTTTATTTTTTACAATAACCATTACTCGCTATATCTACTCACGAGTGTAAAGCCGAGATATGAATATCGGCAACACGAAAGTATGTGGGCCACCCCAGGACAGTGGGGAGAAGGGGAATTTCAAATTTGCCGCTTTTGTAAAGATGGTTCCCTCGATGTTGCCAGATTTATCAAAGATCTTATTATGGGGATTACCAAAACCAGTAACGTCTTCATTTATGTACTATCTAAAAGTATAATCAATAATGTGCTGAAAAAACATAATTGATTACATTTTTAGTGTTATTAAATTGAAATATATCGTGTAGACGAGTATAACATTTTTAAATTTTGGCGGAAATCGTAGTAATTTGCCACCCCGACACCAGGCGGCGCCAAAAATCGTGTTTCCGAAATTTAACATGCAGGTTTCATTTCTAAAGGTATGTGTTCTGTGTCTGCAACCGTATTGCCACCTCTACTACTTCGGCCGTACCAACAAAAAAAAACCCGAATTATTTTCCATCACATCAATAGACGACGGGTTTTTTTTTGCACAGCAGAAGTGGTAATACAGATATGTGCGCTGTCTCTGCAACCGTATTGCCACCTCTACTACTTCGCTCGTACCAACAAAAAAACCCGCGATCCGTCGCTGCTCAAAAATCTGGTCTACGTATTATTTTAAGATTTAGTACTCACTGTTGATTTATTTGATTTAGCGTTGCACTGGAACGTAGCCATGCCGTCCGCTAAAAAAAAACGTTCCGGTACTGGAAAATTTACGATTGGCACCTCTGGAAAGTATGGAATTTTTTTTTCATCTAAAAGCAGCGCTGGTGGCGGCGGCGGCTCGTGTATGTTCGGCGAAGGTGTTACAGAAAAAAAAATTGACCAAAATAGTTTCTTCCCGTATCGAGCGGCATCTCTGTCTCGGCCTCCTCTGCGAAGATCCACGAGCCGCCGCTGGTTCGCGGCCCATTGTCTTACCTCGTCTGCAGGATTATGTCAGCTTGCGAATACGGCCATTACATCCGTCAAAACTATCAAATATTGCCAACATTATTATTTAGTCGTGAGTTGCTGTGATTTAAATTCACAAGAATTCTAAATTAAATTACATCATTCGAATTCAATACTATTTATAGCAATCTTGGTTATCATAATAAAGTACTAACTTTTTTTAATTTTTAGCCACGTTTTTCGTTAGCCGGTGTTATATTTTCGGCTGTGTAAACGTTCTTTATAATAATAATAATAAATAAAGTTTATTTCTCAAAGATATAGAAGATACAACAAAAATCGATACAATTACCGGTAATTTTCCAGTTACTGATACTAAACAATACGCATGCGCGAAAATCATGCTGACGGTATGGTATGTTGTCAGGTCTCCTTATTTTAATCTGAGTTCTTTCATTTACAATAATTTGCAACTATTGGTGCTTATACTATATGCAAGTTAATGGTTGCAAATTGTAGGTGCTTATCCTTAGGTTAGGGTTAGTTTAAGTTCCCCCACCCGCCTTTAGACCGACTGGTAGTTTAACCCCCAGTAGTTTAATTGTTTTTTTTTATTTTATTTTACGTCAGTTATAGTGAGACAAGAAATCCGGCAATGTCGCAAATATTGGTCTGAAGTTGTTGCGTTTACTTCAGTCCATTCATTAGTATCAGTAACTGGAAGATTACCCAATTACCCAATAATCATTTATTAAATGTATATAATATAATACGTTAATATCAGTGACGGTTCGCGGGATTTTTTCTGGTACGGCCGAGTAACAAGAGGTGGTAAAACAGATCTCTGCAATCGGCCCTACCTATCTGTATTACCACCTCTTGTTCCTCGGCCGTATCAGAAAAAACCCCGCGAACCGTCACTGGTTAATTTACACCCTAAGGTACATTATACAGGGTGAGTTTTTTTCGATGTTCTCTGTGTGGATCTCGGAAACTATAAGAGATAGAGAAACGGTTAAATGGGCAAAGAAGTGCAGTTTTACGAGCCCAATAAAATAACACTTTCAAAGTTTTCAAAAAAGTGAAGGGTAACTAGATATTTTGAAAAATGTGTCAATTTTTTCAAATAAATATATCTCGGTTATTATGGCAAATAGAAACAAACTGTAAAAGACAAAGTTGTAGATAATTTTCACCTCTTGTTCCTCGGCCGTACCAGAAAAAAACCCGCGAACCGTCACTGGTTAATTTACACCCTTAGATACAGGGTGAGTTTTTTTCGATGTTCTCTATGTGGATCTCGGAAACTATAAGAGATAGAGAAACGGTTAAATGGGTAAAGAAGTGCAGTTTTACGAGCCCAATAAAATGACACTTTCAAAGTTTTCAAAAAGTGAAGGGTAACTAGATATTTTGAAAAATGTAAAGTGTCAATTTTTTCAAATAAATATATCTCGGTTATTATGGCAAATAGAAACAAACTGTAAAAGACAAAGTTGTAGATAATTTTCACCTCTTGTTCCTCGGCCGTACCAGAAAAAACCTCGCGAACCGTCACTGGTTAATTTACACCCTTAGATACAGGGTGAGTTTTTTTCGATGTTCTCTACGTGGATCTCGGAAACTATAAGAGATAGAGAAACGGTTAAATGGGCAAAGAAGTGCAGTTTTACGAGCCCAATAAAATGACACTTTCAAAGTTTTCAAAAAAGTGAAGGGTAACTAGATATTTTGAAAAATGTAAAGTAAAAATTTTTTCAAATAAATATATCTCGGTTATTATGGCAAATAGAAAAAAACTGTGAAAGACAAAGTTGTAGATAATTTTACGCAGTTTAATAAAATAAATTCAGAAAATTTTTAACGCCGTTATTTTCCAAGATATGACGCAAACTTACATTTTTTTTAATGGAAACCATAGTTGGCTATGACCTCATTCGAAAGACTATTTTATTCTCTTTAATCCGATATGACATATGACATAGTTATTTCTAAAAATATTTTTAAGTTTCATTATAAATCAAAAAATAGTTAGCCATGAAAAAGATGAAAGTAAAACAATTTCAGTTGTTTATAACAGCAATAAAATATTGTAATTATTATTTTTATAGAAATAAGCAAAGTTGATAAAAAACAACATTATAGTATTTTAAACGAGTGAGAAAGTTGGCCATCGCCACGAGGGTGAAGTTTGCAACACGAGCCGTAGGCGAGTGTTGTAATTCGCCCGAGTGGCAATGGCCAACTTGTTCACGAGTTTAATACTATACTTTTTCGCATCATATTAAATAATTACCTAAAGATTTTTCTGTTTGTATTAAATTATAACGAATAATTGGAAATTACGGCAGTTCGCTGACAAAAAACGAATCGTAACCATAGTAACAACTAAACTGTTGGGCAATGAAAACTCTATCATTTGATTGGACGTCACCTGTTGGGCAATGAAACTGCTATCATTTGATTAGACGTCACCTGTGGAGAAAATGATTCGGTGGAATAATGGACAACTTTCTCAATCAAAAAACGATTTGACAACGTTTATATTATTTAATAAGATGCGAAAAAGTATAATAATTCTTCAATTATCAAAATAATAAAAGGATTGTTTGATCGAAACTGCAGTCACTAACAAATGAACAGTGTGATAATAACGTAAGTAAAAGTGCGTTTTATTTAACACGTTCGCTGCCACCACAATTGGGATTGCATTTACGCAAATATAAACTCGGACGCACAAGCGCGTCGGTGGCAATGAACATGTTAAATAATGATAATGGATGGCGCTAATGATATTCTAGATGTAATTTTAAGAGGAACTGTGGGAAAAAAAAATACACAAAATTAAATATACATAATATTTATTGTTTTTCTAATTGCATATTCAAAACAGACAATAAAAAAAAGCCACAAATTCATCGATTAGATAACCGCTGAAATTATCCCAATTATAACAATATTTAAAAAAAAATTCGTCCACGAAAACTCCGTTGCAAGATGAACGATGGCTAAACCGTGGCAACATTATCACAAAAACCGATGGTGGACGCAGTTCGCGTACGCTCGACGTGCCGTCATATTCCTTTTCACTTAAAATTAACGCAGTCAAATGTACAGTTTATTTTACAGAATAAATAAGTGTAAGAACACAGTGTGCGATTCCCCGTTTTCGATCCCGTTACAGTTCGGTGTGCGGCTGGAAGTGCGACTTTATGTCAGGGGCGTGCAGGTAGATGCCCTCCATCGTCTGCCAGTGCACCGCTCCGCTCGAGGTGTGCAGGCCGACGATCTCCATCTGCCCGTTGATCGGACGGCCGAAGGTGCGACCGGACGCCGCCAGGTACTGTTCCGTGTCGACGTGTTTCAGCATAATGCTTTCGTCCCTCGCCCAAAATTCACCTGAAAGTAAACAATAGTTTTTCTAATAACAATCAATAGAGCAAAATTTAATTTTTTGAACAATATAAAATTTGAAATTTAAACAAATAAACTTGTCGAGCGTTAAGCTGATGATGATGGTTTGTGGAGGGCGACCAGATGGTCGCAGCACTTAGAGCTTTAAGCTACCACATACAGGGTGTAGTGGAACAAAACGGAACATAGGATTTTCAATGTTAATTCCTTTATACTGGAATATTATCTATTATTTTAGAGAAAACATGTAAATAAATGTTTTGTAGAGTAAAAATTCCTGCATGCAGTCATGCTATTATTTATTTTTTAGCATTCATAAAAACCCTGATAAAGTAAAAATGATCATTTTCACAAAAATAATAGTTGCCATGAAATTAAACAAACACGGTGCGCTGTTGATTTGCTAAAATGCTAAAAAATAAATAATAGCATGACTGCATGCAGGAATTTTAACTCTACAAAACATTTATTTACATGTTTCCTCTAAAATAATAGATAATATTCCAGTATAAAGGAATTAACATTGAAAATCCTATGTTCCGTTTTGTTCCACTACACCCTGTATACTATCCTTGTGTTTGAAATCCTCTGAATCCGTGGCATAGTCTGTGTGTGTAAAGTGAAGTCGTCATGATGGGTCCCTTGACGTGAAACAAGTAACCCTGTAAACTCCATAGGCAACATGGCCAATATCCAATTAAAAAAAAAAAAAGTTTTTTCTGATGCAATTGTTCTGTGCCCTTAGTGCCCTTGAATGCACTAATAAAAGAAGTGGGGTGCAACATATTACGTATAACAGAACATTGGCTTACGCAAGAACAATTGGACATCACAAAAATATTGGGTTTCTTTTTTTTTAATTTTTTTTTTAAATTAATTTCCAGAAAAGAATGTTTACATTCATGGATGTGTCAGTACAGGTAATCTTAAAACTGTTGATGTATAGATAAAAGATATTAATAATCGAGCAAGCTCACTAAATTAAGAGAACACGTTAAAATTATAAATAATGTCACTAAGTATAAAATAATTTGTTGCAATTTGGAATCAAGCTTTTGCAGGAAAGAACAGAAAATGGAGGAGTAGCAAGTACTATTCCCCACAATTCCTCACAAATACCACACTAACTACCATTTCCTTACCTGAACAAACAACGGCCCAGTGATCGCCCGTATCGCCTTCACCCTCGTCCCCGTAGCAACTAATTTCCTGGTGCCCGCTCAACGGACTGGAGAAGTGATGAGAGTGCAAGTTTTTGTTCGTGGTAACGTGCTCCAGGCGAATGGTCGACCCGCATTTGATGGGCTGCCCGCGAGAGCACGTTTTCCCGGTGGCCGCTTTAATGGCCCAGTGGCTGTTAACGTCCTCCTGAATTTCAGTGCCGGTGACCGACTGCTGACCGCTGCCCGATCCGTACTTCACGTCGTGCGAATGCAACCTCACCCTGTGGTCTTGGTTGAGCAATTTAACCACCGAACCGCAGGTCACGTACCTTTGATGAGCAGCTAAAATAAAAATTACATCAATCATAATGTGGACCATTCAAAAAATGCCACGCATTTTGACCAATCGGAGAGTGACACAGTCGTCATTCAAAGAAATCATATTTTCAAGACCTGTTTTATGTTGGAAAGAATGTGAAGTTAAATACGTACCTAAGGCGTTGTTTCCTAAATAAGCTAGTGATATGTAAACATACAAAATTCTATTGAATAGGAACTCCATTTTCGCTGCTGATCAATTGCTGACGGTCGAAATTCGACGACTGATAAAATATAAATACTGCTGCTTATGCAATTCAATTTCCAGTCAGTGTTCCCAACATTAATAGCAATTGTATGCAACTTCTTATACGCACTCTGCAGTGTCCTCAATGTAATAATCCAAATGTTACCAAACACACCAATTATTGAATAATTAATCAATTAAAAGCGGGTTCACAAGTAAGCAGCAATAAATTACTTATATGTAAATAAATTAGAAACAAATTGGGTAAAGTAAAACGCTTGTTTTGTTCCATAATTTTATTTTCAGTTGCCTGACACGTGTTTCGATCGGTTAGGATCATTTTCAAAGTTTAACTTTGAAAATGATCCTAACCGATCGAAACACGTGTCAGGCAACTGAAAATAAAGGATCATTTTCAAAGTTAAACTTTGAAAATGATCTTTGAAAATGATCCTAACCGATCGAAACACGTGTCAGGCAACTGAAAATAAAATTATGGAACAAAACAAGCGTTTTACTTTACCCAATTTGAAAATATGGTTCCATCAAGAAAGTAGCACAACAAGTATTCAGTATATTAGAAACAACCTTACTTGTTGCAGAAAGCTACATTTCGTTGTATTGAATTTACTTATATGTACTTTATAATTTAATAGCTCCCCAACATCCCTTTCTGCTAATCTTTAAATAAGAATTTGTTTATATTCTGAAGTGAAAAACTACTTTGGTGTATCGAATGCCATTGTGTGGAAAGTTCGAAGGAAGTAAAATCGTGTATCTGAGAATTTAAAAAGTGTAATTTGGAAACACGAGCTTTTTTAATCATTTACTATACTGCTCAGTGGAGCCAAAATGTGTTTCAAGGCGGCTTCACAATGACCCGGAAACGGTAGAGAACACGAACCAAAATTTTTTATTTTTGTTTTGCCTTTGGCTTTGACGTTAACTAGAGATGGGCAAAACGGTTCACTATCGGGAACGGTTCCGAACTGATTCACTCGCTGGAGTGGACCGGTTCCTTGGAGCGGTTCACGGGTCTTTTCTGGGTAATGACAAGATTGTTAGAAATTTAAAATTTCCCGCCAAAAACGGTTCAAAGGATTCACATGAAGTTCGCCCGGTGAAGATGAAGATTACGGTAATTGGAATTGGTGTAGTTTACACTGGATCCATTAGAGAGAGCTGCCAGTGAAACAAATCATTTCTACATGCCGTGCAATTTCCCGTGTTACTTGAAACGTAGAATGTCAAACAGTGCGGAAATCGTGGATGAGTAAAACAATAATTTCTTGTATTAGCAAAATATGTACAAAATATATGTGTACATCACCCGATGAAATATGTACAAAATATATGTGTACATCACCCGATGAAATATGTACAAGTATAATGTTAAATTAATATGAATTGTAAAACAAGTAAAACCAAGTGTTTTTGATTGCCAATATTTAACTTATTTTAGTGTAGTACGAAATAATGTCTTGTTAGTGTTAGTTCACGCCGCTAATCATAGATGGCGCTTATCTATTCCAATTTATCAACATGCCTTGTTGCTTCCTGTTATTCCATGATTAAAGAGCAGAGGAACCGCGATTCCTTTTGTCGGAACCGGTTCCTGAGCGCTCTTTGCTAAGAATCGGTTCCTGAACTGTCTGCCCATCTCTAACGTTAACCATTCAGCCACTAACGGTTGTGTATTCAGTGCTAATAGTATCGTGTGAGCCACAAAATTTTGTTTCAGAGTTGGCTGTTGTGTGGCTCACACTGTATAATTGGTTTATGTTAGCTATGTTACAACCAAAAATTAAATGATGTGATTCACATGTTGACTAATTTCCGGTAACGGGAATGAGGACCTTGGTATATTTTCATTACCGTTTCCGGGTCGTTGTGAAACCGCCTTCAAAATCGTACAGAATATAATCAGTGTTCCCAATATGGGGGCATTAAAAACAATTATACGACACCCTGCAGTGTTCTCAATATAACAACCCGAATATCACCAAACCCACCAATGATTGAATAACCAATAAATCAAGTCGTGCAGAATACAATTACCAAGTAATAATAATGGCAGCGGCACCGAGCCGAGGATTAGGTGGTCTGTTCAAGAGAGCTTGGAGTGAAATTCCGGACGTCATCGGAAGCACGTTCATGGGCCTCGTGGGGGTCGCTCTCGGAGTCGCTGGGGTCACAAACTACTACAGCAAAGGCGGGGACAGCCGTAAATATAAATTCGATTATACGGTCCTCAGACACGACGACCCGATGGCGAGACGTGTTCGTAGAGATTGATTCGTTAGAAACCAGCTGTAAATTTGTTAGTCGAAGTATTCTGTTCAAATAAAACTTTACCTTGTTTAGTTTCGCAGTGCATTATTGTCGTTTTCCTGCCTAGTTTTATGCTGTTAAACCTGAGCGTGATATGTAAAAATAATATGCTCTGCAACAAGTCAGGTTGTCTCAAATTTATTTAAAATGCTTGGTTAATATGTTGACTGCCATCATGCATGACAAAGAATTTACCGGGCCCGTTATATTTGTCCGTACTGCCAACTCGGCAGCGGCGGGCTGTTAAACTTGAGCGTGATATGTACAAATAATGTGCTCTGCAACAAGCGAGGTTGTCTCAAATTTATTTAAAATGCTTGGTTAACATGTTGACTGCCATCATGCATGACAAAGAATTTACCGGGACTGTTATATTTGTCCGTACTGCCAACTCGGCAGCGACTGCTCGTGGATTTCCGTATTGAGGGCTAAGACAAAGATGTCGCTCGTGCTGCACCACTTACTCTCATAGAGGAAGCAAATATTGCGTTGCTGTTTCGGTCAATTTTCTTTTTACCTTAAATCCTCTTCTGAGGCTTCATTTCCAATTTAAACAGTAATACGATTAAAAAATGTGTTCAGTGACAGTCAATGGCGCATAAAGAACGTTTACACAGGTGAAAATATAATACCGGCTTACGAAAAACCTGACTTAAATAAATGTTTGTGAAATCCACCGTAACACAAATAATTTGAAATGAAAAAATGCTCTTCTAAAGCTCCATTTCTAATTTAACAGTAACAATTCAAAAATGTATTCTGGCGTGTAAAGAACGTTTACACAGCCGAAAATATAATACCGGCTTAGGCTTACGAAAAACCTGGCTTAAGTAAATGCTTGTGTATCTGCCTTTTGATGAACTCTTCCTTCTCAACCTGCTCTTGCAGTCGCTTCTCCTCCTCTTCCTTTTGTCTCAACACCTCGAGTTCAGCCTGCTTTTTCACTTCTTCCTCTTTAGCTATTCTCTCCCGTTCCTTCTTCTCTCTCCTATCAGCCTCGATATACGCCGAGAACAGATGGCACTTCCTGCTGAGCAACTCCACGAATCCCGTCGTGGCTTGATCCGCCGACAGGTTTCCTAAGCGCGCCCACCGGGGGCAGTTTGCCAATCGCCTCCGCAAGCGGGCCGTGGGAGACCTGCTGCGAAAACGCCACCAGCTGCAGCTTGTCCTCGTAACTGAAATGCACCGCCTTCCCCTCTTTCTCCTTGTAAAAGCTGATGGCCAGTTTGTAGACCTCCTTCAGGGGCAAACCATACTCCGAGCAATCTCCGTTCCCATTTTTCTCGCCGTTCTTATGCTCGTTCGCGTAGTTTGAACTGAGATTTGCTAACTTTTCGGTCACTTTTTCGCTAGCACTTCCAGCAGCCATTCTTATTTTGGACAAGTTCTAAACAAAAAAAAAGTAAATGCTTGTGAAATCCACCTTTAGATTGTAGAAGATGAAAGGCTTCATATTTCTCATTTTATGATTTAAGTTCGCGATCCATTGGACAGACTACGTGTTAAGAAAGTATGGAAACTTACCATTTTTAAAAATATAACTTTTTAATACCAATTTTTGTATTTTAAACACCCTGTAAAGAAATAGGACAATCAATAACACGCACAATAATAATTGATTTTTTTTTATTTATATTTACATTAAAAGTATTAGTTTCTTAAAATTACATTTAAATATTAAAACTGACCGTTTAATCCATGCTTGATTAAAAGAATTACCGATGTATATACAAAAAGGGATTAAACTTTAGAGAGTAGACAAAATATACAAATCATAAGCGAATGTAATAAAAATAAAGGTATAAATTAAATAGAGAAATAAGGAAGGCTCCATTTTAAAACTTCAAAATGTGCGGCTTCGGGTGGGGGCTTCCTTCCGCCCCGCTGATAAAGGCCACGCCTATTGTAATATGTACTTAAAAAAAAATAATGAGATTTTCGTTTAACACCATGAAAAGAACGGACTCTTATCCTGGAAGCGTTGGGTGAAGTTGAAAAACCTAGACGTATGCTGTCCCTGGGATCTGGAATGTAAAATGCGTTTAATTTAATGAGAACAAAATGGTCCACTCAATAAATATCAAATATAATAGATTAGATTTTTTTGACATCTCCACTAGATGATAATAATAGATATCACCTGCAAGTTATGTTTAACACGTTCGCTGCCACCGACGCGTTAGTGCGTCCGACTTTATACTTGTGTATGTGAAATCCCAATTGAAATGGCAGCGAACGTGTTAAGCAGTATAGGTTGTCAATAGTAGATTTTATATTAAGAAAGAAATGCTTGATTTTTCTTGAGGGAAAAATAGCACTCTCTCTCCCAAGTTGTATATACTATTTTTTTCACAAATTGGATATTTTAACTGTCACAGGTGATGGTTAGGTTTTATCGCTTCTAAAACCTAACCTAGAAAAAGACGCTGTCAGCCGTGACAGTTGAATGAAATAATAGAACCTCGTATGGAGAGAAATGATTACTTCTCTCACGATTACGACTTTTTCTCTTGCTTGTAAAAAAATACATACACATATTATTTCAAGTGTATAAAATGTGCATTCTAAATGAGGATGAGAGTTTTTTTTAGCTGCATAATCACTTTGCACATGTATTTCTTTCTATATAAATTTATTTTATTATTAAATTGACTTTTAATAAGATAATTTTTAAAGATGCAACATAACTATTAGGTTGCAGGATTATTAGCTATACCAATTATTTATAGCCTTTATGCCGCGTTTACACGATGCCAATCGAAGGGACAATTGTCGTCGGGGCCAGTTGCGTGAATGTCTGAGGCCAGTCCAATTGAATGAGAACTTGTTCACACGGTGAAACTATTGCCACGGCAGCTGGTGACGAAAAATGGTACAGTGCTCATCGTCTGTTGTGTAGCAGTCTCGACTGACTAAGGCAAACTGGCCCAAAACGAGAGATCTACTTCCCTACAACGTTCACACGGCGCCAATTGTCTAGACAAATGTCTTGATAGAGTGATGGGGGGCGTCACTGCGCCCAGCCAATTGTCCTCTGTCTACTCCTGGAGACAATCGAATTTCAGGACAACTGGCTGAGGTATTTACACATAGCCAATAATTTTATGCCAGTAAATTGTCCTCTGACAATTGTCTCCCCAATTGGCATCGTGTAAACCCGGCATTACACTGAATCATTTTGTCTTGACAATTAGCTTAAAATAACGAGTTATGTTGCATTATTAAAGCCTTAATTAAAATGATATTTTTCAGATTGCCACTTTATCGTAATCTCGGATGAAAAATATAGTACTAACCTTACCTGACAATGGTTGTAGTTTGTCTATTTAAAAATTAAATGTCCAATTAGTACACATCAATTAAAGATACTGTTACTATCAACTTTAACTCTAAGTGGGTAAGCACTATTATTAAATCGCAAACGTGTATAATTTATACAGTGGGCGTAAAATTAATTAAATTTATAATTGGAAGTATGGCACAATTACCAATATAAACAAAATTACCAAGTACCACTACTAACAGAGCCAACAATACTACTATCATGTTCATAAAAAAAAAAACTCAAGTGTGCCATGATTTTTTACATTAAAAAATTTATGTTGGCACACATGTTAGGGATTGACATACAAAACGTCAGATCGTTCTAAAAGTCACAATTATTCCGTGGTCACAATGGCCCGCTACGATTGTCTAGTTATTACAAATGGCCCGTCTTAAAAAAAGTTTCCCCACCACTGGTTTACAGCAACCAGCAAAAACGTTTCTAGTTGAAAGTTTTTCCAAAATGAGACTAAAGTGGACGGAAATTGGGTGCATTCATTCAACGCACCTGTGGCAGAGTTTCAGGAAAAATTTCCTAACGTTCTCATTATTTATGATGAATTTAAAAATGCCTTATCACGATCTGTTGTATTACTTCATAAAATGGGTAGTATTCTCCGTAAACCAGGAAGTGGTACGTACTCGGGATGCTATTAACACAGCCCTAGGAATTTTGGAAGGTGAACCCAAGTCTTCTCTGCGTCGTTTATCACAGCAAATTAATTCATCGGTAGGAACATGCCGCAAGTAACATAACCTCAATATGTGTTACCAACTTAAATTTTTAAAAATAAAAAATCATGGCACACTTGAGTTTTTTTTTTTTAATGAACGTACTTTATTAATAATCTAAACTTACTTTTCCACGATGACGGCGGGCATCTGCACCAGCTGCAGGGGCGACTTTCCGTCCTTCAGGGCTTGCGTGAGGTTCAATATTTGGCCCCGCATCACAGACATTTGCCGCTCGAATAAACCCTTATCGAAACCCTTGTCCTGCTTGAACAGCAAACGTAAATCATCACATAAATCCTGCACGAAGTTCATATCGGCCAGCAGGGGCAGCACCAGCTCCCTGATCTCGCGGCTGAAGGCCACCTTGGCCTGCGGCAGCCACGCCCAGTGGTACGGGTACGCCCGCCAGCTGTCCGGATGCTTGTACGGAAACGCCAGGCCGTTGTCGATGGCGGCGATTTTTATCTCGGGCAGTTGCACCAGGTTCCAATCGGTCGTGTCCACCAGCTCCACCTGGAAGAAATTCATTTTAATTAAAGTCTACTTCTCGGTCGGGGAGAATTTTTATTGTTAATATTTTAACATCTTGTGGATTTTTGAGGTTACTTGTATTAAAAATTCTGCCGATTTTGTCTATTTTTAAGACCTCAAAAAATCATAAGATGTCAAAACGCACATGCACTGCACTGGAGAATTCAAGGCAGCCAATATAATATTACTTGAATGATTATGGAGATTTTCAGATATTGTGCTGCCAACTATTTTCGACTCTCTGATCTCATGTAAAGATATACCTTACATGAAGTTTTGTCTTATGAACGGTTATGTACCATCTGCGACGTTGGTCATAAAGTATGTTCATTAAAAAAAAACCTCAAGTGTGCCATGATTTTTTATTTTTTTAAATTTAAGTTGGTAACACATATTGAGGTTATGTTCCTACCGATAAATTCATTTGCTGTGACAAACGACGCCGAGAAATCGTAGGTTCATCTTCCAAAATTTCTTGGGCTGTGTTAATAGCATCCTGAGTACGTACCACTTCCTGGTTTACGGAGACATAACGTCATAATAAGGTATTTTTAAATTCATTATAAATAATGGGAACGTTAGGGTATTCTCCCTGAAATTCAGCCAATGGTGCGTCGAATGAATGCACACAATTTCCGTCCACTTTAGTCCCATTTCGGAAATAACTTTCAACTAGTGCTGTAAACCATTGCGATCACGGAATAATTGTGACTTTAAGATCTGAAGTTTTGTATGCCAATTCCTAACATGTGCCAACTTAAATTTTTAAAAATAAAAAATCATGGCACACTTGAGGTTTTTTTTTAATGAACATACCATATTAGAAAACAACTATGAAAAAATATCTTAAAACTCTTCATTAACACTTTGACTGCCATGTGAGTTAAATACGACTCACACCTTGTCGTGAATCTGGCGCCTTGTGAATTACTATAAAACCATGTTATATTTGATTCTGATGCATTAAAAAATCATGTGATCCTGTCAAATTTTTTTTTCATTAACATGACTAAAATAACTTAAGCGCGTATTCTTTTTGTAATTGTAAACAGAACAAAATTTAAAAAAAGCAAATGCAGTCGTGAAAGTGTTGTTTTGGAAATACTGAATTTTTTTTAGGGAAGCTGTCAAATACAACTAATATGACAATATCAAGTTGGGTAAAGTAAAACGCTTGTTTTGTTCCTTAATTTTATTTTCAGTTGCCTGACACGTGTTTCGATCTGTTAGGATCATTTTCAAAGTTAAACTGTTTAACTTTGAAAATGATCCTAACCGATCGAAATGACAATATCAGTTTGAAAAAGCTAATTTAACCGTTATAGTGCCGAGCAACGCCACCGCGTCGCTGCATACTCCTGTCAAAAGTGCCGCGAGCGCTATAGCGCTTCTTATGTTTTTCCTGACAACATAAAATCATTAAAACTGCACATTTTTCTTTGGCAATTTACGGTATACCCACAAAAAAATTGTCGGCACTAAAACGGCTAATTATATAATAGACTGATTCTACCTGATTCTATCAAGGATCCACCATATTACCTTTAACCATTTCGCGCCCATGTAGCTTTGATTGTGCTATAGGATAATCCTGAAAAATTACTTTTTTCTTGTTGCTACCTTTTTCTATAACATATTATTCCACTGTCACAAATTTACTCATTTATACAAAGAAATATGAAAGAAATATTCTATAGATGGCACTAAAGGTGCAATTTTTTTTTTGTAAAATATTTCTGTTTTCATTTTTTTTTTTTTTTGTGGCGACCTGGGCGTGAAGAGGTTAACGTGAATGAAACGTACCTGTGTTCCGTTGCTGTTATTTGTAACGATGGTGGGTTGATCGTACTTAATGAGCCAATTGTCGTTGCCGCGATCGGTATTTCTAATGATATAATCTAGGACGACGAGTCGCTCGAATTGCAATTGAAACTTTTGAGCCATCCTCGTCGGAAGAGGTTCCACCTCGAATCTGCGCAACCAGTAGTCCGCGTCTTTGTACCCGTCCACGTACAGTTGAAAGGACCCTACCTGAAATTTTAAAACAAAAACTGCAACACGCGAAACGGTCACCGTTTTGCAATAAAAACAATCCTTTTGGTCACTTGTTCGTATGTAAAACACACTTTGACAACCAAAAATCTATAATTATTATAAAACAACTATTTTACTTAATAATAATAATAATAATAATAGGCCTTTATTGTACATGTTTGTTACACGCAGATTGACCTCTGATTCTAAAAAATTGAAACATAAATTATCTGTTTACTCTGTTTACATTTTATTCTCGCCGCAGTAGGCTTTGTTAGGATGACATTTTTGTTGATAGAAAAAAGTTACTAACAGTTTGGTTATATCATAGGCTTTGTTAGGGTGATATTTTTGTTGGTAATAAAAAAGTTACTAACAATGTGGTTGTCATTGCAGTTTTTTGGTTATGTGTAATGCAATGTTGTCTAGTAACATATCTTTAAAATAAAATTTCTCTCAGTGACAAAAATGGCTTCGCTAGAAAGCAAATTTTGATGATCAAAAATGCACTGATGAATTCAAATTTTGACAGACTAACCTCTAATGATACGCCTTTAAAATTATAAAAGAAAAAAAATTTCTAACCTCGCAGTGATAAAAATGGCGTCACTAGAAAGCAAATTTTGATGACCAAAAATGCACTTTTTGACAATTTTTTCAAATTTTGACAGAATAACCTCTAATAATGTGTCTTTAAAATTACGGAAGAAAAAAAATTCTAACCTCGCAGTGAGAAAAATGGCTTTGCCAGAAAACAAATTTTTATGACAAAAATGCACTTTTTGCAGTAATCGCTCCATGAATTCCACATTTCTTTAGACGGATGCTTCAAATTTTGACAGGCTAACCTCTAATAATAGACCTTTAAAATTAAGGAAGAAAAAAATTTCTAACCTCGCAGTGAGAAAAATGGCTTTGCCAGAAAACAAATTTTTATAACAAAAATGCACTTTTTGCAGTAATCGCCCCATGAATTCCACATTTCTTTAGACAGACGCTTCAAATTTTGACAGACTAACCTATAATAATACGCGTTTAAAATTGCGGAAGAAAAAAATTTCTAACCTCGCAGTGAGAAAAATGGCTTTGCCAGAAAACAAATTTTTATGACAAAAATGCACTTTTTGCAGTAATCACCCCATGAATTCCACATTTCTTTTGACGGATGCTTCAAATTTTGACAGAATAACCTTTAAAATTACTAAAGAAAAAAATTTGTAACCTCACAGTGAGAAAAATGGCTTCACTAGAAAGCAAATTTTGATAACCAAAAATTCACTTTTTACAGTAATCGTTCCATGAATTCCACATTTCTTTAGACGGATCCTTCAAATTTTGACAGACCAACCTCTAATAATACGCCTTTAAAATTATGGAAGAAAAAAATTTCTAACCTCACAGTGAGAAAAATGACTGCCAGAAAACAAATTTTTATGACAAAAATGCACTTTTTGCAGTAATTGCTCCATGAATTCCACATTTCTTTAGACAGATGCTTCAAATTTTGACAGGCTAACCTCTAATAATACGCCTTTCAAATTATGAAAAAAAAAAATTTCTAACCTCGCAGTGAGAAAAATGGCTTTGCCAGAAAACAAATTTTTATGACAAAAATGCACATTTTGCAGTAATCGCCCCATGAATTCCACATTTCTTTAGACGGATGCTTCAAATTTTGACAGATTAACCTCTAATAATACGCCTTTAAAATTATGGAAGAAAAAAATTTCTAACCTCGCAGTGAGAAAAATGGCTTCACAAGAAAGCAAATTTTGATGAACAAAAATGCACTTTTTGCAGTAATCGCTCCATGAATTCCACATTTCTTTAGACGGATGCTTCAAATTTTGAAAGGCTAACCTCTAATAATACGCCTTTAAAATTATGAAAGAAAAAAATTTCTAACCTTGCAGCGAGAAAAATGGCGTCACTAGAAAACAAATTTTGATGACCAAAAATGTACTTTTTACAGTAATCACTCCATGAATTCCACATTTCTTTAGACGGATGCTTCAAATTTTGACAGGGTAACCTCTAATAATACGCCTTTAAAATTGTGGAAGAAAAAAATTTCTAACCTCGCAGTGAGAAAAATGGCTTTGCCAGAAAACAAATTTTTATGACAAAAATGCACTTTTTGCAGTAATCGCTCCATGAATTCCACATTTCTTTAGACGGATGCTTCAAATTTTGACAGAATAACCTCTAATAATGTGTCTTTAAAATTAAGGAAGAAAACGCTAGTGCGTCCGACTTTATAGTTGTGTAAATGCAATCCCAATTGCGGTGACAGCGAATGTGTTAAATTATAGGTCAACAACATACTTCAATAATTACTTTCAAAAACACAACATGCCAATATAAGGACAAAAAACACCCCGACTGCGGCAAGAATAAAATGTGAATTTCGCGTAAAATTTAATCATGTCAAACGTGCTTTAGCGTTAAGAAATAAATATAATTGTAAAGATATTTTTCAGTTAACAAACACAGCATTATTTGAAACCGAGAGTTTGTGAAAGTGTATTTTACATAACCTATATTTCTGTACTTACCCTTGGCGGAAGACCTATCGATTTAAACTTTATCTATTTATGAGAAAGTGGTAATGATGGCCGTAAGTTAATTCTGTTATTCTCACCTTTGGCGGAAGACCTATCCTATTAAATCTAAGGCCCACATTCGGGAATTGCTCCATAATCGCTCGTTTCATCCGCGCCTTCTGCCTGTCTATCCGCGGATAATTGAACGTTTCCGACACTAGCTTTACGACCTAAAAGCAAAACGAAACGAGCAAAGGATATAGATTTTATAAAACAGAACGGACACGCACACCGAATTTGGACCGTCAAAGCCCGATTTACACTATAAAAATTTACGTTATAAATTATTTCATCTTTACAGTTACTGTTTTTAGATTTTTTTTCTCGAAAGAGTTTAATACATTTGTTAACAAAAGATCTTGCGACTCCTAAAAATGAAAATATTTTATTATTTTGATAAATCTGGATTCAGGAAGGGCACCGAGAACCAAACCACTTTACACTGTAAGACATTGAATGGATATTTTCTAAAATCAGTTTGATGGTGGATTTGAAAATGGATGATAAATAAAACACCATTACTTTTTTTGTAAAGTATGTTCATTAAAAAAAACCTCAAGTGTGCCATGGCTTTTTATTTTAAAAAATTTAAGTTGGTAACACATATTGAGGTTATGTTACTTGCGGCATGTTCCTACCGATAAATTAATTTGCTGTGATTAGCGACGCAGAGAAGATGTAGGTTCACCTTCCAAAATTCCTTGGACTGCGTAAATAGCATCCTGAGTACGTTTGACTGGTCTACCACTTCCTGGTTTACGGAGAATACTACCCGTTTCATGAAATAATACAACAGATCGTGATGAGGTATTTTTAAATTTATCATAAATAATGAGACCGTTCCCAAAACTCTGCCATAGGTGCGTCGAATGAATACACTCAATAGTCCCATTTCGGAAATAACTTTCAACTAGTAACGTTTTTTACTGGTTGCTGTAAACCATTGCGGTCACGGAATAATTGTGACTTTTAGAACGATCTGACGTTTTGTATGTCAATTCCTAACATGTGTGCTAACTTAAATTTTTTAAATTAAAAAATCATGGCACTCTTGAGGTTTTTTTTTAATGAACATACTTCATAACTATTGAAAATTTATTATTTCCGTGACTATAGTTTCGGCAACTTTAACGTGCGATTATTGAACTTACAGTAAGTAAATAATAAATTTTCAAAAGTTATTCAAAGTAATAGTGTTTTATTTGTTATATAAAATGTATGGCGGAGTACAAGCCTCCGGTATAAACAACAATGAATATGGATGATAAATTATAATACTCACTCTAGTTTTTGGTACAATATTTAAATGTAACTTGACATCTACCAGTGAAGCCGCGGCTTCGGAAAGGTATCCCTGGTTCGGAATCAGACAAGACCTCCCGAAACAGCACGGGCAACAGAGCTTGTGCATCCATTTCGTCCACTTCGGATTTAGGCGGCCGTAAGGCTCTTCGTCCTTGGGTTTAAACACTCCAATGATTTTCTGAAACACACAATGCGACAAATCGAAGAGATCAATTTTATTTATATATTAAATTAACCCGGATATGCCTAAAGTTCTATATGTAGGACGACTATTTTTAAAGTTCCTCTTAAAATTATATCCAGAATATCGTCAACGCCATCTATAATTTTTTTATTCGAATAGGTACGTTCAGCGAAAAATAAGAAAGTGTTATTTGTGATTTAACTTAACCCACACTTGTCTGAGATTTAAATTAAATGAAAGTAAATCAAGTAATTAAGATTTAAAAACATAGAGGTTATTTTTCGTTTCCTGTCAAATGTCAATTAATGCAATAGTTTGGAAGTCGAACTTCACGAGGTGAAATGCACTGCAACCTCGTAAATTCTTTACATTTGCCCAACCCACAATATCGTCAGCGCCATTTATAATTTTTTTTTATTCCAATAAGTACGTTCAGTGATCATTGACATTTGAACGAAAAATAACCTCTGTGTTTTTAAATCGTAATTACTTGATTTAGAGAAACACATCCTTTACTTTCCTTTATCTCGGGAAAATGTGGGTTAAGTTAAATCACAAATCAGAAAGTGTTATATCCGATGTCGAGCTTCACGAGGTGAAATAAATAAATAATAAATAAATTTTTTGTAATGTTCACTAATGTTCACAAATAATCTTTCATTTTCCATTTTGCTAACACCATAAACAATTTTTATTTGTTGACAAGTTCTTTTGTTTTATAGCACTCTAATAAAAACTCTGACGGTTTGCTGGCTTTACCAAAAAATTTGACTTCATCATATGAAGCCCATTTCGATATTCATTTATGAATGTAAATCTTGATCTGTTAACATTTTTTCAGTGCAATACGGAACAAAATATCTAGAATTTGCACAATTCATGAAATCTATCGACGTACATTTGCAAAGAGTACTCTGTTCACATTTTATTCTCGCCGCAGTCGGGGTGTTTTTTTGTCCTTATATTGGCATGTTGTATTTTTGATAGTGATGATTGAAGTATGTTGGTAACCTATAATTTCAATTCAATTTACATGTGAATGAGGGATATAAAATACAACATTGCACTACACATAACCAACAAAATGCAATGACATAGTTTTTTACTACCAACAAAAATGTCACCCTAACAAAACCTACTGCGACGAGAATAAAATGTGAACAGAGCATAAAAAGGTGTATCTCGTGAAGTTCAACAAATGCAAAAAAATTAAGATCCCTGCTCCCCCACCGTACAAAACGGACGATGTTTGTATCTCTACTAGTTTACGAGATCCCAATGTGAGAGAGATAAAAGAAACGATCTGTATATCATTTACGGTTCATAAATAGCGTATAACAATTTACCAACATATACATGTAATAAAGACGATTACATTTGTTTAATGCATCTGCAACAAGTGAGGTCACTCCAAATTTATGTATTAGCAACATATGTTCAAAGTTCACTATTTTAATACTATAAAAATATTTCAGGTGACATCATTAAAGCTGTAATTTGTAATGAATTGTAAGAGAAATCCAAACATTATAATTTAACTTCAAAAAATAATGTCCCCAAAAATTTTCTCTGTTTATATTTGCTGCCGAATGATTTTGCATCTATTCAAGATGCAAAGTTTTATTCAAAAGCAAATCAATTGTGATGTAGGGAAAAGCCGTCTGTAGGCAAGTTTAGTAATAATTATAATCAGTGGCGGCTGGTGATGTGATTAAAGGTGAGGCCGGCGGAAGTAAATATTGGTCAGGACAATAGCTAATAGAATTCGATTCGCTGAGTGAATGACTGAATCGACCCACCACCATGAGTAATGTCACCAGCTGCCATTGATTATAATGCATAGAAGCAACTTCACAAAATTTCGTTTTATTGAGTGAAGATTATTATCAGTAATAATATGTCCTTGCTCAAGTCAATACAAAACTATCAAATGCTTAAGAGACGTATATAGAACGATAATAAAAGTAGTAACACAAGTGTAAATACAAATTCATTTGATTTCCTAAAGCAATAAACCTTTTTTGTAGTGACTTAGGCTTTCGCTATTCAGTCACATCATGTTTGTATTATTGACTTAAAGGGTAGTCCACAGTTTAAACCACTTTTATAATTAAATAAAACAAACGTACCGATGCAGGATTTTTCACAAAATACGATCCACTCGATCCCTGCGATATCCGTTCGGGAAATATGCCATTGTCTATGGCGGTCTCAGCATTCGATACAAGATCATTGAAAGCGGGATCATCTGAAACAAATATGCAAATCTTAGTTGTAAATACGTTAGTGCATAATTATAATATGTTATGCCAATTAATTACAGATTGAAGAAATCCAAGCTTCCTCTCCGCGTCATTTAAATATAAATTTATTCTTTAAGACAGAGCGCCCCCTATCAATTTTCAAAACTGATCAAAACGGATATTTCTGTTGAAATTTCGGATTCTAAAAAATGACAATAGTCCTCCACAAGTAGTACAAGGAATTATTGTGATTTCTTTCGAATTCAAAATTTCAACAGAAAAATCTTTTTGGAATCCACGAAAAGTGGCGTAACTTCACGCAAAATTGACGGACCGTATGCCTTCGAAAATTCTGCAGGTGCAAGCGTTTCAGCTTCAGCACATCCTCTCTATTGACTTTTTAGAGCGGACAACAATGGCACACATGGTTTCAGCAAGACGGTAGCACAGCCCGCAGAGAGTGAACATGCGTAAACAATTTCCGAATCGCGTCACCTCAAAAAATGATCTGCCGAGATCCAAAGTCTACCAAACTCCTCCACACTTTATAGGAGCGAAAATTGAGCAAATTCATCTCGCAAGGAATGGATTTCTGCCAGTGACAGGAGAAATGTTTTTTTCTGGGTTGAAAGGTAACGTTTCTTTGATTCTTGATTATAAAAGTGCTTATATTAGTGGTGAGAGCAAGAATTCTTATTTAGTTATGACTGATTGAAAACTTTGTCAAAAATCGAAATTTACATCGCGAGGACTGGATTTTTGCGAGTGAAGAAGAGAGAAATTATTTTTTTCTTTGTTGAAGGGGCGCTCGTAACGTTATTTTGACTCCTGATCATTAAAGTACTTGAATTAGTGATGAGAATAAGAATTTTTATTCAGTTATGGCTGATTGCAAACTTTGTCAAAAATCGAAATTTACATCGCGAGGACTGGATTTTTGCGAGTGAAGAAGGGAGAAATTATTTTTTTCTGTGTTGAAGGAGTGCTCGTAACGTTTTTTTAACTACTGATCATTGAAGTACTTGAATTAGTGATAAGAATAAGAATTTTTATTCAGTTGTGGCTGATTGCAAACTTTGTCAAAAATCGAAATTTACATCGCGAGGACTGGATTTTTGCGAGTGAAGAAGGGAGAAATTATTTTTTTCTTTGTTGATGGAGTGCTCGTAACGTTTTTTGACTACTGACCATTGAAGCACTTGAATTAGTGATAAGAATAAGAATTTTTATTCAGTTATGGCTGATTGCAAACTTTGTCAAAAATCGAAATTTACATCGCGAGGACTGGATTTTTGCGAGTGAAGAAGGGAGAAATTATTTTTTTCTGTGTTGAAGGAGTGCTCGTAACGTTTTTTTGACTACTGATCATTGAAGCACTTGAATTGGTGATAAGAATAAGAATTTTTATTTAGTTATGGCTGATTGCAAACTTGTCAAAAATCGAAATTTACATCGCGAGGACTGGATTTTTGCGACGGAAGACGGGAAAAATCATTTTTTTCTGTGTTGAAGGAGTGCTCGTAATGTTTTTTGACTATTGATCATTGAAGTACTTGAACTAGTGATAAGAATAAGAATTTTTACTTAGTTATGGCTGATTGAAAACTTTGTCAAAAATCGAAATTTACATCGCGAGGACTGGATTTCTGCGACGGAAGGCGGGAGAAATAATTTTTTTCTGTGTTGAAGGAGTGCTCGTAATGTTTTTTTGACTATTGATCATTGAAGTACTTGAACTAGTAATAAGAATAAGAATTTTTACTTCGTTATGGCTGATTGAAAACTTTGTCAAAAATCGAAATTTACATCGCGAGGACTGGATTTCTGCGACGGAAGGCGGGAGAAATCATTTTTTTCTGTGTTGAAGGAGTGCTCGTAACGTTTTTTTGACTACTGATCATTGAAGTACTTGAATTAGTGATAAGAATAAGAATTTTGATTCAGTTATGGCTGATTGCAAACTTTGTCAAAAATCGAAATTTATATCGCAAGGAGTGGATTTCTGCGACGGAAGACGGGAGAAATCATTTTTTACTGTGTTGAAGGAGTGCTCGTAATGTTTTTTTGACTATTGATCATTGAAGCACTTGAATTGGTGATAAGAATAAGAATTTTTATGAAGTTATGGCGGATTGAAAACTTGTCAAAAATCGACATTTACATCGCGAGGACTGGATTTCTGCGACGGAAGAAGGGAGAAATTATTTTTTTCTTTGTTGAAGGAGTGCTCGTAACGTTTTTTTGACTACTGATCATTGAAGCACTTGAATTGGTGATAAGAATAAGAATTTTTATTTAGTTATGGCTGATTGCAAACTTGTCAAAAATCGAAATTTACATCGCGAGGACTGGATTTTTGCGACGGAAGACGGGAAAAATCATTTTTTTCTGTGTTGAAGGAGTGCTCGTAATGTTTTTTGACTATTGATCATTGAAGTACTTGAACTAGTGATAAGAATAAGAATTTTTACTTAGTTATGGCTGATTGAAAACTTTGTCAAAAATCGAAATTTACATCGCGAGGACTGGATTTCTGCGACGGAAGGCGGGAGAAATAATTTTTTTCTGTGTTGAAGGAGTGCTCGTAATGTTTTTTTGACTATTGATCATTGAAGTACTTGAACTAGTAATAAGAATAAGAATTTTTACTTAGTTATGGCTGATTGAAAACTTTGTCAAAAATCGAAATTTACATCGCGAGGACTGGATTTCTGCGACGGAAGGCGGGAGAAATCATTTTTTTCTGTGTTGAAGGAGTGCTCGTAACGTTTTTTTGACTACTGATCATTGAAGTACTTGAATTAGTGATAAGAATAAGAATTTTGATTCAGTTATGGCTGATTGCAAACTTTGTCAAAAATCGAAATTTATATCGCAAGGAGTGGATTTCTGCGACGGAAGACGGGAGAAATCATTTTTTACTGTGTTGAAGGAGTGCTCGTAATGTTTTTTTGACTATTGATCATTGAAGCACTTGAATTGGTGATAAGAATAAGAATTTTTATGAAGTTATGGCGGATTGAAAACTTGTCAAAAATCGACATTTATATCGCGAGGACTGGATTTTTGCGATCGACGAGAGAAATACTTGTTCTTCTTTCGATGCCTGGTTGTTAATGAGCTTTACACTAGAAACATCGGATGGCGCTAGTATCGCCAAGCAGATTGGAATTTGTTATAGCGAATGACGCTAGATAGTCCAACCTGCTAATACAATTGGAAAATCGTCCCTAACTCATTCAACACGAAGCGATAATCAGCGAGGGCGGGTTTATGTAATCAAACAAAACCCCAAGTATGTGAATATTCGCTTTTTCAACACCAGCGCCGCCCCGTGTGGCTAGTGACAAATTAAAAACGCGGTAAATGTTTTGTACACAGAGTCGCCGATGTATTTTACTTTATCTATGATGGTATGTTGCCATAAAACGTCGTCACCGAGCGCTTGATGAATTCATGCGTCCGCCCGTTCAATATTATACCCAGTGAAAATGGTAGCAAAACGTTAATGAATATTGCTCGACTACACCGTTAATCCTAATTCACAGTTTAGAACAAATCATGTAATTACCAATAAGTACAGTGAGATCAGAAAGTCGAAAATAGTTGGCAGCGCACTTTCTGAAAATAGGGACAATAATTCACGTAATATTATGTTGACTTCCTGGATCAGTGCAGTACATTAGAATCATGGAAAAACAGGAAGCGACTAGGCATGCTGATAAATGGGAATCGATAAGCGCCATCTGTGAATAGCGGCGTGAACTAACACCGACACATGCACACAACCGATACGTGTGTTTGTGTATTCTTTCGTACTATTCTTAGAATTCTGTCTTTTTGACGTCTTGCGGTTTTTTGAGGTTACTTGTTTCACAGATAGTTTTTAAAACAAGTAACGTCAAAAATGACAAGACGTCAAAATTAATAAAATGCGCACGCACTGTACTGAAATAATGCAGGCAGCCAATATCAGATTACTTAAATTATTATGGGGATTTTCGGAAAATATGCTGCCAACTATTTTCGACCGTCTGATCTGACTGTACAATAGGAGGGCGAAATAATTTCCAAATTGCCAACGTTATTATGAAGCATCCTTCGAACGAGAACGCCGGATAGGAAAATTAAAGGCACGGCCAAGTAATAAGATCCACCACACATTAATTCCACAGGAAATTAAATAAGTAATCGAAAGATCATTAGACAACGCAGCAATAAATATTGTTCGGATGTCACAAAGCAACAGTCATCCACTAAAAATGACGCTGCCAGTACTCAATGTCACAACACAAATTGCTTATTTAACCGAACTATTATTAATCGATATTTTATTAATAGCCTACAATCTAGCAGGTAGGAATAATACGTAGACATACCTTTAAATTCGTTAGGTGGCAGAACTTCAAACTCCATATGCGAGGTGTGCAGCATTGAAATGAAAATACATACGTTTTCGACGAAAAAAAAAAAACAACCACAATCAATTCGCGATAAATCCGTCAGCCTTCGGCGATATGCAAATGAGTTTCGGCAGGTGGAAAACGTACGAAGCTCCAAAGAGTTCGGTCGCCGGCTCGACAGTGCGCTGCCACAGTCGCGAATAATTGCGTAATCGCGCGCACTGATAATGAACAAAAAAAAAACACACGGGGGTACGGCGGAAGTGTATCAAAAATTGGACGATGATGACAATAATTACTTTTACTCTTGATCGAATATGCCTACGCAGGTGCGAGACTGCGAGTAACACGAAACCCGCTGTTATCACAATCTATGTTTTCTGGAATGGAGAACGATAAGGCGTTGGTGTTTGTGTAACCCGTGGGTGTTTGAATAAGTGAGTAAGCGCGGATGTTCGTTTTTTTTTTTAACAAATTCTCTTGTGTTATTGTAAACCAAACAATGCAGTTGTTTGTTCACGATGAACACAGTTTTTAACGCGAAGCATGTGATTGGTTTCTAATCGGTTTTGTTGTCGGCATGCCTTCCGTGATCGGTGATACAGTACGTGGTGCTCGTACAGTCTGTCGAGATCGTAGTCAGCCGGCGGGTGTCCACCTTCGCGCGCGCCTCTGATGAATAAAAGTGATTCAAAAGTTAGGCTCTGATAATAACTAGGATCCGCTGCGCTGCGCCGTCGTCTGGGCGAAGTCCATTAAAATTGAGCAAAAAAAACGGTGACGAACGACGGCTCCGCTGCGCTGCGCCGTCGTCTGTGCGTAACTCATTCAAATTGAGCAAAGTAACCGGTGACGATCGACTGCTCCGCTGCGCTGCGCCGTCGTTAGTGCATGGCCTATTAAAATTAAGCAATTAAACTGTGCGCAGCCTATTAAAATTGAAGAAGGTAACAGGCGACGAACGAATTTAAGAAAAACTAAAAATGAACTTTCACAAACCACACGCATCGAGGAATTTCGGAAATGTAATCTGGTGGTAACCCCAGTTTCTGAATCTGACATCTGTCAAATATGACAATGCACTATTGAAAAAAAAAAATGTGCCTCGCTGCGAAATTTCGCTTCCCCCTTCCGCATACAAAACCACAAATCGGATCGAAAAACTTTATGGGGATCTTTGATTCGAATTAAATCGGTGACCGATATGCCGTCGTCGGATTTTTAATTTTCGAAAAAAAAAATTGCAAAATTCTTCGAAAAATTCCCGCAAAACAATCAAAAATTGCCAGTAGATCGTAAACGGTGCGCCCCACGAAAAATACATCCCTTACCTTTTCGACGCAAAATGCAATTCCGAACGGCATGCCGTTTAAATTTCTCGCGTGAGATAAAAAATGGCCGCTGTAGAATTTTTTAATTGAATGCGGGGGTGGTTTTCTTTGAATAACTCCTCGGGGGTTGGAGATATCGAAAATTCGTAAGAGACATAAAATGTAGAGGGGGGTTAGTTCTACAAAACTCTATGAAATTCGGAGTCGTGACCGTAAGGGGAAGCGCGCCCTTTTTTCCGGAAGCGTCCGAAATGTGATTTTTTAGAAAAAACGCTCCAGGGGTTGCAACGGAATTTTTTACGGGAACGTGAGACAGCAAACGTTATGTACCGATGCATTGGGGATTTTTCGAGCCATATTTGAATCCTCCAACTTAAAAATCCTGGGAGGAGATAGGTTCGGCGCGAACCTCTGCATCGATTTTCAAAAATTCACCCCCGAGTCTAGGGGCGAGTTGGAAAATCGCGGTTTTCACGGGCCCGTAGAGGACGTTTCCGGCTTTCGGGAAAAAAATAAAATTATCGTTTTTTTGTTTTTTGGGGGGTTGGCAACCCTTTTTTTAAGGGACGGTTCTAGAGGGTTGAAATTTTAATGGTATATTTCTTGAATTATTTCTGATTTTTCATGAAAATTTCAAATCGCCATCTATAAGCGTTTTGAAGATATTGTAAAAAAACGTGATTTTGGGGCTTACGCGTTTAGTATTAAAAAAAAATTCACGCAAAAGAATCAAAAATCGGCAGTAGATCGTAAACGGTGCGCCCCACGAAAAATATACCCCTTACCTTTTCGACGCAAAATGCAATTCCGAATGGCATGCCGTTTAAATTTCTCGCGTGCGATAAAAAATGGCCGCCGTAGAATTTTTTAATTGAATTCGGGGGTGGTTTTCTTTGAATAACTCCTCGGGGGTTGGAGATATCAAAAATTCGTAAGAGACATAAAATGTAGAGGAGAGTCAGTTCTACAAAACTCTACGAAATTTGGAGTCGCGACCGTAAGGGGAAGAGCGCCCTTTTTTCCGGAAGCGTCCGAAATGTGATTTTTTAGAAAAAACGCTCGAGGGGTTGCAACGGATTTTTTTACGGGAACGTGCGACGGCAAACGTTGCGTCCCGATGCATTGGGGATTTTTTGAGCCATATTTGAATCCTCCAACCTAAAAATCCTGGGAGGAGATAGGTTTGGCGCGAACCTCTGCATCGATTTTCAAAAATTCACCCCCGAGTCTAGGGGCGAGTTGGAAAATCGCGGATTTCACGGGCCCGCAGAGGACGTTTCCGGCTTTCGGGAAAAAAATAAAATTGATCGTTTTTTTGTTTTTTGAGGGGTTGGCAACCCTTTTTTAAGGGGGTGGTTCTAGAGGGTTGAAATTTTAATGGTACGTTTCTTGAATAATTTCTGATTTTTCGTGAAAATTTCAAATCGCCATCTATAAGAGTTTTGAAAATATTGTAAAAAAACGTGATTTTGGGGTTTACGCGTTTAGTATATGTATATTAATTAATCAAGTGCCTCATTTTAACAATGCTAAATATTAAAAATGTTTCACCACGTGTTAAACGAGAACCAAAAAGTAATAATAAAGTTTTAATTTTTACAGTAGCGCATATTTTCAAAACAAGATCACGTTTTTATTTGTCACGCCGTGTACATTTATTATTCAATTGATTAATGTCCTAGTCAGTTATTCTCAAATATCCAATAGGGCAAATTCGCGGGTGAAACGTAATCAATCATTCGAGGATTTCATCAAAATATTATCCGGTAGACAGTAATTTACAAAATGTGGGTTAAATCTTATTGTGAATTCGAGCCGCGCATAAAATTACCATTTTATCGACGTGTCGTTCGGATGTAACGAACGATTGTAAAGTTAGTAATAACCCGTATACCGGGTATTTTTTATCGGCCGATGTTTAAACATAAAAATTTATTGAGTCATTTATGAATAACTGCAAAAACACGACGTTTTTAAATGTGAATTCGTACTTCTGACGTACACGTGAACCAGTTATACTTAACAACAAATTTTAAAGATGGTTAATGGGATTCAGATTAAAGAAACGATATGATTTGAAATTGACCGATTGTGGTAAATTTTAAATATAAGGTGTGAGCCACAGAATTTTGTTTCCAAGCTGGCCATGCCTGAGAGAGAGAGAAACACAGCAGTCATGTCTGAACTAATCTAGTCTCATGACGTAATAATATGCGATACACCTCATTTATTTCACAGCCAACTCTGAAACAAAATTTTGCGGCTCACACGATATAAATATGAGGCGACAAACAATGTTTAAATGTTTATCATTGAAATTGTTATAATTATCGCTAGTTCACGGTTCCTTATTATCGGTGGTTTGTTCCACTTAAAGAATTTTTCAAGTTTAGACAATAGATGTCGCCTGTGTCGTTTACTTGTTACGTAAATTACTATTCCTTCGCTTGACTAGTCGCAATCAATCAAACAATCTGTTAGAGATGAAAATATCACGCGGTCAACGATCAATACACAAAACAACGTTATCTCAATATTGGAACGAGATGTTATCACTTATCGCAAACGATTATATAACAACCAACAGCAGCCGGTCACATCATCAAGTTATTTTAATGGAAAACATTTCCATCACTGAACGTTTCATCAGAACTTCGTGGCCGGCGCTTAAATCGCAAACCTTTCTAATTAGATTCAATTAAATTTCAAAGGTTACTGTAAACAACGAGGAAATTGGATCAAGCCACCCTACGGCTTCCCGGCATTAGTTAATGACGTCAGCCGAACAAATTCCCCAATTAAAATTTATTTATTTACCCCTTACGTTAAATCGTGCACCTCATCTCCCTCAGGTTTTCGATCGATGATGCCGTATCGATGGATTCAAATCGCAAATATAAAAAAATTAATAAATCGTAAGACATTTTACGATTCGTTCGCTCGCTCTGAAAAATGGCGGCCGTTACGAAGGCGCGATCATTCAAAGCGCGGAATTTGAAAACGTCTGGAATTTTTTGATAAATTATTGTGTTATTGATTATACTGATACATTAGACTTTTATGACATCTTGACTAGGTTGCCACAAAAAGTAGTACTTGCGAAACTTAATTTATTTACGAAAATCGCACTCAAGAATATTACCGCGTAGGTGTGTAATTGGTTCGTCGTATCCATGGCAAACATCAACAACAATAACAAATTGTTAATAACGTGTCTATCGGCGACGTCGCGTATGAATATATTGGAAGTATATCGGTATAGTCGGGCCGCTGAGAGCTGCCTGTGACTCATCGCTTAAAATCGCATGAATCAAGATTTAAGTAAACGTATGTCCGTAAGAAAATTTGGTGCCGCGCTGATTTTCATTGGCGGGATATTTAAAAATTCTCGCGCAAACTTTTTACGGTTATGTTATTTGACGTGGCGCTCGCGTGTTTTGTGTGTTTATATGAAGCGATGCAAGAGTCATGCGTGAGTTTAGACCTACGTTTACGATGCCCTATTCTTTAACACGCAGACACACGTTTCGTCGTTTATTTCATACTGTTTCGTACATGATAGAAAAAGATAGATATAAAATGCAAAGCAATTCTTAGTACGAAAATGCATGAGTCACCGTCAGCTCTCAACGGATGAACCATACCAACCTAACGTGCTGCAAAATTACATGTTTCTCATTGCCGTGTTGGTACTTTTCATTGTTCAGTATTTGGCACTAAAGATGTCAAAAAAGTCCAATCTATGAGTAGATGGAGTTTACTCAAATTTGATTTATATGTATAGAATATGGTTTTTGGCGACCTCTATTGAATTATGTCCACGTTTTACGTGCTTACTTGCGTCAACTTTGTTTGTCTCTATAAAACGACTGCGATTGTTTTATTTTAATCTTTTCCATTACTAACTATTTTTACCCTAATCATTTCCTACCTAAATATTTGTGACCCAATAAAATAATTGAAAACCCATCCAAGATTGACAGGATAAGAAGAAGCAAGAGGTATTTGTGACCGTCACGAGAAACCGGCTCCCCGGGGAAGGTAGTCGACCACACCAACATCTTCTAGAGATATGACAACGGTGAATTTTGGACGCCCCACCCCCGAAAACAACGGCCCTTTTAAGGGCCATAAAAACTAACTAATTCTAAGATTGTTTTCTTTGTCAATGAATGAATGAATGAATGAATGCATGTATGAATCAGAATGTGTACCCTAAATCAATTTCGAAAAAAATTCGCGACTTGTAACGAAAAGAGTAATTTTGCACTTTAAAAGTCGATCGAAAATTTACGGTTCAGAATGTGTACCCTAATTAATTTCGACAAATTTTCTGGATTTGTAACAGGAGACTAGGAACGCAAAGAGGTATTTTACTCTTTAAAAATCGATCGAAAATTTACGGTTCAGAATGTGTACCCTAATTAATTTCGACAAATTTTCTGGATTTGTAACAGGAGACTAGGAACGCAAAGAGGTATTTTACTCTTTAAAAATCGATCGAAAATTTACGGTTCAGAATGTGTACCCTAATTAATTTCGACAAATTTTCTGGATTTGTAACAGGAGACTAGGAACGCAAAGAGGTATTTTACTCTTTAAAATTCGATCGAAAATTTACGGTTCAGAATGTGTACCCTAATTAATTTCGACAAATTTTCTGGATTTGTAACAGGAGACTAGGAACGCAAAGAGGTATTTTACTCTTTAAAAATCGATCGAAAATTTACGGTTCAGAATGTGTACCCTAATTAATTTCGACAAATTTTCTGGATTTGTAACAGGAGACTAGGAACGCAAAGAGGTATTTTACTCTTTAAAATTCGATCGAAAATTTACGGTTCAGAATGTGTACCCTAATTAATTTCGACAAATTTTCTGGATTTGTAACAGGAGACTAGGAACGCAAAGAGGTATTTTACTCTTTAAAAATCGATCGAAAATTTACGGTTCAGAATGTGTACCCTAATTAATTTCGACAAATTTTCTGGATTTGTAACAGGAGACTAGGAACGCAAAGAGGTATTTTACTCTTTAAAAATCGATCGAAAATTTACGGTTCAGAATGTGTACCCTAATTAATTTCGACAAATTTTCTGGATTTGTAACAGGAGACTAGGAACGCAAAGAGGTATTTTACTCTTTAAAATTCGATCGAAAATTTACGGTTCAGAATGTGTACCCTAATTAATTTCGACAAATTTTCTGGATTTGTAACAGGAGACTAGGAACGCAAAGAGGTATTTTACTCTTTAAAAATCGATCGAAAATTTACGGTTCAGAATGTGTACCCTAATTAATTTCGACAAATTTTCTGGATTTGTAACAGGAGACTAGGAACGCAAAGAGGTATTTTACTCTTTAAAAATCGATCGAAAATTTACGGTTCAGAATGTGTACCCTAATTAATTTCGACAAATTTTCTGGATTTGTAACAGGAGACTAGGAACGCAAAGAGGTATTTTACTCTTTAAAAATCGATCGAAAATTTACGGTTCAGAATGTGTACCCTAATTAATTTCGACAAATTTTCTGGATTTGTAACAGGAGACTAGGAACGCAAAGAGGTATTTTACTCTTTAAAAATCGATCGAAAATTTACGGTTCAGAATGTGTACCCTAATTAATTTCGACAAATTTTCTGGATTTGTAACAGGAGACTAGGAACGCAAAGAGGTATTTTACTCTTTAAAATTCGATCGAAAATTTACGGTTCAGAATGTGTACCCTAATTAATTTCGACAAATTTTCTGGATTTGTAACAGGAGACTAGGAACGCAAAGAGGTATTTTACTCTTTAAAATTCGATCGAAAATTTACGGTTCAGAATGTGTACCCTAATTAATTTCGACAAATTTTCTGGATTTGTAACAGGAGACTAGGAACGCAAAGAGGTATTTTACTCTTTAAAAATCGATCGAAAATTTACGGTTCAGAATGTGTACCCTAATTAATTTCGAAAAATTTTCTGGATTTGTAACAGGAGACTAGGAACGCAAAGAGGTATTTTACTCTTTAAAATTCGATCGAAAATTTACGGTTCAGAATGTGTACCCTAATTAATTTCGACAAATTTTCTGGATTTGTAACAGGAGACTAGGAACGCAAAGAGGTATTTTGCACTTTAAAAATCGATCGAAAATTTACGGTTCAGAATGTGTACCCTAATTAATTTCGACAAATTTTCTGGATTTGTAACAGGAGACTAGGAACGCAAAGAGGTATTTTACTCTTTAAAATTCGATCGAAAATTTACGGTTCAGAATGTGTACCCTAATTAATTTCGACAAATTTTCTGGATTTGTATCAGGAGACTAGGAACGCAAAGAGGTATTTTACTCTTTAAAAATCGATCGAAAATTTACGGTTCAGAATGTGTACCCTAATTAATTTCGACAAATTTTCTGGATTTGTAACAGGAGACTAGGAACGCAAAGAGGTATTTTACTCTTTAAAATTCGATCGAAAATTTACGGTTCAGAATGTGTACCCTAATTAATTTCGACAAATTTTCTGGATTTGTAACAGGAGACTAGGAACGCAAAGAGGTATTTTACTCTTTAAAAATCGATCGAAAATTTACGGTTCAGAATGTGTACCCTAATTAATTTCGAAAAATTTTCTGGATTTGTAACAGGAGACTAGGAACGCAAAGAGGTATTTTACTCTTTAAAATTCGATCGAAAATTTACGGTTCAGAATGTGTACCCTAATTAATTTCGACAAATTTTCTGGATTTGTAACAGGAGACTAGGAACGCAAAGAGGTATTTTGCACTTTAAAAATCGATCGAAAATTTACGGTTCAGAATGTGTACCCTAATTAATTTCGACAAATTTTCTGGATTTGTAACAGGAGACTAGGAACGCAAAGAGGTATTTTACTCTTTAAAATTCGATCGAAAATTTACGGTTCAGAATGTGTACCCTAATTAATTTCGACAAATTTTCTGGATTTGTAACAGGAGACTAGGAACGCAAAGAGGTATTTTGCACTTTAAAAATCGATCGAAAATTTACGGTTCAGAATGTGTACCCTAATTAATTTCGACAAATTTTCTGGATTTGTAACAGGAGACTAGGAACGCAAAGAGGTATTTTACTCTTTAAAATTCGATCGAAAATTTACGGTTCAGAATGTGTACCCTAATTAATTTCGACAAATTTTCTGGATTTGTAACAGGAGACTAGGAACGCAAAGAGGTATTTTGCACTTTAAAAATCGATCGAAAATTTACGGTTCAGAATGTGTACCCTAATTAATTTCGACAAATTTTCTGGATTTGTAACAGGAGACTAGGAACGCAAAGAGGTATTTTACTCTTTAAAATTCGATCGAAAATTTACGGTTCAGAATGTGTACCCTAATTAATTTCGACAAATTTTCTGGATTTGTAACAGGAGACTAGGAACGCAAAGAGGTATTTTACTCTTTAAAATTCGATCGAAAATTTACGGTTCAGAATGTGTACCCTAATTAATTTCGACAAATTTTCTGGATTTGTAACAGGAGACTAGGAACGCAAAGAGGTATTTTGCACTTTAAAAATCGATCGAAAATTTACGGTTCAGAATGTGTACCCTAATTAATTTCGACAAATTTTCTGGATTTGTAACAGGAGACTAGGAACGCAAAGAGGTATTTTACTCTTTAAAATTCGATCGAAAATTTACGGTTCAGAATGTGTACCCTAATTAATTTCGACAAATTTTCTGGATTTGTAACAGGAGACTAGGAACGCAAAGAGGTATTTTGCACTTTAAAAATCGATCGAAAATTTACGGTTCAGAATGTGTACCCTAATTAATTTCGACAAATTTTCTGGATTTGTAACAGGAGACTAGGAACGCAAAGAGGTATTTTACTCTTTAAAATTCGATCGAAAATTTACGGTTCAGAATGTGTACCCTAATTAATTTCGACAAATTTTCTGGATTTGTAACAGGAGACTAGGAACGCAAAGAGGTATTTTGCACTTTAAAAATCGATCGAAAATTTACGGTTCAGAATGTGTACCCTAATTAATTTCGACAAATTTTCTGGATTTGTAACAGGAGACTAGGAACGCAAAGAGGTATTTTACTCTTTAAAAATCGATCGAAAATTTACGGTTCAGAATGTGTACCCTAATTAATTTCGACAAATTTTCTGGATTTGTAACAGGAGACTAGGAACGCAAAGAGGTATTTTACTCTTTAAAAATCGATCGAAAATTTACGGTTCAGAATGTGTACCCTAATTAATTTCGACAAATTTTCTGGATTTGTAACAGGAGACTAGGAACGCAAAGAGGTATTTTGCACTTTAAAAATCGATCGAAAATTTACGGTTCAGAATGTGTACCCTAATTAATTTCGACAAATTTTCTGGATTTGTAACAGGAGACTAGGAACGCAAAGAGGTATTTTACTCTTTAAAAATCGATCGAAAATTTACGGTTCAGAATGTGTACCCTAATTAATTTCGACAAATTTTCTGGATTTGTAACAGGAGACTAGGAACGCAAAGAGGTATTTTGCACTTTAAAAATCGATCGAAAATTTACGGTTCAGAATGTGTACCCTAATTAATTTCGACAAATTTTCTGGATTTGTAACAGGAGACTAGGAACGCAAAGAGGTATTTTACTCTTTAAAATTCGATCGAAAATTTACGGTTCAGAATGTGTACCCTAATTAATTTCGACAAATTTTCTGGATTTGTAACAGGAGACTAGGAACGCAAAGAGGTATTTTGCACTTTAAAAATCGATCGAAAATTTACGGTTCAGAATGTGTACCCTAATTAATTTCGACAAATTTTCTGGATTTGTAACAGGAGACTAGGAACGCAAAGAGGTATTTTACTCTTTAAAATTCGATCGAAAATTTACGGTTCAGAATGTGTACCCTAATTAATTTCGACAAATTTTCTGGATTTGTAACAGGAGACTAGGAACGCAAAGAGGTATTTTACTCTTTAAAATTCGATCGAAAATTTACGGTTCAGAATGTGTACCCTAATTAATTTCGACAAATTTTCTGGATTTGTAACAGGAGACTAGGAACGCAAAGAGGTATTTTACTCTTTAAAATTCGATCGAAAATTTACGGTTCAGAATGTGTACCCTAATTAATTTCGACAAATTTTCTGGATTTGTAACAGGAGACTAGGAACGCAAAGAGGTATTTTGCACTTTAAAAATCGATCGAAAATTTACGGTTCAGAATGTGTACCCTAATTAATTTCGACAAATTTTCTGGATTTGTAACAGGAGACTAGGAACGCAAAGAGGTATTTTACTCTTTAAAATTCGATCGAAAATTTACGGTTCAGAATGTGTACCCTAATTAATTTCGAAAAATTTTCTGGATTTGTAACAGGAGACTAGGAACGCAAAGAGGTATTTTACTCTTTAAAAATCGATCGAAAATTTACGGTTCAGAATGTGTACCCTAATTAATTTCGAAAAATTTTCTGGATTTGTAACAGGAGACTAGGAACGCAAAGAGGTATTTTACTCTTTAAAAATCGATCGAAAATTTACGGTTCAGAATGTGTACCCTAATTAATTTCGACAAATTTTCTGGATTTGTAACAGGAGACTAGGAACGCAAAGAGGTATTTTACTCTTTAAAATTCGATCGAAAATTTACGGTTCAGAATGTGTACCCTAATTAATTTCGAAAAATTTTCTGGATTTGTAACAGGAGACTAGGAACGCAAAGAGGTATTTTACTCTTTAAAAATCGATCGAAAATTTACGGTTCAGAATGTGTACCCTAATTAATTTCGACAAATTTTCTGGATTTGTAACAGGAGACTAGGAACGCAAAGAGGTATTTTACTCTTTAAAAATCGATCGAAAATTTACGGTTCAGAATGTGTACCCTAATTAATTTCGACAAATTTTCTGGATTTGTAACAGGAGACTAGGAACGCAAAGAGGTATTTTACTCTTTAAAAATCGATCGAAAATTTACGGTTCAGAATGTGTACCCTAATTAATTTCGACAAATTTTCTGGATTTGTAACAGGAGACTAGGAACGCAAAGAGGTATTTTACTCTTTAAAAATCGATCGAAAATTTACGGTTCAGAATGTGTACCCTAATTAATTTCGAAAAATTTTCTGGATTTGTAACAGGAGACTAGGAACGCAAAGAGGTATTTTACTCTTTAAAATTCGATCGAAAATTTACGGTTCAGAATGTGTACCCTAATTAATTTCGACAAATTTTCTGGATTTGTAACAGGAGACTAGGAACGCAAAGAGGTATTTTACTCTTTAAAAATCGATCGAAAATTTACGGTTCAGAATGTGTACCCTAATTAATTTCGAAAAATTTTCTGGATTTGTAACAGGAGACTAGGAACGCAAAGAGGTATTTTACTCTTTAAAAATCGATCGAAAATTTACGGTTCAGAATGTGTACCCTAATTAATTTCGACAAATTTTCTGGATTTGTAACAGGAGACTAGGAACGCAAAGAGGTATTTTACTCTTTAAAATTCGATCGAAAATTTACGGTTCAGAATGTGTACCCTAATTAATTTCGAAAAATTTTCTGGATTTGTAACAGGAGACTAGGAACGCAAAGAGGTATTTTACTCTTTAAAATTCGATCGAAAATTTACGGTTCAGAATGTGTACCCTAATTAATTTCGACAAATTTTCTGGATTTGTAACAGGAGACTAGGAACGCAAAGAGGTATTTTACTCTTTAAAATTCGATCGAAAATTTACGGTTCAGAATGTGTACCCTAATTAATTTCGAAAAATTTTCTGGATTTGTAACAGGAGACTAGGAACGCAAAGAGGTATTTTACTCTTTAAAATTCGATCGAAAATTTACGGTTCAGAATGTGTACCCTAATTAATTTCGACAAATTTTCTGGATTTGTAACAGGAGACTAGGAACGCAAAGAGGTATTTTACTCTTTAAAAATCGATCGAAAATTTACGGTTCAGAATGTGTACCCTAATTAATTTCGAAAAATTTTCTGGATTTGTAACAGGAGACTAGGAACGCAAAGAGGTATTTTACTCTTTAAAATTCGATCGAAAATTTACGGTTCAGAATGTGTACCCTAATTAATTTCGACAAATTTTCTGGATTTGTAACAGGAGACTAGGAACGCAAAGAGGTATTTTACTCTTTAAAATTCGATCGAAAATTTACGGTTCAGAATGTGTACCCTAATTAATTTCGAAAAATTTTCTGGATTTGTAACAGGAGACTAGGAACGCAAAGAGGTATTTTACTCTTTAAAATTCGATCGAAAATTTACGGTTCAGAATGTGTACCCTAATTAATTTCGACAAATTTTCTGGATTTGTAACAGGAGACTAGGAACGCAAAGAGGTATTTTACTCTTTAAAATTCGATCGAAAATTTACGGTTCAGAATGTGTACCCTAATTAATTTCGACAAATTTTCTGGATTTGTATCAGGAGACTAGGAACGCAAAGAGGTATTTTACTCTTTAAAATTCGATCGAAAATTTACGGTTCAGAATGTGTACCCTAATTAATTTCGACAAATTTTCTGGATTTGTAACAGGAGACTAGGAACGCAAAGAGGTATTTTACTCTTTAAAATTCGATCGAAAATTTACGGTTCAGAATGTGTACCCTAATTAATTTCGACAAATTTTCTGGATTTGTATCAGGAGACTAGGAACGCAAAGAGGTATTTTACTCTTTAAAATTCGATCGAAAATTTACGGTTCAGAATGTGTACCCTAATTAATTTCGACAAATTTTCTGGATTTGTAACAGGAGACTAGGAACGCAAAGAGGTATTTTACTCTTTAAAATTCGATCGAAAATTTACGGTTCAGAATGTGTACCCTAATTAATTTCGACAAATTTTCTGGATTTGTATCAGGAGACTAGGAACGCAAAGAGGTATTTTACTCTTTAAAATTCGATCGAAAATTTACGGTTCAGAATGTGTACCCTAATTAATTTCGACAAATTTTCTGGATTTGTATCAGGAGACTAGGAACACAAAGAGGTATTTTACTCTTTAAAATTCGATCGAAAATTTACGGTTCAGAATGTGTACCCTAATTAATTTCGACAAATTTTCTGGATTTGTATCAGGAGACTAGGAACGCAAAGAGGTATTTTACTCTTTAAAATTCGATCGAAAATTTACGGTTCAGAATGTGTACCCTAATTAATTTCGACAAATTTTCTGGATTTGTATCAGGAGACTAGGAACGCAAAGAGGTATTTTACTCTTTAAAATTCGATCGAAAATTTACGGTTCAGAATGTGTACCCTAATTAATTTCGACAAATTTTCTGGATTTGTATCAGGAGACTAGGAACGCAAAGAGGTATTTTACTCTTTAAAATTCGATCGAAAATTTACGGTTCAGAATGTGTACCCTAATTAATTTCGAAAAATTTTCTGGATTTGTAACAGGAGACTAGGAACGCAAAGAGGTATTTTACTCTTTAAAATTCGATCGAAAATTTACGGTTCAGAATGTGTACCCTAATTAATTTCGACAAATTTTCTGGATTTGTATCAGGAGACTAGGAACGCAAAGAGGTATTTTACTCTTTAAAATTCGATCGAAAATTTACGGTTCAGAATGTGTACCCTAATTAATTTCGACAAATTTTCTGGATTTGTATCAGGAGACTAGGAACGCAAAGAGGTATTTTACTCTTTAAAATTCGATCGAAAATTTACGGTTCAGAATGTGTACCCTAATTAATTTCGAAAAATTTTCTGGATTTGTATCAGGAGACTAGGAACGCAAAGAGGTATTTTACTCTTTAAAATTCGATCGAAAATTTACGGTTCAGAATGTGTACCCTAATTAATTTCGACAAATTTTCTGGATTTGTAACAGGAGACTAGGAACGCAAAGAGGTATTTTACTCTTTAAAATTCGATCGAAAATTTACGGTTCAGAATGTGTACCCTAATTAATTTCGACAAATTTTCTGGATTTGTATCAGGAGACTAGGAACGCAAAGAGGTATTTTACTCTTTAAAATTCGATCGAAAATTTACGGTTCAGAATGTGTACCCTAATTAATTTCGACAAATTTTCTGGATTTGTAACAGGAGACTAGGAACGCAAAGAGGTATTTTACTCTTTAAAATTCGATCGAAAATTTACGGTTCAGAATGTGTACCCTAATTAATTTCGACAAATTTTCTGGATTTGTATCAGGAGACTAGGAACGCAAAGAGGTATTTTACTCTTTAAAAATCGATCGAAAATTTACGGTTCAGAATGTGTACCCTAATTAATTTCGACAAATTTTCTGGATTTGTAACAGGAGACTAGGAACGCAAAGAGGTATTTTACTCTTTAAAATTCGATCGAAAATTTACGGTTCAGAATGTGTACCCTAATTAATTTCGACAAATTTTCTGGATTTGTATCAGGAGACTAGGAACGCAAAGAGGTATTTTACTCTTTAAAATTCGATCGAAAATTTACGGTTCAGAATGTGTACCCTAATTAATTTCGACAAATTTTCTGGATTTGTATCAGGAGACTAGGAACACAAAGAGGTATTTTACTCTTTAAAATTCGATCGAAAATTTACGGTTCAGAATGTGTACCCTAATTAATTTCGACAAATTTTCTGGATTTGTATCAGGAGACTAGGAACGCAAAGAGGTATTTTACTCTTTAAAATTCGATCGAAAATTTACGGTTCAGAATGTGTACCCTAATTAATTTCGACAAATTTTCTGGATTTGTATCAGGAGACTAGGAACGCAAAGAGGTATTTTACTCTTTAAAATTCGATCGAAAATTTACGGTTCAGAATGTGTACCCTAATTAATTTCGACAAATTTTCTGGATTTGTATCAGGAGACTAGGAACGCAAAGAGGTATTTTACTCTTTAAAATTCGATCGAAAATTTACGGTTCAGAATGTGTACCCTAATTAATTTCGACAAATTTTCTGGATTTGTAACAGGAGACCAGGAACGCAAAGAGGTATTTTACTCTTTAAAATTCGATCGAAAATTTACGGTTCAGAATGTGTACCCTAATTAATTTCGACAAATTTTCTGGATTTGTATCAGGAGACTAGGAACGCAAAGAGGTATTTTACTCTTTAAAATTCGATCGAAAATTTACGGTTCAGAATGTGTACCCTAATTAATTTCGAGAAATTTTCAGGATTTGTAACAGGAGATCAGGAACGAAACGAGTAATTTTGCACTCAAATTTGTTCACGTATTTATAACCTGTTTCCATTGTGATGAAAACTAAATATTTACAGTTTGGACTTTCACCAACAGATGGCGCCACTATTTGCGTTTAAATACATTTACATAGTGTGAATCAGACTTTTGCGCAGAACATACGGCGATTGTAGGCATTTTTACAACTTTATCTGTAGAATGAATAGACTATAGGTGCGCTTTTTTTTAAATGTGGAAACGTTCGCTTTAAAGTGAAACAGTCGTCGACAAGCACTTTTTTTTTATAATTGACGTCCACTTTCGTTATAGTCAACATTTTACTGATGCTTAAGAGTCTTGCCTATGAGGATACTGTCCCTAATTCGTCATAAAAGTGCAGCCGAAATTATATTGCCATAACTATATTTAAAATTGTCGTTTAATGATTTCTAATTTTAATGCACGACGAATGATTATTTATTTACATCACTTATCTGAGACGTAATTAACTTAATTACGATACTGTTTACAATGTAAGGAACAAGATTAATTTATGTGCATAATCTTCATTAAATGTTTTTAATCGATCAAGTTAAGGCTGGTTCATCAATTTGGTGCCAGTGCATGCAAAATGTTTCAACAGTACAATTACTCACCGCATGAGTCATCGAAAGTATAACATTCAGCAATCATTCATTATTTCGTTATATTCAGGTTATTTATTGTTTTAATAATAATTATTTAACATAAATAAACATAAACAAACACAAAATTTTGTTTCGGAGTCGGCCATGCCTGAGAGAGAGAGAGAGAAACATAGCAGTCATGTCTGAGATTAATTCATTTTCTTAAATCTAATTCAATAGTCTCATGACGTAATAATATGCGACATACCTCATTTATTTCACAGCCAACTCTGAAACAAAATTTTGTGGCTCAAACGATACTTTCTATTAACCTTTGACTATATACTAATGGACTGCTATTCCCCCTCCATTTAATAATAATAATAATAATAATAAATTTATTTCCAACAAGTCAATAACTCTATAATGGAAACATCATGTGTATGTTACAGAAAATTTCCCATATGATCACTGCTCCAAAAGTTGTCCACGAGCTGGAGCCCGATATAAGTCCCGCCCCGGAGCCGAAAATGGGGCGCAATTTAAAAACTGGAAAGCAAAATAAAATATTTCTCGATGTATTCATCAGCAACGTGGAGGATGCAAATGCGAGCATATTTCGGCAACTCGGGTCCACTTTTCTGCCTGTTCTTTACAAGCAAAGCATCAACCCATAATTTGCAAAGTTCCGGATTTGATGGAAATATAATACAGAATTTTAGGTTATAAGTCAAAAGTCAACTGACGTGTACATCAGCTGACGAGTATTATAACCGCGTTGGCATATATACGAGGACGTATTGCAGCCTTTCGCATAGCAATATTTTGACATGGTGTGAATATTTGACAATATAAATGTTTATATATTCAAAGGTGTGAATAAATTGCAGGGTATCACCATATGCAATGCGAGCTCATAGAGTCATATATCATAGACACTAAATAGTAACATACCGCAACCATTTAGGGTCCCGCCACGCCATCGTTGCTTGGAGACTCACATGAAGCGGCGCTAGCAGTCCATTAGTATATAGTCAAAGAAGCAGATTAACCCGAGATAACCTTTTGATTTAAAAAGACATTTTTAAACATCATAATTTAGTTAAAAAAGCATTTCCGAGCAAAACAAGGAATTAGTAGCTGTGGGTTGGCTGGATTGCACCGGGAAGTGAGGACTCGGATGGGAGGACGTACAAAGGGCCCATTGAGGCTTACGTGCAGCGGACCTCTCTGCCCTCCCATCGGAACAATCCAGACCCAGAAGGAATGAGTATTAACGTATACATTCAATATGTGTAATGGTGAGTAAATATTATTTTAAACTACAATGCAATATTGAATAATGATAAATTTACAAAACAGTTATGAAACAAGTTTGAGGATTAAAAATACGGTAAATTTCAAATTCCTAAATTTAATGGATAATAATTTTTATTTATTTAATCTTCCTTCTTATTTACCTATCGGTGTAATAATTGATATAAGCAACTCACAGTAACATAAAAGTTGAAACAAAGACCATAAAGAAAAATCTACATTCGAAATAATTACCTGGAAAGTGATTGTAAGAAACGTCAGCGCCAAGGAGCGGCTGAGACTCCCTGTTGGCCCCCGGAGAATCCAAGATTGGACCGAACGCGACGTCTGGCACCAACCGGACGTCCTCCGAAGATCCCTCGGACTCCGACAAGGCACTGTGCACCTGGCAGTCGACGGTGCTAGTGTTTACCAATATAGGCACTGTCTCAGTCTCAGTCCCACTCATTACACGTTACGACGCACCCCCTCGACACTAACATTTAAAACCAAGGGACCGATTGGTGCAAGCGCATCCGGCTTTAGATGATCAGTCGGCTTATAATTTTTCTGGGAGGATAAAAAAACTGGTGGAGGGGCGAAATTTCCGCGAAACAATGATCTCTCGAATCCTAACCTTACCGGACATTTATCACATAGGATTTGTACGCACGGTTTTTTCGGTTTGTTAATTGACTAGAAAATTGCGAGCCGACATCAAACGGCGGACAATTAAATAAATACGCTGTACTATGAACCTGACGGGTGTCACAAAAATAGCCACTTGTAATCAAATCATCTTATAAGTGTCAAAGTCATTAATCGCACCATAAATTAATTCGCAATTCCATTATTGAAACGTTGGTAGAACTGCAATCTCAGTGATGCCAATATTATTTATATTCGTATTTAAACACATTTTGATTTTACTGGGCAGTACAGTAAATTCGTGCATTAGTACAGATTAGAAAAGCTTGTGCTTCCAATTTACTCTGTTTAAATAAATAAGGCAAGTGTCAAGTCATTAATCGAAACAGAAATTAATTCGCAACCATTATTACAACGTTGGTAGAACTGCAATCTTAGTTATACCAATATTATTTAAATTTGACTGTCTGAGCAGTAGAGTACATTAAATTTGCATAAATACAAATTAAAAAAGCTGTGTTTTCAAATAACCTTTGACTATATAAATACGGACTGCTATCGCCAACTTCATGTGTGTCTCCAAGCAGTGGTGGTGTGGCAAGACCCCAAGTGGTTGAAGTATGTTACTAAATTGGTAGCCATTTTGTGTCTGTGACATATGACTCGATGAGCTGGCGACTTGGCAGCACTGAATTCTATACAAATGTATAGAGTTCGGTGTAGTTTGTTGTGTTTGAATCGTACAGTAAATTAAATTTGCATAAATACAAGTTAAAAAAGCTGCGTTTTCAAATTACGTTTGACTATATAAATATGGACTGCTAACGCTAACTTCATGTGTGTCTCCAAGCAACGGTGGCGCGGCGAGAACCTAATTGGTTGAAGTATGTTACTAAATTGGTAGCCATTTTGTGTCTATGACATATGACTCAATGAGCTAGCGATTTGGCAGTGTAGTTTGTTGTGTTTTAATCGCTTCAATATTGTGATATTGTGAAATTTGTTTACACCATGGCGATATATTACTTTGTTAAAGGCGATTATATATGCCACCGACGCGATAATAATACTCGTTGACCGATGTACGGATAAGTTAATTAACTTTATCAAAAATGCTGCCAACCTAACGAAAACAAAATTGTTTAAAGGACAATAAATAAAACTCTTTTTATATTACCCGATTTCTTTACACCCCGTTGTACAACCTTAAAATAATTTGGTAATTTTCCAGTTGCTGATAACAATACGCATGCGCAAAAATCATGCGGACGGGATGGTCTCCTTATTTTAATCTGGGTATTTTCATTTACAATAATTTGCAACTATTGGTGCTTATACAATATGCAAGTTAATGGTTGCAAATGGTAGGTGCTTATGCTTAGGTTAATATTGGTCTGAAGTTGTTGCGTTGCGTCCATTCATTAGTATCAGTAACTGGAAGATTACTAATAATTTTACTGAATTTTCTGAATTGTAAGATCAATTGCTTTATAAATTCCAAGGATTCTGCTTTCCAGTTTTTAAATTACCCGCCATTTTAGGGCCCCTGCGCGGGACTTATATCGGGTTCTAACTCGCAGACATTTCTGAGCAGTGATCACATGGGAAATGGAGCAGTCCATGTTTATACAGTCAAACCAAAGAGGGACAGTTCAATGTTAACTTTTGGAAACGCCATCAGCGCCATCTGCGAGTCATCTGGCCAAACACATCGAGCCAGCGGGAAACTTAAAATTGCGACTTTACAATTCATTTTTGCAAGTGTTTCGAACTTTTTGGTTCTCATCAGTGCGACGCATCCAAAAAAGCGGAAATCGCAGACACTTGCTTTATAAAGAGCTTAGACTTAATCGAAAGTAAAAAGTAAAGCTCTAAACAAAACCATTTTACACATAAAAATATAATAGCAGTAAATAACATAAAATAAACACTATAATACAAAATAACAAATTATTCTTAACAAAAATAGAATTCTATATTATAGAAAACTAAACATTAGTTTTGAATAAGTTTTTTTATTTTTTTCTTATTTTTATTATTAATTTCTTCTGAATTGGTCTTACATATATCATTATGAAATTTTCTTATAGTAAATAAAGTTATGATGTCCAACAATTGATTTTTTACTTCATTATCAAGAATGGAACAAGAAAACCAAGAAAAGTCAACATTTTTAAGGATATTAATCAAAGTACCTTTATTAACATTGTTAATACGGTTGTCATATCTCATAGAGTTAAAACAATATACATTTGTGAAATCATTTAAAAGTCCATTTTGCTTTAAAATCAGATAGATTTAAAAAAACAATTAAAACTAGTGGAATTTGATTATTACCAGATAATTGGATGTTCTTAAATACCTAAAATAAATTTAACCAACAAAAATACGACCATCTTGCTTGGTTACAAAGATTTATACATAGATTGCGTTAGTTGGGCCAGATGACTGTGAGATGGCGTGGATGTCGCGTTTCCAATTCTCCCTATTCAAATAACCCCCCCTGAGTCAAACTTACCAACTTTTTCAACTTTTTGATCTCACGGTACGATTTTACTCTCTTCGAACTTTCCATACAACGACGTTCGATACCCCGACGTGGTTTTTGACAAACGGCACAACATAACCACACTTTGGAATATAAACAAATTCTTATCCAGAGATTAGCAGAAATGGATGTTGGGGAGCTGTTAAATTATAAAGTACGGCGTGTTAAGGGGAATTTATTGTTGTTTACTCTCGTTTCAATTTTAGCCATCACAAGCTGTAAAGCGACCCACTGACGGTGATGATGATCAGGAGGACGATACGGAAAAACAAAAGAAGATGCGAAGACTGGCAAGAGCGAAAGCCAGCAAAATGGCGAGGGCGTCGTCTCCCACGCCCTCTATTAATACAATCGATCAGATTACCGAGGAGGAACGGGCGGAAATTTTAAAATTTGTCGAGACCGAACAGACCGAGGTAAATTTTGTTTTGTAAATAACTATGGTTTGATCGATGGATATTTGCATGCGCGTCATAGATTACTACGATTAGTTACATTATATGCAATTATGTGTGTACGTACTTCGTCCAAGACGAGAAAACTCGGTCTTAGGTAATGGCGCACACACAAAGATCCATTGATCAAACTGTACTGTTCAATTGGTCTACTATCATATAATTATATTGTACGGATATATTTAAATCTGGCCTTGTATAGGGAATTTTCTACCTTCTACTTTGATTGTTTTACTGTTGGAAAATTAAAGCCATTTGTTGACTGTACTGTGAGATCAGAAAGTCGAAAATAGTTGGCAGCACATTTTCTGAAAATCCCTGTAATAATTCAAGTGATATTATATTGGCAGTCTGGAATTCACCAATGCAGTGACGGTGTACATTTTGTTAATTGTTTTAAAAATACTTTTGTGTGTTTTATCTGCCAATTAGTAGTTATTTTCAAAACTGATAACTTTTAATAATCTAAGATTAATTATCTGGTTGTCTTATTTAAATTTAAGGGTTTTCCATGCCAAAAGTCTCATTCTCAGTTACACCACTGAACTTCTGTCAGTTACCTTATGTTTTAAGGGCTGCCAACTATTTTTACTTTCTCCGTTGTGAAGTAAGAGAAAGTATTGGGATCGTGAAAATTTTTTGAATGAATAATAATTGTAGAGAATGCCAATGTTTTTAAGTAAACTGACCATTAGTATTTGAACTAAAATTTGTTATTTTAATCTTTTATAATTTTGACGTTTTAAACGTCAGTTTCATCCGCTCGATGTACATTTAAAATATGATTTAAATTGAAAATAAACCATAAAATGTAAATATAAACCATGATACCATCAAATCTGAGAAAGTAACATGATGGCCACATCACCATTCTTAACTTTTTGATCTCACGGTAAATTATATCGTGAGCCACAAAATTTTGTTTCAGTTGGCTGTGAGATAAACGAGGTATAAATTAGTTCAATTGAATTAGATTTAGAAAAATGAATTCATCTCAGACATGACTGCTATGTTTCTCTCTCTCGGAAACAAAATTCTGTGGCTCACACCTTACAAATAGCCTTTTTTTTTAGGGAGAAATACTGGATGAAACTGCCATTAAAAAGATAGTGTTGAACTTTGAAAAACGCTGCCTTAAGAATCGTGAAATGAGGATCAAGTTTCCCGATGCGCCGGAAAAATTCATGGAGAGCGAGGTGGAACTGCACGAAATATTGCAGGAGATGCGGGTGTTGGCCACGGCGCCCGATTATTATCCCCTCTTGGTGAAACTTAATGTCATTCCCAGCTTACTCGAGCTTTTATCCCACGACAATTCTGATATCGCTGTAAGTTTCATATTCACTATTATTTATCATTACCACACTGACTTAATTTATAAACTTGTCATTTGATGTAATTTAGAAAATTAAGTTTTTCGTGAAAAATCATGTACACTCTGTTCAGATTTTATTCTCGCTGCAGTAAGCTTTGTTAGCGTGACATTTTTGTTGGTAGTAAAAGAGTTACTAACAATTTGTCTGTCATCGCATTTGTTTGGTTATGTGTAGCGCAATACTGGACATGTGACATTTTTGTTGGTAGTAAAAAAGTTACTAACAATTTGGTTATGTCGTTGCATTTTTTTTTAATGTCTTACTCTTGTGTTATTAATTAATTTCGGCATGTAAACTCTTGTTTACCATCCGTAAATTGGAGGGTGGGACAGAGACAAGGGCGTTTCCAACCAACTAGTCTAGGAGGGGTAATAAAAAAAAAGATAAATAAACTGGTGCTTCCGCTCTCATACACCCAGTGGCTAAAAACTATTTTTTACTCGTTTTTTAGGCGTTTCCAGTCGATCTAAGCACTATTTACGACCAAAGTTATTTAGCATATCTTCGTTCCTGGAAGTCCCACAAAAAAATGTTATATGCAAAAAAAAAACTCTTGAACGGATCACCAGATTTTGAAAATTCTTGGTGCAATGTGTTGTTCGCTCATCGAATAGATGCAGATAAAAACAAAACATAAATTCGTCGTTCAATTGTTTGAAAGGATGGCCACATTTAAAAAATTTAAGTGTTACCCGTCGTTCTTTTTTTGAGGATAACTCGTGTAACGGATAATCTGATTTTGAAAATTCTTCCGGCAAAGTATTGTGCTCACTGAATTGATGCAGATAAGATAAAACATTAAATTTGCCGTTCATTTTTTTGCGGTTTTGAAAGCATAACTCTTGAACAAAATTATTTCAAAAAAGTGTCATTTTTGACAGTTGGAAATTGTGGTTTTTGGCAGTTGAAGATTACCATTTTTAGCAGTTGTTGTGTGGTATAAGTTTTTGGTTGTTGAAAATGATTAATTTTGGCATTTCAAGATTGTAGTTTTTGGGGGTTGAAAATTGTCATTTTTGGTAGCTCAAATTATTTTTGGCAGTTGAAAATAGCCAAAAAAATTGTCATTTCTGCCAGTAAACAGATGGTCATTGTAAGCAGATAAAAATTACAATTTTTGAAAGTTGAAACGGTAATTGATTGCAGTTGAAAATTTGTCATTTTTGACAGTTGGGAATTGTGGTTTTTGGCAGTTGAAAATTGCCATGTTTAGCAGTTGAAAATATAAGTTTTTGGTTGTTGAAAATGATCAATTTTGGCATTTCAAGATTGTAGTTTTTGGAGGTTGAAAATTGTCATTTTTTGTAGCTCAAAATTATTATTTTTGACAGTTAAAAGTAGCCATCGTTAAATTTGTAATTTTTGTCGCGATTTTGATATTTGAAATTGCACACCTGCCGAATGCGTCGTCCGATTTTGATGATTTAAATACGTCAAAATGTGGCAAATTCAGTGTAATGTTAAAACATTACAAAACATTTTCGTGCAATTAAAACAAAATGCAAAAATCTCACTTTTTAAAATCGAAATTTCGATTTTTGAAATTGCACACCTGCCGAACGCGTTGTCCGATTATAATTATTTAAACTTCAAAATATGTCGAATTTTGTGTTATTTTAAAATGGATTCATATATTTTCCCGCGAAATTAACGCAAAATGTAAAAAATTGCAATTTTTTAAATTTCCAGAATTTGAAAAACGCGATTTTAATTTTTGGAATTTTACACCTGCCGAATGCGTAGTCCGATTTTAATTATTTAAACGTCAAAATATGGCGAATTTACTGTTATTTTAAAACGGATTACAATATTTTTTCGTGAAATTAACGAGAAATGCAAAATTGCAATTTTTAAATTTCCAAGATTTTGATTTTTTTAAATTGCACTACTGCCGCACGCATTGTTCAATTCTGATGATTTAAACTTCAAAATATGGCAAATTTTATGTAATTTTATTACGGGTTACGAAATTTTCTCTTGACATTAACACAAAATGCAAAAACTGCATTTTTTTAATTTTCAACATTTTAACTTTTGAACCGAGGACGAGATTTGTGAAATTCTTTCGGCAAAGTCTTATATTCATCCGGAAGATGTAGAAAAAATGTCTCGACTGATGGAAAAAGAATATTACTCAGTAGAGGATTATATCAATTGCAAATGATTTTGTTCTTGTTTTCTGTGACGTATTCAATTAGCTGTAGAATTTGATTTTGTTGTGATGTACTTTGTTATAATTTGTCATGTACTATATCTAAATTTGAGTAAAATAAAAAAAAAGAATAAAAAAAAATTTAATTTGTTCAATTGTTTTTCGGGTTTCACAGGATAACTCTTCAACGTATGACCAAATTTGGCCAATTCTTCCAGCAAAGTGTTATACTCGAAGAAAAAAATAAATTTGTAGTTTTTTGAGGATAATTCTTGAACGAAAGGAAAGATTTTGCAAATTCTTTAAGATAAGATAAGAGTTGGTCTTTTGCATTGTATTTACAATGCGAGACACATCAAAATAAAGAGTAACTTTAACTAGTTAGTAACAACTAACAAACCATTACACAAAATAAACTCAAATAAAATAACTTAAAAATAACTTACCACAACTCAACGTTTTAAATCTTCTAATTTTTCATTTTTTTTCCTTTCGGTAGTCATTAAAGGGATATAGATAAGATAAAAAATAATTTTCCGTTTTTTAACCAAAAATAAGTTTTAAATTCTTAAATTCCACTATAGTGGCTTTTGCGGATGCGATTTTCAAATTAAACTCTGCCGTACAGAGAAACAGCCCCGTGCAAAATTCAGCCGTGCCTAAGAGGTTAAGGAGATGTAGATAAGGTTACAAAATACAATTCGTCGTTTGATTGATTTCCGTGGACGAAGAACGTCATTACAGATTTAATGCGAGCTCTTTATTTTATTTTTTTGTGCTTCTTCTGATCGATTTTTCTTTCCTAAAAAATGAGACGGTGAGATATATTATGTGTGCTAAGTGGCTCTACCGTCAAAATTTTCCTAGAGCCGCCACTGCTCCGGGCATAAGTTTAAGTATTATTTTTTTTAAAGCAAAAGTACTTCATCTTATCTGTAAAAATTGGGCTTTTCACTGTTGTATTAATTATTTTAAAATACTAATAGCTCACGAAGATATAACAGTACCGTTTTTTTTTACCCACTGTGCATTATTATATTATATGTTAAGTGGCTCCACCATCCAAATGTTAGACGAGCCGCCACTGCATACACCTGCTCCATGAAATCTCCCTATCCTTTTCCAACGTTTTAAAGCGTTGGAAAAATTTACCGGTTATATTATTTGTTTGGAATATGGAATATCGGTAATTTTTAACAATAAAAATTGTTACGCGAAAAATTCTTAATTGCCACTGGACAGAGACCACCCACCCACCCACCCACACTTTCAACTTTTCAAATTATTTGCTGCAGAAGTTTCTTTAACCCAACAGGATATGTAGGTTAAAATAAAGTTGATATGGTGGGTGGTGGGTGGGCACTATCCTACAATCCAACCTGTTGTCCACGCTCTGATATTTCCACCAATAAATAAGTGAATTACAAAAACAAAGTCTTAAATGTCTTTCTTACACTCGCGTTATTAATTAATTTCGGCATGTAAACTCTTGTTTATCATCCGTAAATTGGATGCTGGGGGGTCCACCTGCCCACCTTCTTTTCGAGTATACTGACTATTCCAATTTGAAGCGTAATATTTATGTACGCAGGTTGCAACAATAGAACTACTCCAAGAACTAACCGACGTGGACATCCTAAACGAATCGGAAGACGGAGCAGACGCCTTAGTCGAAGCCCTACTGGAACACCAAATAATAGCCCTCCTCGTACAAAACCTGGACCGATTGGACGAAACGGTAAAGGAGGAAGGCGACGGCGTTCACAACAGCCTGGGGATCATAGAGAACCTGACGGAACTCCGGCCGGAAATATGCAACGAATCCGTCAAACAGGGTTTCCTGCAGTGGCTCCTCAGGAGGCTGAAGGTGAAGGCTCCGTTCGACGCCAACAAATTGTACGCCAGCGAAATGCTTTCGATTCTATTGCAAGACAACAACGCAAACAGACTGTCTCTGGGCGAACTGGACGGAATCGACGTGCTGCTTCAACAGCTGGCCTTCTACAAAAGGCACGATCCCGCGAATGCCGAGGAGCACGAGCTGATGGAGAATTTGTTCAATTGTTTGTGTAGCGCTCTGATGGCCGTTCCGAATCGGGATAAATTCTTGAAGGGAGAAGGTAAGGAGGCTAATATGTTTGACTGTTCACATTTTTAAGTATCGGAAGTGCAACCAATACAACCGAAACTTCCGTTTGTACATCGTTGAAAAGAGAAAAAAAAAGTCTATTTATGCGTGTAAAAATCAAATATGGTGGCCATTTGAAATAAGAAAGTTGGTATTAATATCTCGGAAACCGCCATCTTGAATTTTATTTTGACTTGATTTCTATGTTTGCCAAATTAAACCAAGTAACTTTTATTTAAAACTTTTTTTCGCATCTTTAATAATTATTGAGATATTTGATTTTTTTGAAAATCGCGATTTTCAGTTTTTTTTAAATATTTTCTAAACTGCTCGGAATTTTGAAAATTTCTCAACATAATCTGAATCACCATAGAAAACTGCACAACATTGCCCATTTAACCAGATCTCTAGCTTTAAGAATAAGAAAGATACCCATGCAATCCTACTCTATTTAGGACACCCTGTATAAGTATATTGTTTGGTTAAAAAATCACTGTAGCAATTAAATTACACATTTGGTAAATTTTGCTTTGCATGATTACAAAATTTCAGGCCTTCAATTGATGAACCTAATGCTACGCGAGAAAAAAACATCGAGAAATGGTTCCTTAAAAGTGCTGGATTACGCCATGTCAGGACCCAACGGTAAAGATAACTGCAATAAGTTCGTGGACATCTTGGGGTTAAGGACGATATTTCCATTGTTTATGAAAACACCGCGTAAAAATAGAAAAAGGGTTTTATCATCTGAAGAACATGAGGAACACGTGTCTTCAATAATAGCTTCGATGTTAAGGAATTGCAGAGGATCCCAGAGACAAAGGTATGACAATATATTGGTTCTGGATCGGTTATCTTTGTTGTGGTCGCTACGGCTGTTCAAAGTCTGAAAAAAAAATTTCTAAAATTTTCAGAATCATTCATACTATCTAATTCCTGTATATATATATATAGAGTATGTTTTTTTTATCGTGGGCCATAGGATTTTACATGCTAAAAATTATACCTTGTGTTAATGTATATTTTAACATATAATTTTAAAGCAAATTTTAGTTAGTGATAAATCAATTACTTTTCCACATGATGCGCTTAATTAGATTAACTTAAACATGTTAAATTCCATTAAAAAATGAAATTAATTCACTAATCAATCTGACATTTCGTAAATTCAAGGTACTTTGATTATTTTTGCTCAGTTATTTATTTTATATCATTTCATTTTTTAATGAAATAAAACATGTTTAAATTATTCTGACTAAGTGCATTATGTAGAAAAATAATTGATTTATTACTAACTAAAATTTCCTTCAAAATTTTATGATAAAATACACATTAACACAAGGTATAATATTTAGCATGTAAAATCCTATGGCCCACGATAATAAAAATACCCTGTATATATCAAACAAATGGTAGTGGCAGATGACCAAGCAGTCGACGCCAAAAAAAATAAATTTTAGTGACTAAACTTTTTTGCTAATTAAGATAGCTGAAATTTTTTAACCAATTTATTTAGCTCGTTCTGATAAAAAAGTTACACTATAATGGTCTACGATGATTATTAAGAAAGTTGATTTTTTCGATTTTTTCCATTTTCGAGTTTTATTTGCTGACGCGTCACGGGCTTCAAATTGACATTTGTTGTTGCGAAAGTGCATTTTCTGATTGGTCTTGATGAGATCTTTACGGTGCTGTATAGAAACCCCAAATCGAACCAGTGGTTTCTTCAGGAAATCATTTCAAATGCAATTTTTGAGTTTTTCAGGTTTTCATCAAAAAATTAAAATCGCTAATTTTAATCGAATCCAACTAATTTGCACACAAGAAACACAAATTTTCAAACCGCGTTCAATTTGGAGTTTTCGTTTGGCCGCTACGGCCGATCAAAGTCTGAAAAATCAATTATTTTCGTAAATTTTCTAAAATGTTCACTGTGACTGACTAATTTTTTTGCCATTGAAGTTAGCTGAAATTTTTTAACGGCAATCAATTTCTCTCGTCTTTCTGATGAAAATAAAGTTAAATTCAATAGTCTACGATGATTTTTAAGAAAGTTGCATCTTTTAACAAATTTCCAAGGGGTTTACTCATGTCTTTTTTTCGTGTTTTAATCAAAAAATAAAAATGTCTAATCCGACTAATTGACGTACGAGGAGCTCAGATTTGCAAACCGCGTTCGATTTGGAGTTTTCGTTTGGCCGCTACGGCCGTTCAAACTCTGAAAAAATCGACTTATTTTAAAATTTTAATAACAAACTCTTTCCTCTCATTACAGATTGGTTAGTAAATTTACTGAAAACGACCACGAAAAGGTAGACCGTCTAATGGAACTACACTTTAAGTACCTAGAAAAAGTTGAGGCTGTAGATGACCTGCTCGATGAAAACGAAGACGAGGATGTGTCGTACATGAAGAGGCTCGAGGGTGGATTGTTCACCTTGCAGTTAGTGGACTACATCATAGTCGAAGTTTGTAATGCGGGGCCTCAGAACATTAAGCAACGAGTTATACAAGTGCTGAATCTCAGGGGTTCCTCATTGAAAACGATCAGACACGTGATGCGAGAGTACGCCGGAAACCTGGGCGAAGAGGGCGATAAGGACTGGAGGGATCAGGAGCAGCAGCATATTCTGCATTTAGTTGATAAGTTTTAGATTTATTGTTCTAGTTGTAGTTTTGTAAAAATAATATTGTGGTTGTATTTATTTTATATTCTTATGTATGAATAAATTCGATACTATTACATCATTTGTATCGTTCTGCCTCTAGCATTCTTCAGTTCCTTGTCAATGCCATAATTTTTAGATAATACTTATTGCTTGTTAAAGTCTGGCCGCGCTATGAAGGCATCTGAGGTGATTAACTTGGATTGCTCTCATTTGCGTGTTGGGTAACCTTTTAAGAACCACTGATTTATAAATAGAAGCCGAGTTAGCAAGTGAACTGTAAAGTAACAAAATATCCAATCTCTTCTGATGGGGGCGGCCCTTCATAGTGCGGCCAGAGTATATTTCTTTACACTGATGCCAAACTTTTACAGAAAATAAAAAAATAAAAATTGTAATTCCACATGCATTCATTCTTCGTTGACAATGTCGTATCAATAAAATGAATTAGTTTTTATGGCCCTTAAAAGGGCGTTTTTTTGTTTTGGGAGTAGGGTTGCCGATAATTTACTGTCGTCATATCTCCATGTTGGATCGGTTTTTTATTAAACTATTGGTTTACAAATAACTCCTTAAATTTTTTGAAGTGTTCCAAATTATTTATTATAGACCTATTCATGAATAAGGGCGGTTTACGAACTAAGTTCAGAACATTCAAATAATATTGGCATCCTTTTCTACTACCTGATAACCGAGCGGATATTCCCAAGACGTACGATTTCGTCGTCGGCCGTATCTAGAAAACACACACGCGGCCTGCGTAGCTCGGTCTTAGACCGAGCGGTAGAAGGAGAAAGGAATAGTTTACGGCGTCTCTTACTTACCGGTTATTTCATAGGCGCGCACGATTTAGCCTATGGTGGAAAATTGCAACGGGCACTACTTGATTCGGACGGACAAGACACCCCGACCGCCTCTTCTTCACGTTCCTGCGATCATGTTACCCTTCGATAACCCTATTTTATCCGGGGATGTAGGTACAGAAATAAAACTTACTCCTCAGCTTATAATATATTTATTTCCTTTGTAAAGGTATCACATATAAATTATTACTTTAATCACAATAAACGACAACGTAAGGATCCATACATAAATCCCAAATAACGCTTTCCATTAATACTGATTGAACATCTGAAGTAAAAACGTCTTACAAACATGTATACCAAGTCTAGCAAATTTCAGTATAGACGCCGCATTTTTAAAACGTGTATAGTTGCTCAGCTAGCAAGAATATTCCATCTTTAAAACCTCCGAAACGTTCATTCAAGTGCGTAATCTACAACAGCTATTTTATAAATAGAGGGGTGTATAAAGTATAAAACGTTACGAGTTACCTCTGAACATTTCAACACAACGGGTTTTTGGTTAAGCACGACTCGTGGAGGGATGTGAGTAGGTTTGAAAGCCCAATTTTTTAAATTAAGGGTTTGTACTCTTAAAAGATTTTCTTACAAATACAAGGGGTAATTAACAGTTTGTAATATATAAAAATATATCTAACATCTTTGGTTGAATTTTTTGCTGCATCATTAATGAAAGATTGGTTTCGAGTTAATGTAATAACAATTTCTAAACAAATTTTTTGATATTAATTTGCAAAACTAGTGCCAGGGATGATTGGTATTCAAATAAATTACAATGAATATTATGTTTTCCATCTTCTTAAATGATGCAGTGTAGTTATAAATTGTTCATAAAAAACAGTTTTGCATCACATGAATAATTAAAAATAATGAAACAAAAAAATATTTTAAATTGATAATGCAAAACTGTTTACAATGTAAATAAAATACTAGTCAGTACACGGTTGTTTAACTTTTATAAAAATAACAATTTGACGTACAGATCAAATATTGCTTAACAAATTTTAAAAAAATGGCTATTTGCATCGTATTGCAGTGTTGAGTTCATTGATTAAACAAGTAATTTAGTAGAAGTCGACAAACACAAATTTAATAAATAAATTCAAATTTATTTAATACTTTCTGCAACAAGTAAGGTTGTTTCTATTTTATTTACAAATTTAATAGATTTATATGTATGTAATGTCCAGTGACGGTTCGCGGGGTTTTTTCTGTTACGGCCGAGGAACAAGAGGTGGTAATACAGATAGGTAGGGTCAGTTGCAGAGACGGCTGGCTGCATGCATGACCGCACCTATCTGTATCACCATCTCTTGTTCCTCTGCTAGAAGTCTCTGCAACTGACCCTACCTATCTGTATTACCACCTCTTGTTCCTCGGCCTTACCAGAAAAAACCCCACGAACCGTCACTTAAAATTATATATATGAACAGAATTTTCATTGTCTTCAAACTATATAAAATCGCTCAAGATTTATTCGATATTGTAATTCAGTGAAAAGCTATACATTCACCAAATTTGTGTCAATCAACATTTAAATACCGACAATGCAAACAGCCATTAAATGAAGACCAAGTTATCATACTGGAAGCTCGATTAACATTGTTCCTTATTATTAATTATTTGTCTGCAGAATTCTTTGACTAGATCTACATTCGAAGCTGCCGCAGCGTTTAATTGCAACTCACGCAGACATTATATGGTACACTCGACGTTCTTCACAACATTCGTCCAGTCGACTTTGGAAGGGCACAAGTAAAAGGCTGGGGCGACTTGCGAGCCGCACGGGCACTGACAGCCCATTATCCAGCTGAAAGAGCCCACTTTTTTATTACATTTGGGGCACAGCAATTTACCTTGGGTCGTCTGGGTGACTCCGGCCATCCACAGCAACGGTTCGACGAAGTAGGTCTTCATGCAGATCTCATTCTCCGCCGTTTGATCGTGGTGCGGGATCAGGTTGCTCTCGTTGGCGAGAGCCCGGCGGCACTTCTTGCACCTGTAGACGTTGGGCTCGGGCTGGGTTTGGGTGACGCCCGGGTCGGGTTTGACCAGGTCGAAGTAGTCCTGCGGGAGGATCTTCGCTTTCCTCACCTTATCGGCGGCCATTCCCAGCCGGAATATCTTGTACTTCATGTTGTTCTTGTCGATTACGAACCTCATCTCGTGATACAATCGTAATTGCATGACGAAACCCGGATTGGGATAAACCAGGGAGCGTTTCGCCTTGGCCATTTTGAATGCCTCGGAATAGGTCAGCTCGTGCCTTCTCATTAAATAGGCTATGATTACCGTGGCACTGCGTGACACTCCGAAGTAGCAGTGCACGATAATTCCACCTTTCGAAATGCCGTTGCTGATGAATTCGAACGTGTCATCGAAATGGCAGAGTATGTTTTCTTTTGGCAAATCGGAGAGCTGTAGGAATTTCGTGGTTAATTGTTTTAATTCGACTATTTTCCTTGGTAATGGGCACGTATCGATGGTTAATATGTGTGTAATTTTATATTTTGTTAAGGTGTTTATATCGGTTGCTGCTGTGAGGTTGCCAAGGTAAAGGTTTTCTTCGATTTCGTCTATGCTAACGGGGTTATCGTCGTAGAATGAATTTAAGTCTTCACTGCTTTTCTTATTCATATTAATCGAGTTTAATGTAAATAGTTTTATAAAATCTATATTGAACACTTTCGATTGTGTTTACATTGATTTCACTTCATCTGGTTGGTACTCAATAAAACATATTGATTCCCTGGAGATGATTCCATTGAAAGTGCATTTCAAGTCATACAACTTCATTTAAACTAAAAGAATCCATCGAAAGTGCATTTCAAAACATACAACTTAATTTAAACTGAAGGGATCCATTGAAAGTGCATTCCAAGACGTACAATCTCATTCATACTAAGTAGTGCGTTTCAACCTCATTTAAACCATCGAAAGTGCATTTCAAAACATAACTTAACTTAAGCTAAAAGAATCCATCGAAAGTGCATATCAAGAGAAACAATCTCATTTAAACTAAAGGAATCCATCGAAAGTGCCTTTCAAGACACAACTTTATTTAAACCAAAAGATCCATTGAAAGTGCAATTCAAGACATACACTTAAACTAAAGAAATCCATTGAAAGGCAACAATTTAAAACATTCCACACGGAATCAATATTCCAAACAGTGCGATTGCTTTATGAATGGAATTGAAACTCCCGCCACACGTAACAAAAATTTCAAGACATACATACAACTTAATTTAAACTAAAGGGATCCATTGAAAGTGCATTTCAAGACTTCTAACTTAACTTAAACTAAAAGAATCCATCGTAAGTGCATTTCAAGACAAACAATCTCATTTAAAATAAAGGAATCCATCGAGAGTGCATTTCAAGACATACAATCTCATTTGAACTAAGGGAATCCATCGAAGTGCATTTAAGGACATACAACTTAATTTAAACCAAAAGAATCCATTGAAAGTGTCGTTAAAGACATACAACCTCACTTAAACTAGAGAAATCCATTGAAAGGCATTTCAAGACAACAATTTAAAACATTACACATGCAATCAATGTTCTAAACAGTGTGATTGCTTTATGACTGAAATTGAAACTCCCGCCACACGTAACACAAAAATTTCAAGACATACAACTTGATTTAAACCAAAGGGATCCATTGAAAGTGCAATTGAAGACGTACACCTCATTTAAACTAAAGGAATCGATCGAAAGTGCATTTCAGACTTATAACTTAACTTAAACTAAAATAATCCATCGACAGTGCATTTCAAGACAAACAATTTCATTTAAACTAAAGGAATCTATCGAAAGTGCATTTCAAGACATACAATCTTATTTAAACTAAAGGAATCCATCGAAGTGCATTTAAAGACATACAACTTAATTTAAACCAAAAGAATCCATTGAAAGTACATTTCAAGACATACAACCTCACTTAAGCTAAAGAAATCCATTGTAAGGCATTTCAAGACAACTTAAAACATTACAAACGGAATTAATATTCTAAACAATGCGATTGCTTTATAACTGGAATTTAAACTCCCGCAACTACGTAACACAAAAATTTCAAGACAACAACTTAATTTAAACTAAAGGGATCCTTTGAAAGTGCATTTCAAGACGTACAACCTCATTTAAACCAAAGGAATCGATCGATAGTGCATTTCAAGATTTATAACTTAACTTAAACTAAAAGAATCCATCGAAAGACATACAATCTCATTTAAACTAAAGGAATCCATCGAAGTACATTTAAAGACATACAACTTAATTTAAACCAAAAGAATCCATTGAAAGTGCATTTCAAGATATACAACCTCACTTAAACTAAAGAAATCCCAACAATTTTAAACATTACAAACGGAATTATGCCCACTTGCACCGCAGCTACTTAATCATGATTAAAAATTTAATCAATGGTTAGCGGAGAATTGGCTTGCACCGCAACTTAATCATGATTAAAGTCCCCAAGAAACGTCAAATATTTAATCAGCCGATTTTTGCCGATTAACTCAAAAACTGATAACTTCACGACGAATATAGTCGTGAAGTTATTTACATTTGGCAGACGATTTTGAAATTAAAAACCTTTGTTTTGTATTTGTTATTAAAAACGATGGATTTGGGAATAGTTGAGCAGATTGATGAAATCGATGGCTTGGACGTTAATGATTTTATTAATTTTGGTTTGTTTACCTCGTCCAATAATAAGAAATAATAATAATAGTATAAGTTAGTTAGCATTTAGTATTCATATTTACCGCGCATTTGTTTCCTGTGTTCTCAATGGAACAACGTAAAACAGCCAAAAAAGAACTTAAAATCCCTAGAAAAACGTGTGCTCTCTATAATAATACTCCGTGGTCGGTAGATGCTTAATCAGCCGACGGTGCAACAGAAATACTCTGATTAAAGTTAATCATGATTAAAATTTAATCATGATTAAGTTCTGCGGTGCAAGTGGGCATTAATGTTCTAAACAATGCGATTGCTTTATGACTGGAATTGAAACTCCCGCTACTACGAAACACAAAAATGCCGCCAATATATAAATAAGATTTCTTTTTGATGTCCTTGATTTACAAATCCATGATTCATGTTTACTTATTTTCAATAAATAAGTGTTTGCATTCGTATGCTGAGTAACAACAATCCAAAACCCATAAAATGGATCACAGACGTGGAGATGTCCTGTACACATATTTCAACGGAGGGCCTGTAAGTTTAAACATAATCGATCCGAACCTCTACCTAGGTAACCTCACGGCTGCGACTGATCTACGTTGTTTAAATGCCCACAAAATAACGCACATAATCACAATAGACAAGCACCCCCTCCCTGAACACATTCAAGAGGCGAAACACATTACGAAGAAGTTTATAAAATTACTGGACCAGCCTTCCGAAGATCTCTTGAAGTACTTCGATGAAACATACGATTTTATAGAGGAGGGTACGAAGAAAGGCACCGTTTATGTGCACTGTTATTTCGGCGTGTCGAGAAGCGCTTCTGTAGTCATCGCATACCTGATGAAAAAGTACCGCTTGACGTATTTCGAAGCGTTACATAAAGTCAAGCTGAAACGGCCTCAAGTTTGCCCGAATCAAGGTTTCGTCAAGCAGCTGCAGCTGTATTACAACATGAATTACACGCGTGACGAAAACGACATGAGGTACAAGGTGCTGCTGCTGACGACGGCCGCCGAGAAGATCAGGAAGTTCAAGGTGCTCCCGGAGAACTGCATGGACTTTGTTAAGCGAGAAACGGACGAAGGCGCCGGGTTCAGGTGCAGGAAGTGCCGCAGGTGGTTGGCGAGGGAGTGCAACTGGATTACGCATTGTGATGCAACAGCCGACAATTCGGTTTGCGCCCAGAAGTTCTTTCTGGAGCCCCTGGCGTGGATGGAGGGCGTCGGCCAGGAGCTCGAGGGCAGACTGCGCTGCCCCAAGTGCCATTGCAGGGTCGGGTCGTTCGATTGGGGCGCCGGTTGTAAGTGCCCGTGCGGTTTGCAAGTGACGCCCGCTTTCTACATATGTCCTTCGAAAGTCGACCACGTTAAATAATGTGTCGTTTTGTTATTAGCGGGAATAACTCGCTATAACGTTTTTATATTTTATCTACGCCTGTGATTTACATGCCGCTTGTTCTACTTACCGTAAGTGTATTAATTAAAAGTAATCATAGTAGAATATATCTATATACAGGTACACCGATTATTTCCATTATTTATGGTCTGATTTCAATTATAAATAATGTAATGCATCCATTAATCCACTAATTTTATTCATTTCTAACTTTTTGTTTTCAAATGGCTACATGTATATATATTTTTTAATTTACCCTGGTGGAGATATTTTTCCCAAATCCAATGATGCTTAACACGTTCGCAGCCACCGCAATTGGGATTGCATTTACGCAAGTGTAAAGTCGGACGCACTAGCGCGTCGGTGGCAGAAAACGTGTTAAAACTTTTTTTTCTGATTGAAACAATATCGAGTAATATTGCCTTAGTTACGATATGTCATAACACACTTATATTTCCTAAGGAAATATGAAGTGCTCATATTTCCCTAGGGAAATATAAACATCAAACAATTGTCATTAGGAGCTTCTCAAGAGAATTTACAAACAAGGCCCTTAGCAACGTTACCAATCCGATAAATTCAAAAATTTACAATCCAATATTTTTTCATTTACAGAACAATATTCTTTCAATCAGAAAAAAACTATTGATTACAACACGGGAAATATGAATACATTTCCCTTGGTTGTCTATACATCCCTCGGGCTCCGCCCTCGGGATGTAACTAGCCAACCTCGGGAAATATACTATTCATATTTCCCGTGTTGTAATAATAGCTATAAAATTGATGCATTATATATAACAAAAATAAATAAAATGCTCTTTAATAAATAAAATGTACATTAATTTTATAAAAAAATACATTATATGAAAGTGGAAGCCAACTTGGCTAGCGACCTGCGGTCTTTCGGCCTTGTTCATTAATATTAAAATATGCAAAGTACCTCAAAAAATATTTCCACCAGTTTCATCAGTAGTCTTTATGATTGGACTTTGAAATCAATGTCAAATACAGTGACCTAGAAACACCTCAAGTTCAAAATAATCCGTATTGTTTACAATTGAGACAAGCCCGTGATTTTCTTGTTTGTACATCCTTTATTGTTGTCAATGATTGAATCAAAACAGTAATTTAAAGGATTTTTGTCCTGCAAATTTCTAAATAACTTACCGAGTTTGATTTTCCACCAGCGGCAGCTCGTGAGGCAGCGGAAGAAAATTTGTCCAATACAGCAACAGAATATTTGCTTCCTCTATAAGAGTAAGTAGTGCAGCACGAGAGGCATCTTTGTCTTTGCCTCCCTTACGGAAATCCACGAGCCGCCGCTGTTTTCCACACGTTCATCTACATCATTTTCTTCTGATGATTAGTATTGATTATCACCATCATCTTCATTCCCTACAAATAATTCTCGCACTTGTCCTTTAGACTCGTGCAAAAAAAAAAACTTGTAAACAAAACATTAGGATGTCTTCAACCCAAGTGATTGGTTATTGCGTAACATTATAACTTGATATGATTCAAAGCTTTATGTACTGTTGTAATCAAAAAAATCTAAGTCTAACTGATCACCATGTATACAATCAGGATAGTTGCTATGTAATGATCAGTGACGGTTCGCGGGGTTTTTTCTGGTACGGCCGAGGAACAAGAGGTGTTGATACAGATAGGTGCAATCACGCCACAACCGACCCTACCTATCTGTATTGCCACCCTTGTTACCTCGGCCGTACCAGAAAAAACCCCGCGAACCGTCACTGGTAATGATACATAATAATGTTCCATCATGTAGTTTATTAAAAGTAGTATTTTATTTCATAACACGCGTGATTTTACACTTTCCGTGGTTAATATTTCGTTAATTATTATAATCAAAATGATTGTGATTTATATTTTATAATATATACAAAAAAATATAACAGAATGTTGTCAATATGTTGTACAATATATTTTTGTTGAATATATTTCTAAAATTGGTTTACTGTGTTTTTATTTATACCCATCTAGGATTAATAATAATAGTACGTTATTAAGGTTGTGCAGAAATCGGCTCAGCAACTCGAATCGAACGCGATAGTGGACAACCATAAAAAGCCGGTCGCAGATAACTCTATACAGGACCGGAATAAATATAGAAATATTAACAGCCAAAATAACACCGAAAATACGGAAACCCAAATGAATGAATGGCAATTCCCAAGAACAAGAAAAAGAAATAACAGGATGGATACAATCTACGGAAGCGCATCACCGGACGTTCCAATTAAAGGTGCCACAAAATATGCATGTTTATAGGCTTGAACCCAATTTATCTGAAGAAGATCTTACGAGTTATTTAAAATCCAGAGATTTCATACATGTTAAATGCATTAACCCTACACTGCGCAATGTAGCTGATCTGCTACAACCGATTTAAAATGTATTATTTTTGTAGAAGAAATTTAATTTTGTAGTAATGCACTATGTAGATATTTAGCCACATCCATATGGAACAAAATATATTAAGGCTATATTGCAATGCATCCCCTCTTGGCTCTATAAATAGAATTTAGTTAGGCAATGTGCTACTGGCTTGAACCACGTGTTGAACATAGATCCGTGTTTCATCTGTCTAAATCAACATTTAAGTGAATTTATTATTAAAAACATTTATCCTAAAGATTAGTATATTTGTTTGTACATAGCTATAAGTGGATATAATTTATTTTTCAAACAAAAATACGACTTTTTTGTGAATCTTTTTTATAAATAAATAATATTAATTTTATGTTTGGATTTTTTAAATTATTTTTACCTTAAACTACATACAAAACTATACCAAAAAAACATTTTTTCATCTAAAAAGAAAAAATCGCGCAGTGTAGGGTTAAGATGATTTCTAAGTTTCCTGAAGAATACTCCTCTTTTAAGGTATCAGTCCCCATGACAGACCTGGAGAGAATCAAAGAGCCACAAATTTGGCCGGAGTATGTTTGCCTGAATACTTTTTTAGCAAGACTACATCGGAAAAAAACCGAGGCATAATTAGTAACAACGTTATTTACAATATTTTGCACCAGAACGTGCCTATCAAATTGTGTAAATCAATTAATCTATTTAATAGAAGAAATTAGAAATATTTCTTTTTATGCCTAACTGAACGCTGGCAAACGAATGATCAATTGGATGTGATAAATTTGAAGAACTTCAATCTGGTTTCGAAATACTGTCGCCCTCCTGGAAAACATGGTGGAAGTGCAATATATGTCTCATCGAACTTTCATGGAAAACCCATAAAAAAACTAAATCGCTTGGCTTGCACTAGAGTGTTTGAGTGTTGTAGAGCCGAAATTAAACTCGACAATAAAAATTCAGTTTTAATCTTATGCATCTATAGGCCGCCAGATTATGAGTTGACGAATTTCAATTTATTCCTAGAGAAATTAAATGCTGCCGAATCTGGTAAAACATTTTTTATAGTGGGCGATTTAAATGTGCATATCTTAAAAACTAATACACAGAGCAATTGTAAATTCTTTTAATCTTAATTTCTTGATAAACAGCCCAACCAGAATCACGGATAAGTCGAAAACATGCATTGATCATATGATTTCTAATTTAAACTGGGAATATCAAACTCAAATTATATCTTCAGGTATCTCCGATCATACAGTACAATGTTTAACATATAAAGTTCCTATTTTAACACCTATTAATAAAAGTATTTACAAAATTAGAACTTATTCGGATGAATCTATACAAAGCTTCATTAAAGACCTAAGTGATGAAAGGTTTTCAAATGTCTACGAGTCTTCAGATGTTAACAAAAAATATGAAAACTTCGCAAACACATTTTTAACTTATTTTAATAAACACTTTCCTTTAGTAAACAAAAAAGAATAGCTACAATTTCAATTCGCCGAATATTGTTTCATGTAAAAATGAAGTCATGTTGTTGCAAACTATCTCACAGTGCAGGCCAGAATTTGGTGAACAACTTAAATTGAAAAAACGTGAATATAGTCAACTACTAAAGGAGCCTAGAAGTGACCACTATGAATCTCAGCTGCGTGAATCTCAATGCAAATCAAAAACAATGTGGCAAATTGTGAATGATATAACTGAACCAAAAAAACTCAAATATCTTACCCAATGATGAAAATTTACTAAATTCTTCAAATAAATTCAACAAACTTTTTGATAAAAAGCACCTGAACTAGTCGCTTGTTTGCCTGATATACCGTACACCTGTAATATTCCTCTTAATGCATCTTCACTTTTCCTAAACCCCTGCGATAGTGCGGAATTGATTTCAATCACAAACTCCATGGAGGGTAAGAAAAGTTATGGTTACGACGAAATACCCACGTATATTATTAAAAAATGTATAAACCAAATAGTGCTTCCCCTTTGTGATATAAAAAATTGCTCACTTGAAACTGGCATCTTTCCTGATAATTTAAAATTTGCCCTAATTAAACCAATATACAGTATGTTTTTTTTATTGTGGGCCATAGGATTTTACATGCTAAAAATTATACCTTGTGTTAATGTATATTTTATCATAAAATGTTGAAGGAAATTTTAATTAGTAATAAATCAATTATTTTTCTACGTGATGCGCTGCATTAAAATAACTTAAACATGTTTTATTCGATTAAAAAATGAAATTATTTAATATAAATAACTGAGCAAAAGTACCTTGAATTTACAAAATGTCAGATTGATTAGTGAGGCAAGTAATCAAACGGATTTTATTCTTGAAAATGTCCATTTATACTATTGAAGAACGGGTGGAATTTGTAACGACATTTATAAGAGGTTTGTTCAGCAGGAAAATAGTTGTATTTTTCTACAAGAAGTCAGGGAATTTTTATTTTAGGGAAATAGTTGACAACTTTGCTGCAGCGTATCCCAATCGTTCGGTTCCGAGCAAAAGCACTTTTTTAATGTAATAAAACATGTTTAAATGATTCTAATTAAGCGCATCATGTAGAAAAATAATTGATTCATATAATCAACTAAAATTTGCTTCAAAATTATATGATAAAATATACATTTACACGAGGTATAATTTTTAGCACGGAAAATCCTATGGCCCACGATAAAAAAAAACATACTGGAACGCTTCTGTAATGTTTTTAATGTGTACATGTTTTTGCCATAAATTTGCCCATAACAAACCAACCGTCCATAATAGACCCATACTATCTCATACTATTTTTATCAGCTTCTCAAGAGGGTTGAAAATAAAGTATAAAATATAGGGTGTTCCATTTAAAAAAACATAACTTTGTTATGTTATGTATATTGGGACACCCTGTACAAAAACATACATATTTTTAAAATATCTAGAATAAGTGTGGGTACCAGTTCAAGAAAACTAGAAGTCGATATCTCAAACAGCAAATAAGTTATGGGGCTTTTACAGATCCCTGGGTCACCCGGTATGTCGATATGTAAATTCAAGGGCTAAGTGTAACGTATGTCTTTTCTCATTCTATCTATTCTAACCTCAAAATTCACGTGCTTGTATCTGATTTTGACTGTCACACTGTATATGTTTAAAGTGATTTATGAAAAAGCACGAAATTTTTTAAAATGTCAAATATTTCGAAAACGCCTAAATTTTGAGGTTATGTTACTTAATGATTTTTGTCACAGAATTTTATACGTAATCCAAATTTGCAATAAAAAATATAGCATTCCATTTAAAATAAGGAAGTTGGAGTTAAATAATCTTGAAAATATTTTCATTGAAAAGGGCACCCTCAATTACGTAAACGCTGAAAATCTCATTACAATACATTAATTACAAGTACATATACTTTTAATGTACCATCTCTGTATATTAAGGGGGCATAACTTCTCCCCCTTACCTTTCCTACAGGTAAGACATACATTTTTGAACTCGGCTCAAAAAACTAATTCTACAAAAATAAAATTCAGCCTCCTTCTCGATGTACTCTAAAGTAAATCCTTACCTCCTCTTTTATTTACTTTAGGGTAAATGGAGAAGGAGGCTGAAATTTGCTTTGTAGGCATAGTTTTTTTTAATAATAATAATAAATTGCTTTATTCAGATAATTTCACACAAATTGATATTTGATAATAATTTGACAGCGTCACACCAGGAAACAGAATTACAAGACATGTAATGTTAACATTATAATCTAATACATAATTCTGCAGCCGAGTTAAAAAAAAATGTATGTCTTATCTTTAGGAAACTTAAGGGGAAGAAGTTATGCCCCCTTAAATGTTCCCGTATTCGATGGACAACTAGATTTTCAGTGTATTTTTTGGTAAACTAACAATTACAATCGCTTGCGATTTTTAGCTTAATATATTTTACCCTCACTCTCCACTCCGGCTACCAGTGTCCGATCGTACCAAATAAACTATACAAACACCCATGTTACAATAAATTCCATTAAAACGCAAAAGATACGAATCTAAAACGCGGCAATTGAAAAAGATGCATCAAAACAGAAAACGGTGGCTCCTATGCAAATTCGATGGTATCTCGATTAATTGTGACCACCATGCGAGACCACATGGCGGAGCGGCCTTATTACGCATCGAGGGTAGGCCGGGGGTGATTTCCGATGGGGGCACATAGAAACGTTTATGGGGTCGCACGCGCCCGAAATGATACATTCGAACACCGACTAAATGGAGTGCTCACACCCTCGGAAAAGGAAACGGAACCGATTTCCAAGTTCGATAGGAGTTATGCCATGCGGGATTCTCACGTACAAATAAAACACTTGAAACCAATAGGTGATTCCATTGAAACGTTATTAGGTTCCCACAAAAGGAATTGGGGTAAATTTGTATAAGAATTATTGTAGAATTGATAACTAATAAAGGAATAAAAAAAAATGGTGATGTGGCCATCATGTTACTTTCTCCGATTTGATGGTATAATCGTTATTTATATTTATTTTCAATTGAAATCATATTTTAAATGTACGTCGAGCGTTGTGTAAACTCGGATGAAACTGACGTTTAAAACGTCAAAATTATGAAAGATGGAAAATTTATACTTCATATTCAAAAACTCAGTTTACTCAAAAACTAAAGGGATTTCGAAAAAAACTTATTCTTTACAAGTTGTTCATTTTAGCATTCTCTACAATTATTGTTAACATAAATTTGCTGTAACTATTATCGTTTTATAATTATAAAGCAAAAATTAAAAAAATAATAAATTTTTTTCTCGTATAAAAATGATTTTATGAAAAATGTTTTCAAGCAAAAGATGTTCATTTCTTTGTTGTCTTCAATGTTTGTTTAAATGTTTTTGTGATATTTTTCATATTTAGGAAAATATTGGCAAAAAACAAAAAACTGTTAAGGTAAACGCCCACTTCCGGTGTACGAAATTTTACCAAAAGCTTTTCAGTTCTTCGAATTATCAAATAAGACGTATGTTCAAAGTTTCATATCAATTGCTCTATTAGTTTCTGAGATACAGCGCGCACAGACACACACACACACGCAGACACAATTTTTTTTTCCAGAAATTGTTGAAACGGCATCTAGGGACCCCAAAACGGATATTTCCGTAAAAAAAATTTTGAAAAAAAAATCACGATCACAATACTTTCTCGTACTTCGTAACGTATTTTTACATAACATAACGATTTCCTTATTTACTTCGCCAATTTTACTTAAATCCAACCAATTTCAATCCGAAGTTTGTATGAAATTAACTTTGGTCATTCGTTGAAATGTTTTTATTAATTTAACAGACTATTTTAAGGGTACTACGTATTCGGCAATTGAACGTTGACATCTAGAGCGGCTCCATCCTCCCTCGTGCTCCACGTGGAAGTCTCCAATTAAGCCCGGACTAAATATAACAAAAGCGCACATCGTATATACTTTTTTGTACGTTCGACATCTTTGTGTGCATGTGTATGTGATGATGCGCGTGTGTGCGGTGGATGATTGCATGTCCCGCATGAGATGAGTTATAGACCGGCATATGACTAGATGTGGATGTATGTGACCCCTACACTCCACCAATTTAGCCAGTTAACGCCAATTGACGGTAATGGTTCCTTAATTGTCTCAATTGCTACATCCCAACAAGTGTTCACTGCGATCCGTATATTTACGTGCTGTGGAGAAACGCCAGCATTCTTCTGCGCCGACAAGGAATTCGTTTTGTCAATTGAACGTCGGGTCCTGGGGAAGATGTGAACTCGACCTAAAGCTGACATTTTGGCTTCGTTTCACGGTTCACGCTGGTAATAAAAAAAAACGACGATGAATCTTCAATTGGTGCTCATACGATCGAATTGGGTGAATGCTGCTGGTTCTCTGAAAAAGAAGAAATCTGACATTAGCTTCAATATTTCATATTTTTGACATACCGCTAAAGCAGTCGCTGACAACAAAATGACAACATTCAAAACTTTTACAGAAAAGAAAATTGCATTCGTCGACAACAAAAATTGTAAAAAATTAATCTCTTCTAGAATTCGCTTCAAAATTTCAAAATCCATCCACAATGAACCTATTTTGACATCCCTTTAAAACAAACGACATATCACGGCTGGAAACAAAATAACAACACTCGAACTTGAACGAAGAAAATGAAAATTGCATTCGGTGATAAGAAAAATTGTAAAAAATTAATCTCTTCTAGAATTCGCTTCAAAATGTCAAAATCCATCCATAATGAACCTATTTTGACATCCCTTTAAAACAATCGACATATCATCTGGAAACAAAATAACAACACTCGAACTTGAACGAAGGAAATGAAAATTGCATTCGGTGATAAGAAAAATTGTAAAAAATTAATCTCTTCTAGAATTCGCTTCAAAATGTCAAAATCCATCCATAATGAACCTATTTTGACATCCCTTTAAAACAATCGACATATCATCTGGAAACAAAATAACAACACTCGAACTTGAACGAAGGAAATGAAAATTGCATTCGGTGATAAGAAAAATTGTAAAAAATTAATCTCTTCTAGAATTCGCTTCAAAATTTCAAAATCCATCCATAATGAACCTATTTTGACATCCCTTTAAAACAATCGACATATCATCACTGGAAACAAAATAACAACACTCGAACTTGAACGAAGGAAATGAAAATTGCATTCGGCGATAAGAAAAATTGTAAAAAATTAATCTTTTCTAGAATTCGCTTCAAAATTTCAAAATCCATCCATAATGAACCTATTTTGCCATCCCTTTAAAACAATCGACATATCATCTGGAAACAAAATAACAACACTCGAACTTGAACGAAGGAAATGAAAATTGCATTCGGCGATAAGAAAAATTGTAAAAAATTAATCTCTTCTAGAATTCGCTTCAAAATGTCAAAATCCATCCATAATGAACCTATTTTGCCATCCCTTTAAAACAATTGACATATCATCTGGAAACAGAATAACAACACTCGAACTTGAACGAAGGAAATGAAAATTGCATTCGGCGATAAGAAAAATTGTAAAAAATTAATCTCTTCTAGAATTCGCTTCAAAATTTCAAAATCCATCCATAATGAACCTATTTTGACATCCCTTTAAAACAATCGACATATCATCTGGAAACAAAATAACAACACTCGAACTTGAACGAAGGAAATGAAAATTGCATTCGGCGATAAGAAAAATTGTAAAAAATTAATCTCTTCTAGAATTCGCTTCAAAATGTCAAAATCCATCCATAATGAACCTATTTTGACATCCCTTTAAAACAATCGACATATCATCTGGAAACAAAATAACAACACTCGAACTTGAACGAAGGAAATTAAAATTGCATTCGGCGATAAGAAAAATTGTAAAAAATTAATCTCTTCTAGATTTCGCTTCAAAATTTCAAAATCCATCCATTATGAACCTATTTTGACATCCCTTTAAAACAATTGACATATCATCTGGAAACAGAATAACAACACTCGAACTTGAACGAAGGAAATTAAAATTGCGTTCGGCGATAAGAAAAATTGTAAAAACTTAATCTCTTCTAGAATTCGCTTCAAAATTTCAAAATCCATCCATAATGAACCTATTTTGACATCCCTTTAAAACAATCGACATATCACCACTGGAAACAAAATAACAACACTCGAACTTGAACGAAGGAAATGAAAATTGCATTCGGTGATAAGAAAAATTGTAAAAAATTAATCTCTTCTAGAATTCGCTTCAAAATTTCAAAATCCATCCATAATGAACCTATTTTGCCATCCCTTTAAAACAATCGACATATCATCTGGAAACAAAATAACAACACTCGAACTTGAACGAAGGAAATGAAAATTGCATTCGGCGATAAGAAAAATTGTAAAAAATTAATCTCTTCTAGAATTCGCTTCAAAATGTCAAAATCCATCCATAATGAACCTATTTTGACATCCCTTTAAAACAATCGACATATCATCTGGAAACAAAATAACAACACTCGAACTTGAACGAAGGAAATGAAAATTGCATTCGGTGATAAGAAAAATTGTAAAAAATTAATCTCTTCTAGAATTCGCTTCAAAATTTCAAAATCCATCCATAATGAACCTATTTTGACATCCCTTTAAAACAATCGACATATCATCACTGGAAACAAAATAACAACACTCGAACTTGAACGAAGGAAATGAAAATTGCATTCGGCGATAAGAAAAATTGTAAAAAATTAATCTTTTCTAGAATTCGCTTCAAAATTTCAAAATCCATCCATAATGAACCTATTTTTGACATCCCTTTAAAACAATCGACTAATCATGGCTGGAAACAAAATAACAACACTCGAACTTGAACGAAGAAAATGAAAATTGCATTCGGCGATAAGAAAAATTGTAAAAAATTAATCTCTTCTAGATTTCGCTTCAAAATTTCAAAATCCATCCATTATGAACCTATTTTGACATCCCTTTAAAACAATTGACATATCATCTGGAAACAGAATAACAACACTCGAACTTGAACGAAGGAAATTAAAATTGCATTCGGCGATAAGAAAAATTGTAAAAAATTAATCTCTTCTAGAATTCGCTTCAAAATTTCAAAATCCATCCATAATGAACCTATTTTGACATCCCTTTAAAACAATCGACATATCATCTGGAAACAAAATAACAACACTCGAACTTGAACGAAGGAAATGAAAATTGCATTCGGTGATAAGAAAAATTGTAAAAAATTAATCTCTTCTAGAATTCGCTTCAAAATTTCAAAATCCATCCATAATGAACCTATTTTGCCATCCCTTTAAAACAATCGACATATCATCTGGAAACAAAATAACAACACTCGAACTTGAACGAAGGAAATGAAAATTGCATTCGGCGATAAGAAAAATTGTAAAAAATTAATCTCTTCTAGAATTCGCTTCAAAATGTCAAAATCCATCCATAATGAACCTATTTTGACATCCCTTTAAAACAATCGACATATCATCTGGAAACAAAATAACAACACTCGAACTTGAACGAAGGAAATGAAAATTGCATTCGGTGATAAGAAAAATTGTAAAAAATTAATCTCTTCTAGAATTCGCTTCAAAATTTCAAAATCCATCCATAATGAACCTATTTTGACATCCCTTTAAAACAATCGACATATCATCACTGGAAACAAAATAACAACACTCGAACTTGAACGAAGGAAATGAAAATTGCATTCGGCGATAAGAAAAATTGTAAAAAATTAATCTTTTCTAGAATTCGCTTCAAAATTTCAAAATCCATCCATAATGAACCTATTTTTGACATCCCTTTAAAACAATCGACTAATCATGGCTGGAAACAAAATAACAACACTCGAACTTGAACGAAGAAAATGAAAATTGCATTCGGCGATAAGAAAAATTGTAAAAAATTAATCTCTTCTAGATTTCGCTTCAAAATTTCAAAATCCATCCATTATGAACCTATTTTGACATCCCTTTAAAACAATTGACATATCATCTGGAAACAGAATAACAACACTCGAACTTGAACGAAGGAAATTAAAATTGCGTTCGGCGATAAGAAAAATTGTAAAAACTTAATCTCTTCTAGAATTCGCTTCAAAATTTCAAAATCCATCCATAATGAACCTATTTTGACATCCCTTTAAAACAATCGACATATCACCACTGGAAACAAAATAACAACACTCGAACTTGAACGAAGGAAATGAAAATTGCATTCGGCGATAAGAAAAATTGTAAAAAATTAATCTCTTCTAGAATTCGCTTCAAAATTTCAAAATCCATCCATAATGAACCTATTTTGACATCCCTTTAAAACAATCGACATATCATCTGGAAACAAAATAACAACACTCGAACTTGAACGAAGGAAATGAAAATTGCATTCGGCGATAAGAAAAATTGTAAAAAATTAATCTCTTCTAGAATTCGCTTCAAAATGTCAAAATCCATCCATAATGAACCTATTTTGACATCCCTTTAAAACAATCGACATATCATCACTGGAAACAAAATAACAACACTCGAACTTGAACGAAGGAAATGAAAATTGCATTCGGCGATAAGAAAAATTGTAAAAAATTAATCTTTTCTAGAATTCGCTTCAAAATTTCAAAATCCATCCATAATGAACCTATTTTGCCATCCCTTTAAAACAATCGACATATCATCTGGAAACAAAATAACAACACTCGAACTTGAACGAAGGAAATGAAAATTGCATTCGGCGATAAGAAAAATTGTAAAAAATTAATCTCTTCTAGAATTCGCTTCAAAATGTCAAAATCCATCCATAATGAACCTATTTTGCCATCCCTTTAAAACAATTGACATATCATCTGGAAACAGAATAACAACACTCGAACTTGAACGAAGGAAATGAAAATTGCGTTCGGCGATAAGAAAAATTGTAAAAACTTAATCTCTTCTAGAATTCGCTTCAAAATTTCAAAATCCATCCATAATGAACCTATTTTGACATCCCTTTAAAACAATCGACATATCACCACTGGAAACAAAATAACAACACTCGAACTTGAACGAAGGAAATGAAAATTGCATTCGGCGATAAGAAAAATTGTAAAAAATTAATCTTTTCTAGAATTCGCTTCAAAATTTCAAAATCCATCCATAATGAACCTATTTTTGACATCCCTTTAAAACAATCGACTAATCATGGCTGGAAACAAAATAACAACACTCGAACTTGAACGAAGAAAATGAAAATTGCATTCGGCGATAAGAAAAATTGTAAAAAATTAATCTCTTCTAGAATTCGCTTCAAAATTTCAAAATCCATCCATTATGAACCTATTTTGACATCCCTTTAAAACAATTGACATATCATCTGGAAACAGAATAACAACACTCGAACTTGAACGAAGGAAATTAAAATTGCGTTCGGCGATAAGAAAAATTGTAAAAACTTAATCTCTTCTAGAATTCGCTTCAAAATTTCAAAATCCATCCAAAATGAACCTATTTTGACATCCCTTTAAAACAATTGACATATCATCTCGAAACAGAATAACAACACTCGAACTTGAACGAAGGAAATGAAAATTGCATTCGGCGATAAGAAAAATTGTAAAAAATTAATCTCTTCTAGAATTCGCTTCAAAATTTCAAAATCCATCCAAAATGAACCTATTTTGACATCCCTTTAAAACAATTGACATATCATCTCGAAACAGAATAACAACACTCGAACTTGAACGAAGGAAATGAAAATTGCATTCGGCGATAAGAAAAATTGTAAAAAATTATTCTCTTCTAGAATTCGCTTCAAAATTTCAAAATCCATCCATAATGAACCTATTTTGACATCCCTTTAAAACAATCGACTAATCATGGCTGGAAACAAAATAACAACACTCGAACTTGAACGAAGGAAATGAAAATTGCATTCGGCGATAAGAAAAATTGTAAAAAATTATTCTCTTCTAGAATTCGCTTCAAAATTTCAAAATCCATCCATAATGAACCTATTTTGACATCCCTTTAAAACAATCGAGATATTACGGCTGGAAACAAAATAACAACACTCGAACTTAAACGAAGGAAATGAAAATTGCGTTCGGCGATAAGAAAAATTGTAAAAACTTAATCTCTTCTAGAATTCGCTTCAAAATTTCAAAATCCATCCATAATGAACCTATTTTGACATCCCTTTAAAACAATCGACATATCATCACTGGAAACAAAATAACAACACTCGAACTTGAACGAAGGAAATGAAAATTGCATTCGGCGATAAGAAAAATTGTAAAAAATTAATCTTTTCTAGAATTCGCTTCAAAATTTCAAAATCCATCCATAATGAACCTATTTTGCCATCCCTTTAAAACAATCGACATATCATCTGGAAACAAAATAACAACACTCGAACTTGAACGAAGGAAATGAAAATTGCATTCGGCGATAAGAAAAATTGTAAAAAATTAATCTCTTCTAGAATTCGCTTCAAAATTTCAAAATCCATCCATAATGAACCTATTTTGCCATCCCTTTAAAACAATCGACATATCATCTGGAAACAGAATAACAACACTCGAACTTGAACGAAGGAAATGAAAATTGCGTTCGGCGATAAGAAAAATTGTAAAAACTTAATCTCTTCTAGAATTCGCTTCAAAATTTCAAAATCCATCCATAATGAACCTATTTTGACATCCCTTTAAAACAATCGACATATCACCACTGGAAACAAAATAACAACACTCGAACTTGAACGAAGGAAATGAAAATTGCATTCGGCGATAAGAAAAATTGTAAAAAATTAATCTTTTCTAGAATTCGCTTCAAAATTTCAAAATCCATCCATAATGAACCTATTTTTGACATCCCTTTAAAACAATCGACTAATCATGGCTGGAAACAAAATAACAACACTCGAACTTGAACGAAGAAAATGAAAATTGCATTCGGCGATAAGAAAAATTGTAAAAAATTAATCTCTTCTAGAATTCGCTTCAAAATTTCAAAATCCATCCATTATGAACCTATTTTGACATCCCTTTAAAACAATTGACATATCATCTGGAAACAGAATAACAACACTCGAACTTGAACGAAGGAAATTAAAATTGCGTTCGGCGATAAGAAAAATTGTAAAAACTTAATCTCTTCTAGAATTCGCTTCAAAATTTCAAAATCCATCCAAAATGAACCTATTTTGACATCCCTTTAAAACAATTGACATATCATCTCGAAACAGAATAACAACACTCGAACTTGAACGAAGGAAATGAAAATTGCATTCGGCGATAAGAAAAATTGTAAAAAATTATTCTCTTCTAGAATTCGCTTCAAAATTTCAAAATCCATCCATTATGAACCTATTTTGACATCCCTTTAAAACAATTGACATATCATCTGGAAACAGAATAACAACACTCGAACTTGAACGAAGGAAATGAAAATTGCATTCGGCGATAAGAAAAATTGTAAAAAATTAATCTCTTCTAGAATTCGCTTCAAAATTTCAAAATCCATCCAAAATGAACCTATTTTGACATCCCTTTAAAACAATTGACATATCATCTCGAAACAGAATAACAACACTCGAACTTGAACGAAGGAAATGAAAATTGCATTCGGCGATAAGAAAAATTGTAAAAAATTATTCTCTTCTAGAATTCGCTTCAAAATTTCAAAATCCATCCATAATGAACCTATTTTGACATCCCTTTAAAACAATCGACTAATCATGGCTGGAAACAAAATAACAACACTCGAACTTGAACGAAGGAAATGAAAATTGCATTCGGCGATAAGAAAAATTGTAAAAAATTATTCTCTTCTAGAATTCGCTTCAAAATTTCAAAATCCATCCATAATGAACCTATTTTGACATCCCTTTAAAACAATCGAGATATTACGGCTGGAAACAAAATAACAACACTCGAACTTAAACGAAGGAAATGAAAATTGCATTCGGTGATAAGAAAAATTGTAAAAAATTAATCTCTTCTAGAATTCGCTTCAAAATTTCAAAATCTATCCACAATGAACCTATTTTGACATCCCTTTAAAACAATCGAGATATTACGGCTGGAAACAAAATAACAACACTCGAACTTAAACGAAGGAAATGAAAATTGCATTCGGTGATAAGAAAAATTGTAAAAAATTAATCTCTTTTAGAATTCGCTTCAAAATTTCAAAATCCATCCATAATGAACCTATTTTGACATCCCTTTAAAACAATCGACAAATCACAGCTGGAAACAAAATAGCAACACTCGAATTTGAACGAAGGAAATGAAAATTGCATTCGGCGATAAGAAAAATTGTAAAAAATTAATCTCTTCTAGAATTCGCTTCAAAATTTCAAAATCTATCCACAATGAACCTATTTTGACATCCCTTTAAAACAATCGAGATATTACGGCTGGAAACAAAATAACAACACTCGAACTTAAACGAAGGAAATGAAAATTGCATTCGGTGATAAGAAAAATTGTAAAAAATTAATCTCTTCTAGAATTCGCTTCAAAATTTCAAAATCTATCCACAATGAACCTATTTTGACATCCCTTTAAAACAATCGAGATATTACGGCTGGAAACAAAATAACAACACTCGAACTTAAACGAAGGAAATGAAAATTGCATTCGGTGATAAGAAAAATTGTAAAAAATTAATCTCTTTTAGAATTCGCTTCAAAATTTCAAAATCCATCCATAATGAACCTATTTTGACATCCCTTTAAAACAATCGACAAATCACAGCTGGAAACAAAATAGCAACACTCGAATTTGAACGAAGGAAATGAAAATTGCATTCGGCGATAAGAAAAATTGTAAAAAATTAATCTCTTCTAGAATTCGCTTCAAAATTTCAAAATCTATCCACAATGAACCTATTTTGACATCCCTTTAAAACAATCGAGATATTACGGCTGGAAACAAAATAACAACACTCGAACTTAAACGAAGGAAATGAAAATTGCATTCGGTGATAAGAAAAATTGTAAAAAATTAATCTCTTCTAGAATTCGCTTCAAAATTTCAAAATCTATCCACAATGAACCTATTTTGACATCCCTTTAAAACAATCGAGATATTACGGCTGGAAACAAAATAACAACACTCGAACTTAAACGAAGGAAATGAAAATTGCATTCGGTGATAAGAAAAATTGTAAAAAATTAATCTCTTTTAGAATTCGCTTCAAAATTTCAAAATCCATCCATAATGAACCTATTTTGACATCCCTTTAAAACAATCGACAAATCACAGCTGGAAACAAAATAGCAACACTCGAATTTGAACGAAGGAAATGAAAATTGCATTCGGCGATAAGAAAAATTGTAAAAAATTAATCTCTTCGAGAATTCGCTTCAAAATTTCAAAATCGATTCAAAATAAACCTATTTTTGACATACTGCTAAAACAATTGACAAATTGCAGCAGGAAACATAAACTTAAATTTCATAAAAAAAAATTACATTCGGTAATTAGAAAAATTGAAAAAAAATCATCTCTGCTGGAATTAGCTTCCAAATTTCAAAATCCATTCAAAATAAACCTATTTTTGACATACTGCTAAAACAATTGACAAATTGCAGCAGGAAACACAAACTTGAATTTCAGAAAAGAAAATTACATTCGGTGATTAGAAAAATTGCAAAAAAATCATCTCTGCTGGAATTAGCTTCCAAATTTCAAAATCCATTCAAAATAAACCTATTTTTGACATACTGCTAAAACAATTGACAAATTGCAGCAGGAAACACAAACTTAAATTTGAGAAAAGAAAATTACATTCGGAGATTAGAAAAATTGCAAAAAATTCATTTCTGCTGGAATTAGCTTCAAAATTTTAAAATCCATTAAAAATAAACCTATTTTTGACATACTGCTAAAACAATTGACAAATTGCAGCAGGAAACACAAACTTAAATTTCAGAAAAGAAAATTACATTCGGTGATTAGAAAAGTTGCAAAAAATTTATCTCTGCTGGAATTGGCTTCAAAATTTCAAAATCCATTCAAAATAAACCAATTTTTGACACACAGCTAAAACAATTTACAAATTGCAGCAGGAAACACAAACTTGAATTTCAGAAAAGAAAATTACATTCGGTGATTAGAAAAATTGCAAAAAATTCATCTTTACTGGAATTAGCTTCAAAATTTGAAAATCCATTCAAAATAAACCAATTTTTGACATACAGCTAAAACAATTCACAAATTGCAGCAGGAAACGCAAACTTATATTTCAGAAAAGAAAATTACATTCGATGATTAGAAAAATTGCAAAAAATTCATCTCTGCTGGAATTAGTTTCAAAATTTTAAAATCCATTCAAAATAAACCTATTTTTGACATACTGATGAAACAATTGACAAATTGCAGCAGGAAACACAAACTTAAATTTCAGAAAAGAAAATTACATTCGGTGATTAGAAAAATTGTAAAAAATTCATTTCTGCTGGAATAAGTTTCAAAATTTCAAAATCCATTCAAAATAAACTGCTAAAACAATTGAAAAATTTCAGCAGGAAACACAAACTTAAATTTCAGAAAAGAAAATTGCATTCGGTGATTAGAAAAATTGTTAAAAATTAATCTCTACTGGAATTAGCTTCAAAATTTCAAAATCCATTCAAAATTAACTAATTTTTGACGTACTGCTAAAACAATTGACAAATAGCAGCAGGAAACACATTGACAACACCTAAAACTTAAATTACAGAAAAAAATTGCATTCGGTGATTAGAACAATTGTAAAAAATTCATCTCTGCTGGAATTAGCTTCAAAATTTCAAAATCTATCCGGAATGAACCAATTTTTGACATTCCACTAAAAAAGATGATGTATTATTGCTGGAAATAAAATAACACTCACAGATTGAACTAATGAATAGAAAATTGCATTCTGTGATTTGAAAAATTGTGCAAAATTGATCTCTGCCGGAATTTCATAATTCATCCAAAATGAACCTATTTTTGACATCCCGTTAAAACAATTCATACGTCAGTATACTAGAGGGCAGCATTTTTTTTCTTCAAAAAATGACCCCAAAAGGATATTTTTTCCTTAAAAAAAAGTTAAATCTTTCTAACGGGAAAATTCTGCCTGATGACTTTTACAACAGTCTTGCGTGTGAAAAAGCTTCTCTAATGCCTCAGGCTTTTAAGCTCGCGTAACTACGATGTTAAAAATTGTAATAGAATTTTAATCACTTTTTTCAGAAAATTGGAATTAAACACAGTTTGAACAGAAATTCAAAACTTTCAACTGTATATTTTAGTTGATAATATACCAACGTACCAAATTAATTTATAATGTATATTGCTGTAGTGTAAGCCAATTAATGCAATAAAACTTTTTATTCGTTATTACAATCATTGCTTACACATAATTCTGGCCGAGAATTTCTACAATATCACATTAATTTGAATGCTAAACCTTATTACTTACCCTAAAGTACACTAATAATTTAAGGATTCAATGAATAAAATATTTTTATATTCAACTAATCTTTAATTCGTTGAAAAATATTTTAAAGAGATTTTACAATATTTATCCTTCGCTAGCTCTCACTTCACACAATTTTCCTCTCATTACATTCCTTAACAAATGAGGGAAATTAACACTTCACACGTGTAATCCTATTAATCCAACAGATGACGTAAACAACGATACACTAATCACCAATCACTAACACACCACCAATACTGCATAAATCCGTCGAAAACCAAAAACCGCCGGAGGCACGAAATTTCCAACCCCGCATAATAAAAGTGTGTGGCAAACTGGCTCACATGCATACTGTGTAAAATGTTTTTAATAGTAACAATTGGACAATATTGAGTTGTATTGCATTAAAGAATCTGTCCTGTTTAACTAATATAAGCTGCACTAATAGCCATTGTCACTAATAGGCAAAAATTGGGTAAATTGATAAATTCACTTAGTGGTTGATTGAACTAAATGCGTTTACACCAGCTACTTAACTCGCATAAGCAAATAAATAAATATATCGTCCGATATATATAAGGCCGCCGCAGACTTCATTAATGGATTTAATTACGGCCCAAAGGGGATATTCAATTCATTTATTAGCTCTAATCAAAAGCTTAATAACTCCCGTTTGCGGGGGAAACACTCGAAAGGGAGCCAGCATTTTGTACAGAACGGTGTTTTTTTTTAAATTTACAGTGCGGAAATTTAATATTTTGTGCAATTTTGTGAAGTGATTTATTATTTTTTTATGGATGGTATAATTGTGCGAGTGTTTTCTGAGCCTCGGAAAATACTGTGAGTACTTAATTGATAAGTATTATTTTGTGCCGAGTTTATAATATCATCTTGTGGTTGTACAAAATCAATAATAATAATAATAATAATTTATTGGTGTTAATAATTCATAACAATTTTTTTACAATTTTTTTAATCGTTGAGTGCATTTTTCATTTTTCCAATTCCAAGTTTAGCGCATTGCTATTTTGTTTCTACTGCGGATATAGCAATTGTTTTTACAGGAAATTATAAATGCAATATTTCTCCACACATCTTGAGCTTTTCAAGTAAATCCCTTGATTAATGAATTTTTTACAATTTTTCTAATCATCGAGTGCATTTTCCATTTTCCAATCCAAGTTTAGCTTATTGCTATTTTGTTTCTACTTCGGATATAGCAATTGTTTTTTTGACACTTAAACATCATAATCGTTGACAGTTAAAAATCGTAGTTTTTGGCAGTTGAAAACCGTCATTTTGGCAGTTGAAAATTATAGTTTTTGGTTATTGAAAATTCTAATATTTGGTAGTTGAAAATTGTTATTTTTCAGCAATTGTCACATCTGGCAGTTGAAAGTTGTCATTTTTGGCATGAAAATGGCAGTGTTTAGCAGTTAAAAATGGCCATCGTTGACAGTTAAAAAATGTACTTTTTGGCAGGTGAAAGTTGTCATTTTTGGCAGTTGAAAATTGTAGTGTTTAGCAATTAAAAATGGCAATCGTTGACAGTTAAAAAAAGTAGTTTTTGGCAGTTGAAAGATGTCATTTTTGGCAGTTGAAAATTGTAGTGTTTAGCAGTTGAAAATGGCAATCGCTGACAGTGATGCCATTTTGGCAGTTGAAAATTGTAGTGTTAAGTAGTTAGAAATGGCAATCGTTGACAGTTAAAAAAAAGTAGTTTTTGGCAGTTGAAAATTGTAGTTTTTAGCAGTTAAAAATAGTAATCGTTGAGCGTTAAAAAAAGTAGTTTTTGATCGGTTGAAAGTTTTCATTTTTTGACAGTCATTTTGGTAATTGAAAATGATATTTTTTGGTTATTGAAAATTCTAATATTTCGAGGTTGGAAATTGTTATTTTTGTACAGTCAAAAATGGTCACATCTGGCAGTTAAAAATTGCCATAGTTGCCAGTTAATAATTGTAGTTTTGGCAGTTGAAAGTTTTCATTTTTGGCAGTTGAAAATTGTAGTTTTTAGCAGTTAAAAAATGGCCATCGTTGAGAGTTAAAACATTGTAGTTTTTGACAGTTAAAAATTGTCATAGTTGCCAGTTAAAAATTGTAGTTTTGGCAGTTGAAAGTTTTCATTTTTGGCAGTTGAAAATTGTAGTTTTTAGCAGTTAAAAATGGCCATCGTTGACACTTAAAAAATTGTATTTTTTGACAGTTAAAAATTGTAGTTTTGGCAGTTGAAAGTTTTCATTTTTGGCAGTTGAAAATTGTAGCTTTTAGCAGTTAAAAATGGCCATCGTTGACAGTTAAAAAAATGTAGTTTTTGACAGTTAAAAATTGTAGTTTTGGCAGTTGAAAGTTTTCATTTTTGGCAGTTGAAAATTGTAGTTTTTAGCAGTTAAAAATGGCCATCGTTGACAGTTAAAAAATTGTATTTTTTGACAGTTTTCATTTTTTGAGAATTAAAAATTGTCAATTTGGCAACTGAAAATCATTTTTTTTGGTTATTGAAAATTCTAAAATTTGGTAGTTGAAAATTGTTATTTTTGTACAGTCAAAAATGGTCACATCTGGCAGTTAAAAATTGTCATAGTTGCCGGTTAAAAATGATAGTTTTGGCAATTGAAAGTTTTAATTTTTTGCAGCTGAAAATTGTAGTTTTTAGCAGTTAAAAAATGGCAATCGTTGACAGTTAAAAAATGTAGTTTTTGGTAGTTGAAAGTTGTCATTTTTTACAGTTAAACATAGTCATGGTTAGCAGTTGAAAACCGTCATTTTGGCAGTTGAAAATTATAGTTTTTGGTTATTGAAAATTGTAATATTTGGTAGTTGATAATTTTTATTTTTTACAGTAAAAAATTGTCACGTCTGGCAGTTGAAAATTGTCATAGTTGCCAGTTAAAAATTGTTGTTTTGGCAGTTGAAAGTTGTCATTTTTGGCAATTGAAAATTGTAGTTTTTAGCAGTTAAAAATGGCCATCGTTGACAGTTGAAAAAATGCAGCGTTTAGCAGTTGAAAGTTGTCATTTTTGGCAGTTAAAAATTGTAGTTTTAAGCAGTTAAAAATGGTAATCGTTGAGCGTTAAAAAAGTAGTTTTTAGCAGTTGAAAATTTTATTTTTTTGAGAATCATTTTGGTAATTAAAAATGATATTTTTTGGTTATTGAAAATTCTAAAATTTGGTAGTTAGAAATTGTTATTTTTGTAGAGCCAAAAATGGTTACATCTGGCAGTTAAAAATTGTAGTTTTGGTAGTTGAAAGTTTTTATTTTTGGCAGTTGAAAATTGTGGCTTTTAGCAGTTAAAAATAGCCATCGTTGACAGTTAAAAAATGTAGTTTTTGGCAGTTGAAAGTTGTCATTTTAGGCAGTTGAAAATTCTAGTTTTTAGCAGTTAAAAATGGCCATCGTTGACAGTTAAAAAAGTTGTAGTTTTTGATAGTTTTCATTTTTTGAGAGTTAAATATCGTCATTTTGGCAATTGAAAATTACATTTTTTGGTTATTGAAAATTCTAACATTTGGTAGTTGGAAAATTTTATTTTTGTACAGTCCAAAATGGTCACATCTGACAGTTAAAAATTGTCATAGTTGCCAGTTAAAAATTGTAGTTTTGGCAGCTGAGAGTTGTCATTTTTGGCAGTTGAACATTGTAGTTTTAAGCAGTTAAAAATTGGCCATCGTTGACAGTTAAACAAATTGTAGTTTCTGACAGTTTTCATTTTTTGAGGGTTAACAATCGTCATTTTGGTAATTGAAAATTAAATTTTTTGGTTATTGAAAATTCTAAAATTTGGTAGTTGAAAATTGTTATTTTTGTACAGTCAAAAATGGTCACATCTGGCAGTTAAAAATTGTCATAGTTGCCAGTTAAAAATTGTTGTTTTGGCAGTTGAAAGTTGTTATTTTTGGCAGTTGAAAATTATAGTATTTAGCAGTTAAAAATAGCCATCGTTGACAGTTAAAAAATGTAGTTTTTGGCAGTTGAAAGTTGTCATTTGTGGCAGTTGAAAATTGTAGTTTTTAGCAGTTAAAAATGGCCATCGTTGACAGTTAAAAATTGTAGTTTTTGACAGGTGAAAATTGTAGTTTTTAGCAGTTAAAAATGGTCATCGCTGACAGTTAAAAAAATTGTAGTTTTTGACAGTTTTCATTTTTTGAGAGTTAAAAATCGTCATTTTGGCAATTGAAAATTATTTTTTTTGGTTATTGAAAATTCTAAAATTTGGTAGTTGAAAATTGTTATTTTTGTACAGTCAAAAATAGTCATATCTGGCAGTTAAAAATTGTCATAGTTGCCAGTTAAAAATTGTAGTTTTGGCAGTTGAAAATTGTGGTTTTTAGCAGTTAAAAATGGCAATCGTTGACAGTTAAAAATTGTAGTTTTTGGCAGTTAAAAATTTTAGTGTTTAGTAGTTAAAAATGGCAATCGTTGACAGTTAGAAATTGTAGTTTTTGGCAGTTGAAAGTTTTCATTTTTGGAAGTTAAAAATTGTAGTTTTTAGCAGTTAAAAATTGCCATCGTTGACAGTTAAAAATTGTACTTTTTTCCAGGTGAAAGTTGTCATTTTTGGCAGTTGAAAATTGTAGTTTTTGGCAGGTGAAAGTTGTCATTTTTGGCAGTTCAAAATTATAGTTTTTAGCAGTTAAAAAATGGCAACCGCTCCCAGTTAAAAAAATTAGTTTTTAGCAGTTGAAAGTTTTCATTTCCGCAAGTTGAAAATGTTTACTTTTGGCAGTTGAAATTTGTAGTTTTTAGCAGTTAAAAATGGCAACCGCTGACAGTTAAAAATGTAATTTTTGGCAGTTAAAAGTTGTCATTTTTGGCAGTTGAAAATTGTACTTTTTGGCAGGTGAAAGTTGTCATTTTTTGACAGTTAAAAATAGTCATGGTTAACAGTTGAAAACCGTCATTTCAGCAGTTGAAAATTATAGATAGATAGATATTTATTTATTGTGCTGTGACCAAAAACAGTGTACACTAGTCAACAAAAAAATAGACAAATATTCATAAAATACATACAAGTTTACAAATAAAGTCTCTAAAATCTAACAATTTAAAAAATCTCTAAAATCTAACAATTTTAAAAATCTGTAAAATCTAACAATTTAAAAATCTCTAAAATCTAACAATTTAAAAAATCTCTAAAATCTTACAATTTCAAAAATCTAACAATTTCAAAAATCTAACAATTTAGAAATCTAACAATTTAAAAAATCTCTAAAATCTTAAAATTTCAAAAATCTAACAATTTCAAAAATCTAACAATTTAAAAATGTAACAATTTAAAAAATCTCTAAAATCTTAAAATTTAAAAAATCTCTAGAATCTTAAAATTTTAAAAATCTCTAGAATCTTTACAATTTAAAAAATAAAAATATAAACGAGGAAATGCCGAAATCAAATATGTGTAGAGAGGTCATTATTCAATATGTACATCATCCAATAAAAATTCCTCCAATCAGTAGTAACATTTATCTAATAGATATTTTTGTATTTTTTTTTAAACCTTATATTCAAGATTTTTAATAGTTTTTGGTTATTGAAAATTCTAATATTTGGTAGTTGATAATTTTTATTTTTTACAGTAAAAAATTGTCAAATCTGGCAGTTGAAAATTGTCATATAGTTGCCAGTTAAAAATTGTAGTTTTTGGCAGTTAAAAATTGTTATTTTTGGCAGTTGAAAATTGTAGTTTTTAGCAGTTAAAAGTGGCCATCGTTGACAGTTAAAAATTGTACTTTTTGGCAGGTGAGAGTTGTCATTTTTTGACAGTTAAAAAAAGTCATGGTTAACAGTTGAAAACCGTCATTTTAGCAGTTAAAAATTATAGTTTTTGGTTATTGAAAATTCTAATATTTGGTAGTTGATAATTGTTATTTATTCCTGTCAAAAATTGTCACATCTGGCAGTTGAAAATTGTCATAGTTGCCAGTTAAAAATAGTTGTTATGGCAGTTAAAAGTTGTCATTTTTGGCAGTTGAAAGTAGTGTTTAGCAGTTGAAAATGGCCATAGCTGACTTGACTTTTTTCTAAATTTCGTAAAATTTTCAAGTGATACGCTAACTTTTTTGCTATTTAAGATAGCTGAAATTTTTTAACGCCAATCGATTAAACTTTTTCTTTTCATGAAAAAAAAGGGATACTTTAATGGTCACGATGATTATTAAAAAAAGTTGATTTTTTCGATTTTTTCCATTTTTGAGTTTTCTCTGTGAACGCGCCTCGGGCTTCAAATTGACATCTGTACTTGCGAAAGTACATTTTCTAAAGCGTCTTGAAGGGGTCTTTACAGTGACGTATAGAAACCCCGAATCAAACCAGTGGTTTCTTCAGAAAATTAGTCCAAAGACAATTTTTGAGTAAAAGTAAGAAGGGGGGACCTTTTGGGTAGTTTTTCACGTTTTCGCCAAAAATTAAAATTTGATTTACTACATATATTCTGTATCCCTTGTATACATTCACACGATAAATATGAGAACCACCCACATACTCAACATAAATTTTCACACGTACGGGGGAGATCGTTCCTCCCTTCGCATATTAGACAAAATATTAGACACTCATAGAAACCTCGGCGCGTCCAAAACATACGGGTATTTAGTGTTTTATTTTCAACCCCTCTTGCACAGGTTGTTGCAGTTACACCCCATCGTACATTTAGAGGCGACATTAAACCGGCCGGAGCGTCATGGTGGTCACGTGGACAAGTCCGACTCATGTGGGCTCGAGGTTTAATTGGCTTTTTTCTTATGGGAACTTACTCTGAAATCCTGGAGTTATGTGGGCCGAAAGTCAGACCCCATTTAACATGAAAGAGCAGACAATAGTAAATGCGTAATAATAATAATACATGAATGGAAATAGAAATTGGTTAACGTGTAATGAATCTAAAATTTGTACATAGTGTATTTAAAAAAAATCGTCTTCAATTTCGTTTTTTTCTGTTCCAAATTTTTGATTTTTTTCTTTAGTTTGGACAAAATTTTCGAATTGTTTGTTGACATTTTCAATTTTTTGGTCTGCGTTTTTTATGTATAGGCCAGAGTTTTCGATTTTTGGTAAAAAAATTCGATTTGCTGTTTATAATATTTCTTGCGATTACAGTCTCAAATGAATTTTAAGTAATTTTGGAAATTTTGAATTCGATAGCAATTGTTTTTATATTTTTTTCGAATCCCCAAAATGATTACAAATTTTCACATTTTTATGTCGAGAATTTTCAAAACTGTCAAAAAATAGAAAAATAGTTGGAAAAAATTCCAAATCTTCACAATTCACATGAAATAGATCGCACTTCATATTTCCATAAAAATTGCAAACATTCCCACCCTAGAGTTTAAAATAATTACACTTGAACATCCCCTCTGTTTTAATTCTAAAGTCGAGCATTTTCAAAACTGCCAAAAAAATAGAAAAACAGTTGGAAGAAATTCTAAACCTTCACAATTCACTTGAAATAGATCGCACTTCATGTTTCCATAAAAAATTGCAAACATTCCCACCCTAGAGTTTAAAATAATTACACTTGAACATCCCCTCTGTTTTAATTCTAAAGTCGAGCATTTTCAAAACTGCCCAAAAAAATAGAAAAACAGTTGGAAAAAATTCCAAACCTTCACAATTCACTTGAAATAGATCGCACTTCATATTTCCATAAAAATTGCAAACATTACCACCCTAGAGTTGAAAATAATTACACTTGAACATCCCCTCTGTTTTTAATTCTAAAGTCGAGCATTTTCAAAATTGCAAAAAAATTGAAAAATAGTTGGAAAAAATTCCAAATCTTCACAATTCACATGAAATAGATCGCACTTCATTTTTCCATAAAAATTGCAAACATTCCCACCCTAGAGTTTAAAATAATTACACTTGAACATCCCCTCTGTTTTAATTCTAAAGTCGAGCATTTTCAAAACTGCCAAAAAAATAGAAAAACAGTTGGAAAAAATTCCAAACCTTCACAATTCGCTTGAAATAGATCGCACTTCATATTTCCATAAAAATTGCAAACATTCCCACCCTAGAGTTTAAAATAATTACACTTGAACATCCCCTCTGTTTTAATTCTAAAGTCGAGCATTTTCAAAACTGCCAAAAAAATAGAAAAATAGTTGGAAAAAATTCCAAACCTTCACAATTCACTTGAAATAGATCGCACTTCATATTTCCATAAATTTTGCAAACATTCCCACCCTAGAGTTTAAAATAATTACACTTGAACATGCCCTCTGTTTTAATTGTAAAGTCGAGCATTTTCAAAACCGCCAAAAAAATAGAAAAATAGTTGGAAAAAATTCCAAACCTTCACAATTCACTTGTAATAGATCGCACTTCATATTTCCATAAATTTTGCAAACATTCCCATCCTAGAGTTTAAAATAATTACACTTGAACATCCCCTCTGTTTTAATTCTAAAGTCGAGCATTTTCAAAACTGCCCAAAAAAATAGAAAAACAGTTGGAAAAAATTCCAAACCTTCACAATTCACTTGAAATAGATCGCACTTCATATTTCCATAAAAATTGCAAACATTACCACCCTAGAGTTGAAAATAATTACACTTGAACATCCCCTCTGTTTTTAATTCTAAAGTCGAGCATTTTCAAAATTGCAAAAAAATTGAAAAATAGTTGGAAAAAATTCCAAACCTTCACAATTCACTTGAAATAGATCGCACTTCATATTTCCATAAAAAATTGCAAACATTCCCACCCTAGAGTTTAAAATAATTATACTTGAACATCCCCTCTGTTTTAATTCTAAAGTCGAGCATTTTCAAAACTGCCAAAAAAATAGAAAAACAGTTGGAAAAAATTCCAAACCTTCACAATTCACTTGAAATAGATCGCACTTCTTATTTCCATAAAAATTGCAAACATTCCCACCCTAGAGTTTGAAATAATTACACTTGAACATCCCCTCTGTTTTAATTCTAAAGTCGAGCATTTTCAAAACTGCCAAAAAAATAGAAAAACAGTTGGAAAAAATTCCAAACCTTCACAATTCACTTGAAATAGATCGCACTTCATTTTTCCATAAAAATTGCAAACATTCCCACCCTAGAGTTTAAAATAATTACACTTGAACATCCCCTCTGTTTTAATTCTAAAGTCGAGCATTTTCAAAACTGCCAAAAAAATAGAAAAATAGTTGGAAAAAATTCCAAACCTTCACAATTCACTTGAAATAGATCGCACTTCATTTTTCCATAAAAATTGCAAACATTCCCACCCTAGAGTTTAAAATAATTACACTTGAACATCCCCTCTGTTTTAATTCTAAAGTCGAGCATTTTCAAAACTGCCAAAAAAATAGAAAAATAGTTGGAAAAAATTCCAAACCTTCACAATTCACTTGAAATAGATCGCACTTCATATTTCCATAAAAAATTGCAAACATTCCCACCCTAGAGTTTAAAATAATTATACTTGAACATCCCCTCTGTTTTAATTCTAAAGTCGAGCATTTTCAAAACTGCCAAAAAAATAGAAAAACAGTTGGAAAAAATTCCAAACCTTCACAATTCACTTGAAATAGATCGCACTTCTTATTTCCATAAAAATTGCAAACATTCCCACCCTAGAGTTTGAAATAATTACACTTGAACATCCCCTCTGTTTTAATTCTAAAGTCGAGCATTTTCAAAACTGCCAAAAAAATAGAAAAACAGTTGGAAAAAATTCCAAACCTTCACAATTCGCTTGAAATAGATCGCACTTCATTTTTCCATAAAAATTGCAAACATTCCCACCCTAGAGTTTAAAATAATTACACTTGAACATCCCCTCTGTTTTAATTCTAAAGTCGAGCATTTTCAAAACTGCCAAAAAAATAGAAAAATAGTTGGAAAAAATTCCAAACCTTCACAATTCACTTGAAATAGATCGCACTTCATATTTCCATAAATTTTGCAAACATTCCCACCCTAGAGTTTAAAATAATTACACTTGAACATGCCCTCTGTTTTAATTGTAAAGTCGAGCATTTTCAAAACCGCCAAAAAAATAGAAAAATAGTTGGAAAAAATTCCAAACCTTCACAATTCACTTGTAATAGATCGCACTTCATATTTCCATAAATTTTGCAAACATTCCCATCCTAGAGTTTAAAATAATTACACTTGAACATCCCCTCTGTTTTAATTCTAAAGTCGAGCATTTTCAAAACTGCCCAAAAAAATAGAAAAACAGTTGGAAAAAATTCCAAACCTTCACAATTCACTTGAAATAGATCGCACTTCATATTTCCATAAAAATTGCAAACATTACCACCCTAGAGTTGAAAATAATTACACTTGAACATCCCCTCTGTTTTTAATTCTAAAGTCGAGCATTTTCAAAATTGCAAAAAAATTGAAAAATAGTTGGAAAAAATTCCAAACCTTCACAATTCACTTGAAATAGATCGCACTTCATATTTCCATAAAAAATTGCAAACATTCCCACCCTAGAGTTTAAAATAATTATACTTGAACATCCCCTCTGTTTTAATTCTAAAGTCGAGCATTTTCAAAACTGCCAAAAAAATAGAAAAACAGTTGGAAAAAATTCCAAACCTTCACAATTCACTTGAAATAGATCGCACTTCTTATTTCCATAAAAATTGCAAACATTCCCACCCTAGAGTTTGAAATAATTACACTTGAACATCCCCTCTGTTTTAATTCTAAAGTCGAGCATTTTCAAAACTGCCAAAAAAATAGAAAAACAGTTGGAAAAAATTCCAAACCTTCACAATTCACTTGAAATAGATCGCACTTCATATTTCCATAAAAATTGCAAACATTCCCACCCCGGAGTTTAAAATAATTACACTTGAACATCCCCTCTGTTTTAATTCTAAAGTCGAGCATTTTCAAAACTGCCAAAAAATAGGAAAACAGTTGGAAAAAAATCCAAACCTTCACAATTCACTTGAAATAGATCGCACTTCATATTTCCATAAAAATTGCAAACATTCCCACCCTAGAGTTTAAAATAATCACACTTGAACATCCCCTCTGTTTTAATTCTAAAGTCGAGCATTTTCAAAACTGCCAAAAAATAGAAAAATAGTTGAAAAAAATCAAAACCTTCACAATTCACTTGAAATAGATTACACTTCATATTTCCATAAAAATTGCAAACATTCCCATCCTAGAGTTTAAAATAATTACACTTGAACATCCCCTCTGTTTTAATTCTAAAGTCGAGCATTTTCAAAACTGCCAAAAAAATAGAAAAATGGTTGGAAAAAATTCCAAACCTTCACAATTCACTTGAAATAGATCGCACTTCATATTTCCATAAAAAATGCAAACATTCCCACCCTAGAGTTTAAAATAATTACACTTTAACATCCCCTCTGTTTTAATTCTAAAGTCGAGCATTTTCAAAACTGCTAGAAAAATAGAAAAATAGTTGGAAAAAATTCCAAACCTTCACAATTCACTTGAAATAGTTCGCACTTCATATTTCCATAAAAAATTGCAAACATTCCCACCCTAGAGTTTAAAATAATTATACTTGAACATCCCCTCTGTTTTAATTCTAAAGTCGAGCATTTTCAAAACTGCCAAAAAAATAGAAAAACAGTTGGAAAAAATTCCAAACCTTCACAATTCACTTGAAATAGATCGCACTTCATATTTCCATAAAAATTGCAAACATTCCCACCCCGGAGTTTAAAATAATTACACTTGAACATCCCCTCTGTTTTAATTCTAAAGTCGAGCATTTTCAAAACTGCAAAAAAATAGAAAAATAGTTGGAAAAAATTACAAACCTTCACAATTCACTTGAAATAGATGGCAGTTCATATTTCCATAAAAAATTGCAAACATTCCCACTCTAGAGTTTAAAATAATTACACTTGAACATCCCCTCTGTTTTAATTCTAAAGTCGAGCATTTTCAAAACTGCAAAAAAATAGAAAAATAGTTGGAAAAAATTCCAAACCTTCACAATTCACTTGAAATAGATCGCACTTCATATTTCCATAAAAATTGCAAACATTCCCACCCTAGAGTTTAAAATAATTACACTTGAACATCCCCTCTGTTTAAATTCTAAAGTCGAGCATTTTCAAAACTGCCAGAAAAATAGAAAAACAGTTGGAAAACATTCCAAACCTTCACAATTCACTTGAAATAGATCGCACTTCATATTTCCATAAAAATTGCAAACATTCCCACCCTAGAGTTTAAAATAATTACACTTGAACATCCCCTCTGTTTTAATTGTAAAGTCGAGCATTTTCAAAACTGCCAAAAAAATAGAAAAACAGTTGGAAAAAATTCCAAACCTTCACAATTCACTTGAAATAGATCGCACTTCATTTTTCCATAAAAATTTGCAAACATTCCCACCCTAGATTTTAAAATAATTACACTTGAACACCCGTCGGTTCAATTCTAAGATAATGCTTGTTTTCTAAGTTGCATTAAAAATTAATTTTCTGTGGTAACAATGCCATCTGAGCAATCCAGAAAATCTGTACAATTATTTAACTCATCCGAGGGTAAACTAATGAAGATCTGTTAATTCACCCAATTCAAACTAATTACAACTAAATGCGTTATCTTTAATTTCCACGATTGATTCCTGCAGCGAGTTAGAGCCACGTTACGAACATTTTCACTCCAGTGTTTCCATTTCATTCCGTATTCCTTTCTCCGTCGGATCCCATTCAAAAGCTCCCAGTGGAGAGATGGACCGCTCCGGATTGGCGGTGGCTCCCCTATTTCGAAAAATTCTACCAATGGAAAATTCGTCGGCGCGACAATCCCCCAAGCACATTGGCCGGCCACTTAAGCTCGTTAAATATAAATTGGTACAAATAATAATGTCACAAGTCAGTAGTAAAGTAACAGTGCCAATTGTCAATTCGTTTTTATTATTAGTTAATATAAGTTAATCGAGCTAAATTAAACAAATTGCTTTGATTTAGGTATAATTGCGTTACGCAATTGGCACTAATCAATACCGAAAATTAAAACGCGTCCACGTGGTTTTTGCGAGTTATCGTGCGCCGGGGGCTGGATTTTTTCCCTTTTGAAGATGGAGGGTGCACCCTTCGAAGATCCGAATTTTAACGATTACTCGGGGCAACCGTTGCCCTCCCTGAGTTCGACGCTCCTCAACAAGAACCAGGACAACATGAACGTGCACTCCATCCAGGTGATGCTGGGCCTTCAGCAGCAGCACGACATGTTCACGAACATGGGGTCGCCTCTGGATTACAAGGGGTCGCCGAAGATGGAGAATTCTCCGATGCACCAGGAGCTGGGGATGTTCAACATGGAGAACAGCAACGCCACGAACGGCGGCACCGGAGGGGTGAAGCGGAAGAACGAGGACGTGGTCCTGCTGCAGAGTCAAAATTTGAGCTCGACTGAGATTGGTACTACTACAACAACGACCACCACGACGAAGAAGAATGATAAGAAGAAGAATGATAATAATGGGGTTAAGAAGAAAAAGACTAGGTAGGTGGTGAATGTATTTTTTTTTTAAATTTATTCAACAAGTGGTTGTGTTTCATATGCCATCGATTTAAAATTTTACAAATCTATTAATTACACTACTAATCTGTAAACACCCCATCACTTAACTTTGAAATAATCTCATTAGAACAGAGTGAAGAATTGTGGAAAATTACAATTATTTCGATGACTCAAAAAAAATATAAAAACAATTGCCAACGACTTGAAATTATGCAAATCTATTCAAAATTCATTTGGGATTACACTACTGTAAAAATCTTGAAACACCCCATCACTTAACTTTGGAATAATCACATTCGAACAGAGTGAAGAATTGTGGAAAATTGCAATTATTTAGATGACTCAAAAAAAACATAAAAACAATTGCCAACGACTTGAAATTACGCAAATCTATTCAAAATGAATTTGGGATTACACTACTGTAAAAATCTGTAAACACCCCATCACTTAACTTTGGAATAATCACATTACAACAGAGTGTAGAATTGTGGAAAATTGCAATTATTTCGATGACTCAAAAAAAATGTAAAAACAATTGCCAACGACTTGAAATTACGCAAATCTATTCAAAATTCATTTGGGATTATACTACTGTAAAAATATGTAAACACCCCATCACTTAACTTTGAAATAATCTCATTACAACAGAGCGTAGAATTGTGGAAAATTGCAATTATTTCGATGACTTAAAAAAAATATAAAAACAATTGCCAACGACTTGAAATTACGCAAATCTATTCAAAATTCATTTGGGATTACACTACTGTAAAAATCTGTAAACACCCCATCACTTAACTTTGAAATAATCTCTTCCGAACAGAGTGAAGAATTGTGGAAAATTACAATTATTTCGATGACTCAAAAAAAATATAAAAACAATTGCCAACGACTTGAAATTACGTAAATCTATTCAAAATTAATTTGGGATTACATTACTGTAAAAATCTGTAAACACCCCATCACTTAACTTTGAAATAATCTCATTCGAACAGAGTGAAGAATTGTGGAAAATTACATTTATTTCGATGACTCAAAAAAAATATAAAAACAATTACCAACGGCTTCAAATTACGCAAATCTATTCAAAATTCATTTGGGATTACACTACTGTAAAAATCTGTAAACACCCCATCACTTAACTTTGAAATAATCTCTTCCGAACAGAGTGAAGAATTGTGGAAAATTACAATTATTTCGATGACTCAAAAAAATATAAAAACAATTGCCAACGACTTGAAATTACGCAAATCTATTCAAAAATCATTTGGGATTACACTACTGTAAAAATCTGTAAACACTCCATCACTTAACTTTCAAATAATCTCATTTGAACAGAGCGTAGATTTGTGGAAAAAGAGATGTCTAAAATAGATTGAATGTTGAGATTTTATTTTTTTTAATATGAAAAATGTTACAACTTTAACACAAATATTGAAGTCAAGAAATATTTTTTTGTAAATATTCTTCATAAAATGATTATTTTTTGAGCAAAAATTAATTGAAATCGATTGCCATTTTTGGCCTCTAATTATGAAATAATAATAGTTGCGTCAAATTTATCTGAATAATAATAATTGTAGAGAATGCCACAGTGAATATTAGGAATACCATTTTTTATGAATTTTTCCGTTTAAACTCAATAGACCATTTTAAAATATTGAACGGATAAAATTTCTCTTGTTTGTTTGTAGACGTTATATTAATCACATTCGATCCTGACGTTTTTTTTTATTGATATTTCTTTCAAGCCAATTAGCCATGGACCTACCCATGGATAATTTGAATAGATCTAGCGTGTGCTGGTATTCTGTACCATATGGTCCATCATGGGTGCATATGCTGCTCACACCCCATCCCTTACAAAACGCACCACTCTAATTGCAGTTTAATAGTCCCCTCCGCACAAAAGTGTATAAATTACCCTTTAATTAATTGGCCACTTATGCAGCAAATAAAATTAAATATTTTGAATTCTGCAAAAATTTATATTGAAGGTTGCATTAACATTACTAATACGATTAATAATTGCCATCCTTAGAGGAATACAATGGGCCAGCGACCTAAGCCTTTCAGCTATAATACGATTATTTTTCATATTTAAATACATTTTATAATCATTTCTTTCTATGTTGATTTTCTTTATCCTGTAAGACATTCAATTTTTCTTGGATCATAAAACACATTAAGTTATAGTTTTTTTTTAAATTTAAAAATAGTCAAATTGTACAAATTGCAGAGAAATCGTTAAAATCTGGCTCAAAAAAATCGTCTCGAGCTGCAACCAAGGAATATCTGAATACAAAACATATTTTTTTTTAGAAAGATCACATTATTATCTCCTTGATCATTCTGAGCATTTGAAAATAACATACAAAAAAATTGGGTACAATTAAAAAATAAAACGAATCATCTTTTTCGTACTTAATTGTTCGAATTCCCACAATTTTTGTGTTTTAACTTTATAAAACCAGAAATATGGATGCAACAAATTGATGCATTCATAGACAATTATCATTTGCCTTTCAACAAAATGAAACTGGACTTGAGCGTGAAGACCAGTGACGGATCGCGATTTTTTTTTTGGTACGGCCGAGGTAGCAGAGGTGGTAATACAGATCTCTGCAACCGACCCTACCCATTTGTTCATGATACGGCCGAGGTACCAAAGGTGGTAATACAGATCTCTGCAACCGAACCTACCTCTCTGTATTGCCACCTCTGCTGTACCAAAAAATGGTGATGTGGCAATCATGTTACTTTCTCCGACTTTATATTTACGTTTTCATGGGTTTATTTTCAATTGAAATCATATTTTAAATGTACATCGAGCGTTGCGTAAACTCGGATGAAACTGACGTTTAAAACGTCAAAACTATGAAAGATGGAAAAATTATACTTCAAATTCAAAAACTCGGTTTACTCAAAAACTAACGAGATTTCGAAAAAAACATATTCTTTAGAAGTTGTTCATTTTAATATTATCTACAATTATTATTCACATAAATTTGCTGTAACTTTCATCGTTTCATAATTATAAACCAAAAATTAAAAAAAAATATTAATTTTTTTTCTCGAATAACAATGATTTTATGAAAAATATTTTCAAGCAAAAGATGTTCATTTCTTTGTTGTCTTCGATGTTTGTTTAAATGTTTTTGTGATATTATTTATATTTAAGAAAATATTGGCAAAAAACAAAAAACAGTTAAGGTAAACACCCACTTCTGGTGTACGAAATTTTACCAAAAGCTTTTCAGTTCTTCAGATTATCAAATAAGACTTATGTTCAAAGTTTCATATTAATTGCTTTATTAGTTTTTGAGATACAGCGCACACAGACAGACACACACACACACAGACACACACACACACACACACACACACAGACACAAATTTTTTTTTCCAGAAATTGTTGAAATGGTATCTAGGGACCCCAAAACGGATATTTCCGTAAAAAAAAATTTTGAAAAAAAAATCACGATCACAATACTTTCTCGTACTTCGTAACGGAGAAAGTAAAAATAACCGCGAACCGTCACTGCTTTCTAAGCTTGCGCTGAAAAGAAACTTCCATTACTTCTTTAAAGTTGTCAAGACTGTAGAAAGAAATTCAGGTATTTCGCCTGGTATCAAAATGGCCTCAGCATTGATAAGAAGGTTTGAGTTAAAGTGAAGTTTCCCAGAAAAATAGTATCGACCACACACCATTTCTCGTCAAATAGCCATAGTTTCCGATGTGCCAGTTTTGAAAAATAAGCCTTAAACAACATCATTTTCAGGAGCGTTAATTGCTTAAAACTTTTGCCTAAAGCAGTTTTTCCTTTCTTCGTTACGTTACGTTACGTACGAGAAAGTATTGTGATCGTGAAAATTTTTTCAATTTTTTTTTGCGGGAATATCCATTTTCGGGTCCCTAGATGCCATTTCAACAATTTCTGGAAAAAAAAAATTGTGTCTGCGTGTGTGTGTCTGTGCGCGATTGATATGAAACTTTGAACATAAGTCTTATTTGATAATACGAAGAACTGAAAGGCTTTTGGTAAAATTTTGTGCACCGGAAGTGGGTGTTTACCTTAACTGTTTTTTGTTTTTTCCAATATTTTTTTTAAATATGAAAAATATCACAAAAATATTTAAACAAATATTTAAGACATCAAAGAAATGAACATATTTTGCTTAAAAATATTTTCATGAAATCATTGTTATTCGAGAAAAACATTAATTATAATTTTTTTAAATTTTTGTTTATAATTATGAAACGATAATAGTTACAGCAAATTTATGTTAATAATAATTGCAGAGAATGTCAAAATGAACAACTTATAAAGAATAAGTTTTTTTCGAAATCTCTTTAGTTTTTGAGTAAACTGAGTTTAAAGTTTATTTAAAGTATAGTTTTTCATAATTTTGACGTTTTAAACGTCAGTTTCATGCGAGTCTACAAAACGCTCGATGTACATTTAAGATATAATTTAAATAGAAAATAGACCATGAAAGCGTAAATATAAATAATACGATCAAGTCGGAGAAAGTAACATGATGGCCACATCACCATTTTTTTTAATTACGAGGTTCACATTCCACTCACTCAAATTCGAGTTCAGAGTGCTGCCATTTTGTTTACAAGCAAGGCACGTCAATTATCTTTTGGTATGTCAAACATATGTTATTTCTAAGCAAATTCAGAAATTTTAAAGCAAATTCCGCCGGCGATCGTTTTTTTAGAATTTTTTTAATCACGAGGTGCACATTTCACTCACTCAAATTCAAGTTCAGAGTGCCGCCAATTTGTGTCCAAGTAAGGTGCGTCAATTATTTTTTGTGATTTCAAAAATATGTCGTTTCTGAGTAGATTTGGAAAATTTTAAGATAATTCCATGTGCGATGATATTTTTAGAAATTTTTTAATCACGAGGTGCGCATTTCACTCTCGAATTCTCAAGTTCAGTGATGCCATTTTGTTTCCAGGCGATTATTTTCATATTGGCCAACAAGAAATATTTTTCGAAATCTCACTAAATTCTGAAAAAAAAAATTGATAAATATGGAATTTATCAAAATCCTTTTTATTCCATCAACTGGAAGAAAGTTACATGATGGTTAGGGCGTCAAAAATTTTTTCGCCTGTAGCGGCGCAGAGCGATACTATTTTTGTAATTGTAATGTTCGGTTATTTGAAATTTCTATTATGCACCTGTCGAAAAAAATGTGGAACGTACAGAGAAATTACTCGAATAAGTGTATTTTTGGGCATCAACATTTTTCTTCCAACATTGGCATTGCAAAGTTAAGATTATTTTCTTTCGATAGTTGTCCAAGATTTAAATGTCAATTTTTTTTAATATCCGCGGATAAATTGTCGAATTACAGAGCACGGTGCATGTTTTTCAATGTTTTTAGCGCGGCCATTTTCGTAATTGATCAATTTCTCAGAATAACACGTTATTCAAGGTGCGAAATATTTCAAAATTTGCCTTTGTAAAAGATTTAAGCTTGAAATTTTGGAATTTGTAGAGTAATTATAAGAATAACTGCATTTTTGAATACCACCATGCTTCTTCTGGTGCAACCAAAATTGGGATACTTGTTTTTAACTAATTGTGAAGAAACGTTAATAAAGAATAACCTTCTAAAATCTTAAATATTTATCGAAAGAAAATAATCTTAACGTTGCAATGCCAAATATTGCTGCGCTGGAAACAAAATGTTGATGCCCAAAAATGCAATTTTTGGAATAAGTGCTTTTTTCTTCATAAAATTGAGCCTTCTAGCGCATCCATTTTTGTTACTGCAAAGTTCAGATCATTATCTTTCAATAATTACAAAAACACGATATTCCAGAATAATTTGTTAAAATTCTAAGCTAATTTATGAAATTTATTTCAAAGATTTGTCGCAATAAATGTGAAATTTACACAGAAATTTCTGGAAAAAGTACATTTTTGGCGCAATAATTTTGCTTCTAGCGCAGCCATTTTTGTTACTACAAAGTTCAGATCATTCTCTTTCAAGAATTACAAAAAACACGATATTCCAGAATAATTTGTTAAAATTCTAAGCATTTGTCGAAAGAAATGTAAAATTTATGAAACAATTTCCAGAGAAATCATAATTTGGCTTTTAGCGCAGCCATTTTGCTTGTTGCAAAGTTTAAATATTTTTGTTTAGATGATTATAAAGATATTTATTTATTTCAATCAATTTCAAAGATTTGTTAATAAAAATGTTCTTCTCTCTCTAAAAGATTTGTCAAAATAAATGTAAAATTTACAGAGAAATTTCTGGAAAAACTACATTTTTGGCTCAATCATTTTGCTTCTAGCGCAGCCATTTTTGCTACTGGAAAGTTGAGATCATTTTCTTTCAATAATTATAAAAACACGATATTCCAGAATAATTTGTCAAAATTCTAAGCATTTGTCGAAAGAAATGTAAAATTTATGAAACAATTTCCAGAGAAATCATAATTTGGCTTTTAGCGCAGCCATTTTGCTTGTTGCAAAGTTTAAATAATTTTGTTTGGATGATTATAAAAATATGCATTTATTTCAATAAATTTCAAAGATTTGTCGAAATAAATGTGAAATTTACAGAGAAATTTCTGGAAAAACTACATTTTTGGCACAATCATTTTGCTTCTAGCGCAGCCATTTTTGCTACTGTAAAGTTCAGATCATTTTCTTTTAATAATTATAAAAACACGATATTCCAGAATAATTTGTCAAAATTCTAAGCATCTATCGAAAGAAATGTAAAATTTGGGAAACAATTTCCAGAGATATCATAATTTGGCTTTTAGCGCAGCCATTTTTCTTGTTGCAAAGTTTAAATATTTTTATTTAGATGATTCTAAAGATATTCACTTATTTCAAACAATTTCAAAGGTTTGTCGCAATAAATGTGAAATTTACTGAGAAATTTCTGGAAAAAGTACATTTTTGGCACAATAATTTTGCTTCTAGCGAAGCCATTTTTGTTACTGCAAAGTTCAGATCATTCTCTTTCAAGAATTACAAAAAAACACGATATTCCAGAATAATTTGTTAAAATTCAAAGTATCTATCGAAAGAAATGTAAAATTTATGAAACAATTTCCAGAAAAATCATAATTTGGCTTATAGCGCAGCCATTTTTCTTGTAGCAACGTTTAAATAATTTTGTTTGGATGATTACAAAGATATGCATTTATTTCAATCAATTTCAAAGATTTGTTGAAATAAATGTGAAATTTAGTGAGAAATTTCTGGAAAAACTACATTTTTGGCACAATAATTTTGCTTCTAGCGCAGCCATTTTTGTAGCTATAAGGATCTGATGATTTTCTTTGACTAATTGTAAAGACAGGTTTTATAAAAATAATCTTTTAAAATTTGAGCATCTGTTGGAAGAAACCTGAAACTTACAAAGTAAGTGAATTTATGGTAATCAAAATTAATTTGTTTTCTAGTTCTAATACATTTGCTAAAGACACAATCAGACTGGAATTCCCAACTCCTCCATTAAACCATGTGCGTTATGGCAATACACAAATCCACCGTCAGTATTGCAGAAATGCACTTTCTCTTAATCAAAAACTCCTTTTACAAGCTATTTTTTTTCTGTTGCAAATGTTAGGAGTTCTAAAGCCTTTTTGGATAGTCCCAAATCTCGAAAAATCGAAAACTCGAATTCAACAGAATTTGTGTTCAAAATTGTGCCCCAGTGGTATTAATTGGAATCGCTAACTATGAATTTTTTTCAGAACAACATTCACCGCATTCCAACTAGAAGAACTGGAGCGCGCCTTTGAACGGGCACCTTACCCGGACGTCTTCGCCCGAGAGGAACTGGCCCTGAAACTAAACCTAAGCGAATCGCGAGTGCAAGTCTGGTTCCAAAACAGAAGAGCCAAGTGGCGCAAACGCGAACCGCCGCGCAAGACCGGCTACATCACGTCCAACTCTCCGAGCTCCAGCATCACCACCAACTTCAACAACACCCTCGGGCCGTTCACGCAAGCAAACCCGATCAACACCTCAGCACCCGTGGACACCTGGAGCTATCAGTCCAACTACGACCTGGGCCACCTAAACCTCCTCAACTCCTCGCCGGCGAGCTACCAAAGTTTCGGCTCGCCGCAAAGCGGGTACTCGTACATGCTGAACCCTCACGACAACCAGCTCTTCAGCTCGCCGCTGAGGGCGCACGAGTACTCGACGACTTTGAACAATCAGAGTCCGCCCTTGAGTCGGGATTACTCGATGCTGCAGACGCACTCTCCGAACGCGGAGGAGAACGCGATCGGCGCGAAAATCGAGTACGTCAATCATATAAACGGTTCGCCGGAACGGTACGCGAACATCTCGCCGAAGTACGACAGCAACATGATGCACGAGGTGAAGCAGGAGTACGATATCAGGATAAAGGACCATATCAAGATCGAGCCGAACACTAATCAGACCTACGTGACGCTGCCCCCTTTTTTGAATTAGCTGGAATTTTCAATAGGTACTACTTTTCGAAGTAGAAGTAATTAGATTCTAGTTTTTAAGTAAACGAATTCTTTAAAACTTCAATGTGTTACGGCTACTTACCAAAAAAAAAATTTTTGATTAACTTTAATGCAGTAAATCTAAATAAATTTCTCTTCAAATGATCGAAAAATCGATCAAACTTAAAGGATTGATCTCCACAAATGTGGAGATTTAGGAAATTAGTACAAATACTTGTTTTTTTTTTATTGGCCAACTTTAGGTTCTTTGATTATTGATATATGAATGCCATTTAATTATTTGACAGAAAAGTGGTAGTAAAATTCTGAAAGCAATATCCAACCCTTAATTAATCTGTATGGCAGGTTAATTAAGCACACGGCAACCATGTGGAAAACATAACCCCAAATTTATTTCAAGGCAAAAGTCAGAATTACAACCAGAGTATCCAACCAAATATCCAACATTATAAAAAAAAAATCACCAGACCTGGCTGGCCAATAAAAAAACCGAGTAGACAGTCTCACATTCACACAATATTAAAATGAAAACTTCTGAATATTCGAAGTATCGAAGTTGCAAAGCATCTAATTTTTCGAATACGCCCAGTACTTCGATAAGAAAACTAAACCAAATCTTGCCTTTTTCGCATTATAAATTTAGGCGTTTAAGTTATGCCCTGAAATGTAATACAGTGTTGCCAAAAAGGTTAGGGACAGTGCAGTAAAAAAAAAAACGAAAATTTGGGTTTCAAATTTGATTTTCTGATTTTCGAATTTTCAAAGATTCGAAGTTCTGAATATTCGAAGTTGATGCGAAGCATCAAAGTTTTCTAATTTTTAAAGAAACGAAGTTGCGAAGTTTTCGAATTTTTTAATCCCAAAACCCTAAACAGTCGGGGATTTAAACTTTTATGCAATTTCAAAATTTTCACCTCGAAACCTCAAAACGAAACGTAAAAAGCGCATGCTGAGTTGCTACAATGATAAATTAACAGTGTTGCCGAAAAGTTTAGGGACTGTGCAGTAAAAAAAAACAAAAACTTGGGTTTCAAATTTGATTTACTGATTTTCGAATTTTCGAAGTTGCGAATATTGGAAGTATCGAAGTTGCGAAGCATCAAGTTTTCGAATTTTCAAAGAAACGAAGTTGCGAAGTTTTCGAATTTTTAATCCTAAAACCCTTAACAGTCGGGGATTTAAACTTTTCTGCAATTTCAAAATTTTCACCTCGAAACCTCAAGACGAAACGTAAAAAGCGCATGCTGAGTTGCTACAATGATAAATTAACAGTGTTGCCGAAAAGTTTAGGGACTGTGCAGTAAAAGAAAAAAAGAAAACTTGGGTTTCAAATTTGATTTACTGATTTTCGAATTTTCGAAGTTGCGAATATTGGAACTATCGAAGTTGCGAAGCATCAAGTTTTCGAATTTTCAAAGAAACGAAGTTGCGAAGTTTTCGAATTTTTTAAACCCAAAACCCTAAACAGTCGGGGATTTAAACTTTTCTGCAATTTCAAAATTTTCACCTCGAAACCTCAAAACGAAACGTAAAAAGCGCATGCTGAGTTGCTACAATGATAAATTAACAGTGTTGCCGAAAAGTTTAGGGACTGTGCAGTAAAAGAAAAAAAAAAACTTGGGTTTCAAATTTGATTTACTGATTTTCGAATTTTCGAAGTTGCGAATATTGGAACTATCGAAGTTGCGAATATTGGAACTATCGAAGTTGCGAAGCATCAAAGTTTTCGAATTTTCAAAGAAACGAAGTTGCGAAGTTTTCGAATTTTTTAAACCCAAAACCCTAAACAGTCGGGGATTTAAACTTTTCTGCAATTTCAAAATTTTCACCTCGAAACCTCAAAACGAAACGTAAAAAGCGCATGCTGAGTTGCTACAATGATAAATTAACAGTGTTGCCGAAAAGTTTAGGGACTGTGCAGTAAAAGAAAAAAAGAAAACTTGGGTTTCAAATTTGATTTACTGATTTTCGAATTTTCGAAGTTGCGAATATTGGAACTATCGAAGTTGCGAATATTGGAACTATCGAAGTTGCGAAGCATCAAAGTTTTCGAATTTTCAAAGAAACGAAGTTGCGAAGTTTTCGAATTTTTTAAACCCAAAACCCTAAACAGTCGGGGATTTAAACTTTTATGCAATTTCAAAATTTTCACCTCGAAACCTCAAAACGAAACGTAAAAAGCGCATGCTGAGTTGCTGTAGTGATAAATTAACAGTGTTGCCGAAAAGTTTAGGGACTGTGCAGTAAAAAAAAACAAAAACTTGGGTTTCAAATTTGATTTACTGATTTTCGAATTTTCGAAGTTGCGAATATTGGAAGTGTCGAAGTTGCGAAGCATCAAAGTTTTCGAATTTTTCGAAGAAACGAAGTTTTGGAATTTTTCAATCCTGAAACCCTAAACAGTTTTTAAGATTTAAACTTTTACGTAATTTCAAAATTTTCATCTCGAAAATCCAAGACGAAACATAAGATGCGCATACTGAGTTGCTGTAATGGTAAATTAACATCAACGTACAAAAAAAACATATCTTGCAAGATCGCTATAATAAAAAAAAATAATAAAAAATTAAAATTAATCATTTTTATTGGTTTGAAATAATTTGATTTGAATTAACTTTTTCATTCGTTAATATTCGCGAAATGTGACTTCGAATCTTCGAAAATTATAAACTTGGAATCTTCAAAATTTCGAAATTATGATACTTAGAATCTTCGAAAATTAGAAACTTGGAATCTTCAAAATTTCGAAATTATGAAACTTAGAATCTTCGAAAACTTGGAATCTTCTAAACTTCAATTTACTATGATTTTCTATGAAAAGTATTGAAGCTCCGATCTCGAAATTGGAAATTCCAGCCCTAGTTTAAAAGACTGAAATTCCGAAAAAACAAATTTTGCACAACCGCTTGCATACATTTTTTTTTCAATGTTTGTAAAGCGATTTCTTCATTTCTTGTATTATGCTAAAGAAACTTTCCAAAAATTACATCGATACAACCTGTTGTTTTTGAATAATAAATTTTTTGGTGTTTCGAAGATTTTCTATGAATCTTAGAAGCTTTGAAACTTAAAAATTGGAAATTTTCAAAAACAAAAAAAAAATTTTTAGCGTCCGAAAACTGAGTTTAGTTCAAGAAGATTGAAAAAAATTTTTTTTTGCTTGAATGTTAACCTTGATAAATTAAAATGGGTCACCCGGTACGGTATATACATACAGATATTAACACATAAAAATAGTTGCTGCTCTTTTCGAAGTACTGAATTTATTCCTAATCTTGCCTCGTTTTTTTTTTGTTTTAATTTTAATTTTGATGAATGAAAATGGTCCACCCGGTATATAATGCAGATATTAACACTTAAAAATAGTTCCTGTCCTTTTCGAAGTACTGCATTTATGCCTAATCTTGCCTTGTTTATTTTCTGTTTTTTGTGTGAAAGTTGACCTTCAAAATGACAGTAGTAAAGCATCTGGAATAAGTGAGGTTTTCTCAAGTTTGATTCTAATTTTGTTTAGAAATTTATTTAGACACTGCATAAATCACCGAATGTAAATAGTTGCACCATAGAAAAATTAGTTCCTTTCAACAACGAATACAAATATATATTTTTTATTTAGAGAATTAGAAATTAGAAACAATGTAGTGCAATATGAAATTTTCAGCGAAATTAGATTAACTCGTATAGTTTTCGTTCACTGATGTACTCAGAGGCCAAAAATTTGCAATATGGTATTCCTTATTGATTATATGGTATTACAATTTCGAATTAGTTCTTATATTTAATTAGGAATAATTGTTAAATCACAATCTGAAGTAAAATTTCGAAAGAAATTGGGGTTTAAATATTAAAGTTGGCTTTATAAATTTTAATAAAGTATTTCTCGTGTAATGCAAACGAGATTAAGTTGGTTTCATAAAAAATACAGTGTTAAAATTAATTTTTTATATAGTTGATTTTATAAAAAAAAAGCATTGTGAAAACATTTTTTTAAATGGTTGCTCTGATGAAATCAACTTGTTTTCATGAGAAATTTAACCTTTTCAAAATACGTTTTGCTCCGAAGAAATCAAGTTGACTTAAGGTTGTCACTTCCTCAGCCGTTTTCCATTAAAAAAAAAAAACGTAATTTTTGGGTACACTTCTCTAGAAAACTACTCTCTGAAATTTTGAACACATGTTTTCACCTCCAAAATAAGCATTTATGGCTGAGGAATTAAGAAAATATTAATGGGATTCAGAATTATGACATGAAAAAAAAATTCAATAAAACGAAGTATAGCCTGAATATATATAGGACTTAATTTTGCTTGCAGAGTTACGAACAGGTTGAATATTCATATATTCAGGCTATATTTCGTTTTATTGAATTTATTTAATGCTTTCTGCAACAACTAAGATTGTTGTCTAATTTATTTATGAAAAAAAAACATGAAAATGTTTCGAGTTCTTTTTATTTAAAAAAAAAATTCGCCACTCAACTTCTGGAAATGTTCTCAGTCAGTGGGTATCGACGCCACTTTTAAAACAAAACAAAAATCGACTTAATAGCTTTTATAGTTTTGAAGAAAAGTGTACCTAAACTTAAAAAAGTAAATTTTTTAAGCGAGTCAAAAAACTTAAAAATAGTCCCTGCAAGAGGTCGACTCCCAACTTTGCTTACAAATTTCGGTCACTTCTACTAATCGGAAGAATGTAAAATACAAATTTTTATACGCAGAATTTAATGTCGAATCAGAATCAACGATAAAAAAAAACGATTATTTTTTTTCAATTTGGAGGAAGTGACCTTAATAAGAAAAATAACATTGTCAAATAATCTCTCACGATTTCGACTGTCCCTCCCTGTAGTGAACAAATATTTTTATATGATGATTATTTATTCGTGTAGTTCTACTATTACTATGTTTGGTATCGAAAATATCTTATTTTTAAATAAACTGCGGAAATTCAAAATCGCCTTTCTTTCCCGTCTTTATTGCTTGCACAGCAGCAGTAGCAATAACATTCTTAAGCTATTGTTTCTCAGCGAGGAGTTCTTAATTAATGTCACGTGATTATAATTTAGTTGACGCTAGGATTCGTTGATTTTTTTTTACTTTGGCAGGTGCCCTTCAGTCACATCGATTATGTATTATTCGTATTAAATGAAATAGACATCCACAAACACCCATACCCTCGCCGGGATTCGAACCCGGGACGATTCATTGCTTAAAAGATGAAATTTGAAAGTTATTTGTCAGCCCAAAAAAAAGAACATTTCTTTCCTTAACTCAGTTTCGTATTCAGCATCTCATGGTCCATTACCAAACATTTGTTTCTCCTTTCTACATGCACGCTAGATGCAGACGAACTATAACTATCATTATATCATTACTATTTTGCTTGGGTATAAGTTGATTAATTATTACCTACATCGCCTAAGAAAAACATCGGTTAAATTCTAATTCGGTTCCATCCTCAACGCCCAGTTTCAAAATATTCTTAGATTAGAATCGGTTGCAGTACTAACGTGCAGCGTGTTTAGGTTTTGTTAAGTTCAGGGTATTTTTTTTTTAGAAATCATTAGGTTTTTCTTAAATGAAACTGCGTTGTTAACAACTCGAGAGATATATTTTAAAATTGGTTGAGAGCCACTGGAATCGCGAAAATTCGTACCTGTAGGATAGGATATTCTCAAAACATCGTTTTATACCACATGGTTGAATATTCGAAGATAAAGTTGCCTAGAAGAAATAATTATCACTTCTCACAGTCCAAGTAAAAATTGCTCATCATAATCTAAGCTGGTAAATTGATTTCGTCTTCAGTTAATTATTTTGGATACTTAAGAAGTTTGTGATTTTCTTCAAACTAACCAAAACTATAACAACAATAATATCTACATAATACGTTCAAAATTCCATGCTGTTTCAGTTACATACTCCAAAGCAAAGGAATATACAGCATATATTTTATTCACAGACAGAAAGGATGCAGTGTGTTTATTTATTTTAATAGAAAATATGTACATACATTTAATTATTTCGCAAATTCTGTTTATTTTCAATATGACTAACTAACTACTTTACTATCTTGAGGTTTGCTGGAGACAGGAACTAAAACTTTTTTTTTAATAGAAAATATTAAACGTAAATCGTTTAATTCTTTTTTTTTTCTGTTGAGTACTTGCAGTTTTCAGGTTAGGATTAATTCGTTTTGCAAATGCTGTTCACTGATCACGCCAATATCATTAACGAATTTCCAAAATTGATTATGTTAAAATTTCTAGCAAAATAAATTAAAAATTGTACATAAACAATCTGTATTTAACATCAAGAAACGTTAATGAAGTCCCATTTTACACATTCGTCTTTAGAGTTAAATGATTTTACATCTTTACTAGATGTCTTGCTTTTTTTGAGCAATTGAATCAAAATATTGTTATTGATATACAGCTTCGGCTGATTACGTAGGTAAACAGGGGCGTGCGGTGAATAACTTCATGGAGAACCGTTTTACAGTTCCTGCAATTTTTAAAACAAGCTGAATGCTGATTTTGCTAGCGGTGTCCAGCGTTTTTAGACCTAAGTTTCCATGAAGTCAGTTACCACATGCGGCTGAAGGGTTGGTAGAGTTATGTACAGGGCACCTTTGCTCATTTCTTAGGCTGAATATAGTGCATAACTCTATTACTGTTGGGCGAACCAATGGAACGTTACGGCCCTTCGTTATAAAAATAATTTTTTCTGAGTCCGTTATAAAATGTACAGTTTTTTTCATTAATTTGGGTTCATAAAATATGTGATTCCTGAACCCTACAAACAGTGTGAAAAAAAGTGCCATAACGGTTCATTTTTTCACTCTTTTGCGTGAAAAAAAGTACCGTAGCGGTTCATTTTTAACGCAACTGAAAAATTGTTTGCGTGTCATGAACGCTTCGAAACACGCCGCGAGTTCCGCCGATAAATGTCAAACATTCGTTTCTGATCAAGAAAACTTGATGATTATTATTTTCTTCATTTAAAAAAAGTATTATTACTTATAAAAATTGATTAAGGTTTTATCGAATTTATTTAAAGTTACGGACGTATAAAAAAATTTTTTTCGCTTGTAGGAATTGCATAAATAACTATTATACAACGAAACAAAGTTAATCGAAAATATATTGTTCTGTAAATAGATTTATACAATTCTGACGTTTTAAACTGACATTATCTTATCCTTAGAAACTTTAAATAGTTGTTTATAAGAAAGGGTGAAATAATTTTTTATTTAAGTCACTAGTGAGTCGAGAACTTTTTAATTAACTTTATTTTGACAAACTGAAATTATTTGTCAGGCACGACGGTGACATTTAAATAATAACTATAATGACTTTATAAATTTTATTCCGCATAATTGGATAAATATTGCATAAACTACGTGAGTTATATTTATTCACTAGAAGAAAGTTTAGGAATTTCTTCACGTGAATAACCCGGCATTGGTTACGCAAATTTAATGGTGACGCCGGTCTCACGTACCGGGGTTTTCAACTGAAGATTTTTCGAAAAGTTTTTTTTTTAAATTTATGCTCTTTGACAATAAAACAAAGATATTTAATCAATTTAAGCTCTGCAATGCGGCAGCCACTCGAAATTGTAACAAAAAACAATAACGGAGAATAAAGTTATTCGAATCACCCGGTCTCACAGACCAGTAGGGTCACCATTGGCGGGATAAACATTTATTTAACTCAGTGTATAAATATCTATTATATACTATCGGGCAAATAATAGTACATTAAACCACGGGTTTCATAAGACAAGTTTTTTTTTCTTTCTCGGGTCCAAGTTTAGAACACGAGCCTCGAACTCAAACCGCATGCGGGCTGATTACTGAAAGCAACTGCGGGATATTAAATATACAAATTATTATTATTATTATGAAAATATATACTCCTATATAATAATGTTATGCAATGAAACTGTAATGCCATACTATATTACGTACAACGATTTTTTTAAATTTTATTTTTTGTAAATATGTAAGTTGAGTGAATTTTGTGCCATAATTAGGTTAAGTTAACATTTCTTGTACAATTATTGTAATTTTTATAAAAAAATTGTGTACTTTATAAATAAGTGAATATACTGTATATAAAGAAAAAATGTATAATATGTAATTTTGTACTGTAATGTATAAAATTTGTTGAATAGATTTAACGTTTATAACATTGGTTGTTTTATTGCCGCGAGTGATTTCTATTCAATAAGTTTTCACTCGGAAAAATTCGTGTAGAGAAATCTTCTTACTGGAAAAGGCTTGAAGAGGTCTATTTTTATTTATGATAAAGCACTTTTAGAATTTTACATGCAATTTGTATTCCATCCGCGTGTAACTTCGTCGAGCAAATTTTGCAATGGTAATCCCATTTTTACTTGCTCCGTTACGAAGTACGGAAAAGTATTGTCACCGTGAAAATTTTTCAAATTTGTTTTTGCGGAAATAATTGTATAAATCCGTGTGTGCGCTGTATTTCAAAAATGAATAAAGCAATTACTATGAAACTTACATACATTAAGTATTGTTCCCCCATCAGAACACCTACAGACCGGTTTCGACCTTTCAGGTCTCATCAGTGTAGTTAGTTGCTCATGGGGAAACGGAGATTACTATTGGAATATAAGTATTCCAAACATTATTCATATATTCACATTAATATTGTTATATTTGCCGCCGCTGGCAATGTCCAACCCTGTCGGTGTTAAAGCCACCCGGATTTCGTTCAGTACAGCATTCAGGCAATAGATTCCGCCACTTTGGCGTTTCTAACTATGAAACTTATTTGAAAATTCGAAGAAAACTTTTAACAAAATTTCATCATTATTTTTTTAAACTATGAAAAATATTACAAAAATATCTTAAAGGTAACAAAGAAATTAAAGTCTTTTGTCTAAAAATAATATTTTTTTAGGACTCTTTGGAATTTTTCTAGGACAATTTAGGTCTTTACTTTACTGACATTTTCAGGATTTTTTTGAATGACTTTTTTCAACACTTTTTTTTAGAATTTCTTTTTTGGACTTTTTGCTTGATTTTCATAACATGTCCAAGTTCTTTTTAAAGACTTTTTCCAGGCATTCTCTCAGGTCTTTTCATGAAAACTTTATTTTCAGGAGTCCCGAATATTTCCAAAGCCTTTTGTCAAGATATTTTCAAAATATTATTTCAGGACTTTTTATGAAGACTTTATTGTTGGGACTCTTTTTCAGGAGTTTTTTCAGGATTTATTTTTAGGACTTTTTCGGGACTTCTATCTTCAGGACTTGTTTTTACTTTTTATGCTTTTATTTATAAATGTTTTACTTATTTAATGATTTTATTAAATATATTGATTTTATACATTTTTTTAAATTTTATTAATTTTACTGATTTTATTAATTTATACTTTTATCCATTTACTGTTTATTTATGTTTTTTATCTAAAGATTTTATTATGTAAGTATATTTGTACTGTTCTGTTTCGATTATTTTATTAAATTAACATTAATTTCTACATTTTTTTTATCACAATATTATTGTGAATTGTCTATTTTAATAATCTTTGGTTAAGTTCCTATAGACAACATCTATTTTATCTTTTAATAATTATGCTCCCTCTCTGTGATTGGTCTTAATACGCTCTTTCCGCTTTAATTTCGGTTTAATTTTAATATTATTTTCGTCCAATGAATTTATATTTTAACATGTTTAATGGTGTCTGCTTACATTTAAAGTTTTTAATTTGATATGATTATAATATCAAATAATTTGTTTATGGTTAATTTTAATAATGCACTAATTTTAATTATATTTTATGTTTTCATGTACCTACTTATTATGACCTGTGTAAGGACTATGTCTATTCAGCACTAATAAATATTATTATTATTATTATTATTATTTAAGAACTATTTTGCAGCACATTTTTTCGGAATTTTTTGAAAGACTTTTTTCTCGGGACATTTTTCCGGATTTTTTTTAGGACTATTGGATTTTACTTTCGAGACTTTTTTTCTGGAATTTATTTCAATACTTTTTTTAAGTCTCTAAGACTTTTTTTGAGCCGTTTTTCAGAGATTTTTCCAGGATTATTTCTCAGGACTTAATATTTATAAGGATTTGTTTTCGGGACTTTCTTTTCAGGCATTCTTTCTTCGGAACTTTCTTCAGGACATTTTTCGGGACATTGTTAATAACTGCTTTTTAAGGACATAGGATATTTTGTCAATTTTTCAATTTTCGGTAAGTTTTTTTCAAGACTTCATTGGGTCTTTCTTCAAATTTTTTTTCAGGGCTGTTATCGGGGCTGATCTCAGAGCTCTTTTAAGGATTTTTTCAGAAATTTTATAGAACTTTCAGAAACCTTTCTACAGGCTTTCTTTCTTCGGGACTTTTTTATGGTCTTTTTTCAGGACATTCTTCGGGTCATTGTTAATGACTGCTTTTTCAGGATTTTTTTAGGACTTTTTCTTCAAGACTTTATTTGCAGGATTTTTTTTTCAAGACTACAGTGGGACTTTTTTCAGGAAGGTTTTGGGAATTTCTTCTTTTCAGAACTTTTTCAAGTCTCATTTCAGGACTTCTCAGACAACTTTTTTCAGAACTTTCTTCGGGGCTTTTTCAAGGCTCTTTATGGAATTTATTATTTGAGATATGCACATCCGCAAATGGTGGCCAAGTTATGAATAAAATTGATTCGATTTGATTGATTTGAAAATTGAGACATTTTCTTTCAGATCTCATTTTTCTGAACTTTTTTTAGGATCCTTTTTGAGGATTTTTGACATTATGTTCAGGCCTTTTTCAGAACTCTGATTTTCAGGCCTTCTTATCAGAACTATTTTTAAGACCCTTTTTCGGGACTTTATTTTCAAGACTGTTTTTTTAGGACGTTCTTCTGGACTCTCACTCAGGACTTTTTCCAAGCTCTTGTCAGTGTTTTTTTAAGACCTTTTTTCAGTACTTTTTTTGGTCATTTTTTAGAATTTTCTTTTAGACTTATCTGGGATTATTTTTTCAGGATTATTTTTAGCAAGACTTTTTTTCAAGACTTTCATAACATTTTTCAGGCCTTTTTCAAACATCTTTATGGGATTTGTTATCTAAGACAATTTTTTTCAGAACTCTTCTTGCAGGAGTTTTTGGGTATTTTTTATGATTCTTTTTAAAGACTTTTATTTAGGATTTTTTCAGGAGTTTCTTTTTCAAGACTTTTTTTAGGACCTATTGTCAGGACTTCTTATCAGAACCCTTCTTTCAGGATTTTATTTTCTGACTGTTTTTCGGGTCATCTGGATTTGCCCTTCGGGGCTTTTTGAGGCTTTTTTCAGTACTTTTTTCAGGATGTTTCTGGAATTTTTTCGGGATAATTTTTATCAGGACTTTTTCAAAACTTTTCAGGACCTTTTCAGGACTTTTATATCTGGGTGTAACCTTTTGAACTTTTGCTCATAAACCATTAAAATAACAGAGTTAAATATTGTAAAAATTTCCACAATAAGGAAAACAAGATTAGTTTCTTATCGTGGATATAAATAAAATATTGAACTCTTTAATAAATATTAATTATTTAATTAAATATTAAAAATTATTTCAATATCATAATAATAATAATAACAATGATAGAAATGGTCTGGTAATCTGGTGTACTCTTTGATAACATTAATTAATTGCCCAAATGAAATCAGCATTTGTTTGATTAGTGGAGTTTGAAATGTAATCTAATGATAAGCTTGGTACTTATATTTCTTCGACCGCTTATCGCATTTGAGGAACAGTGATTTTATTGCATGCACATTGGTTGAAGGGTCATTTAAAAAACATTCAGTTTTAATTGTGATCTCGAAGTGTTGTGTTGTATATTGCAAGTATATTTTATAGGTATTTTAAGCGATAACCAGTAAATTTAAAGGTTATTTGATGTTTTTGTGTTATTTTTCTTAATTAATCAGGTGATCTGTTGAAGCGAGTCAAATAATTTTATATAGAATAAAACACTTTTTACTTTGTATAATACTGGTTTCCTACATAGAAAATACAAATCATTTTAACCAGTTGAAATTTTAAAACATCAATCGATATATCTCGTTGGGCACTTATGGGTTTTGGAAAAATTAACAGTAAATATGTGTACTCACGCTAATCAATTCTAGAAATGAGTCATTTATTTAATGTGACCTTGAAGTGTGCTACGATGCGGACCCACCAGGCAATAATAATTCAAATCTTTTGCAGTTAAGGTCAAGATGTCTGCGCCCGTTGTCACGCTGAATAATGGCATTGGATGTCCGCAGATTGGTCTTGGAACTTGGCTTGTAAGTATACATTACATTTTTCTTTATATTTACCTAGTCTATATTATGATTCATACAATTTTATTACTTCAATGCATGTTTGGTTATGTTCATTTTACTAGCTGGAAATTTGTCACACAATCAAGATGAGTCGCACAATACAATATAAACAAATCATTAATACACATTCTGGAAAAGATAAAAATAATTATTTGTTTAGTCTTAGTAAGATTTAATTTTGCAGAAATTTTTTTGCCGACATTGAAATTGGATTATCTTACAATTTAGAAAATTGACCTTTTAAAATTCTTATGGTACCACGTAGTAGCAACTATTCTAAGTAACTTCAGAATATTTTACGCTCGTAGCAATCGTTTTTCTATTTTTTTACCAAATTTGAAAAAAATAACTTCAGAAAAAAACAAACGGACATTGAAATGGGATTATCTTAAAATTTAGAAAATTGACCTTTTAAAATTCTTATGGTACCACGTAATAGCAACTATTCTAAGTATCTTCAGAATATTTTACGCTTGTAGCAATCGTTTTTCTATTTTTTTTAACGAATTTAAAAAAATTAACTTCAGAAAAAAACAAACGGACATTGAAATGGGATTATCTTAAAATTTAGAAAATTGACCTTTTAAAATTCTTATGGTACCACGTAGTAGCAACTATTCTAAGTATCTTTAGAATATTTTACGCTTGTAGCAATCGTTTTTCTATTTTTTTTAACGAATTTAAAAAAATTAATTTCAGAAAAAATCAAACGGACATTGAAATGGGATTATCTTAAAATTTAGAAAATTGACCTTTTAAAATTCTTATGGTACCACGTAGTAGCAACTATTCTAAGTATCTTCAGAATATTTTACGCTTGTGGCAATCGTTTTTCTATTTTTTTAACGAATTTAAAAAAATTAACTTCAGAAAAAAACAAACGGACATTGAAATGGGATTATCTTAAAATTTAGAAAATTGACCTTTTAAAATTCTTATGGTACCACGTAGTAGCAACTATTCTAAGTAACTTCAGAATATTTTACGCTCGTAGCAATCGTTTTTCTATTTTTTTACCAAATTTGAAAAAAAACCTTCAGAAAAAAACAAACGGACATTGAAATGGGATTATCTTACAATTTAGAAAATTGACCTTTTAAAATTCTTATGGTACCACGTAGAAGCAAATATTCTAAGTAACTTCAGAATATTTTACGCTCGTAGCAATCGTTTTTCTATTTTTTTATCAAATTTGAAAAAAAAATAACTTCAGAAAAAAAACAAACGGACATTGAAATGGGATTATCTTAAAATTTAGAAAATTGACCTTTTAAAATTCTTATGGTATCACGTAGTAGCAACTATTCTTGGTAACTTCAGAATATTTTACGCTCGTAGTCAATAATAACTTACACTCTGCGATTGTCCCTATTTCACAGGCAAATATCGAACAAGTGTTTGTAAGAATAAATAGGAAATTAATTATTGGTTCAGTATATATACCTCCTAGTTCTGACATTAATAGTTATATTGATCATTGTGCAGCCATTGATTCTATTAAAACTGATAATCCTTCCGATGAAATATTTATTGGTGGAGATTTCAATCTACCTAATGCTAAATGGGCGTATAATTTAAAATCTGTTTTAGCTAGTAATAATACATGTACACTGGCTGAAATCGTAGGTGAATGTTTTGATTTTCAGAATTTGTATCAACTCAATAATATTCCAAATTCTCGAAATACCTTTTTAGATTTATTTTTTTCTGATATTGCGGAAACTACAGTTAACCTCGCACATGATCCATTATCTAATGATTCAATTCATCATAACCCTTATGATATATGCATTCCAATAAATTCTACTTATGAAGGGCTTGTTTTCAATGTGACTGAATATGACTTCAGAAGAGCACATTTCGATGAAATTAATAACTTTCTATCGGCCTTTGACTGGGAAACAATTATTGGTAGTAGTATTGAAGAGAGCACCAGCGCCTTTTATAATATTTTATATGTAGCAATAGATAAATATGTTCCAATTTTGAAATACAGACATGGAAAATATCCGAAGTGGTTTAACAACGAGTTGATAAAATTGACAAAAGAAAAGAAATTAGCTCATTTAAAGTTCAAGAACACAAACTGTGTTAATGACTATACTATATTTTCTACTCTTAGAACAAAATGTAAGGATTTAAATGCTACACTATATCATTGCTACATTAAGAAAGTGGAAAATAATATTACATCTAATCCTAAATTCTTTTGGAACCATGTTAATGAATCTAGGAAAACTACTGGCTTTCCGAAACATATGTTCCTTGATAGCTCTGTAGCAGCTGATTTGCAAGAGTGTTCCGACTTATTTGCTGATTTCTTCTCCTCTGTTTATGTTTCTGATCATGGAATTGGACTCCCCAAAGTAAATAACAAAACTCAGATAGATTTTAGTAACTGGAATATAATTCCATTATCAGTTATATTTGAAGAGATTTCAAAACTCAATAGTAGCTGTAAATCTGGTCCGGATGGCATTCCTCCACTTTTTTTGAAAAATTGTGTCTATTCATTATCAAAACCTATTTATTTATTATTTAAAATCTCTTTATCAACTGGACATTTTCCTTCTGCATGGAAAACTAGTTTTATTACACCTATTTTTAAGTCAGGAGATAGGAATAATGTAAAAAATTACCGTGGAGTAGCTCTACAATCAACTATTCCCAAATTATTGGATTCTCTTGTTACGTCGCAACTAATTTTTGCTACTAAAAATGCCATTGTGAATGAGCAACACGGATTCTGTCAGGGAAAATCAACAATCACTAATTTGCTTACTTTCCAGACCTTTGTACTTGATGCCTTAGAGAAGGGTGACCAGATCGATGCGATATTCACAGACTTCGCTAAGGCATTTGATCATGTTAACCACAGAATTCTTCTTTTTAAACTTCACTGTCTAGGCCTTGGATCATCAATAATTAAGTGGTTCGAAAATTATTTATTGAATCGGACTCAATATGTTAACATTAATAATTGTGTTTCAAAAGTAATTGAAGTGAAATCTGGGGTACCACAAGGATCACATTGCGGACCTATATTATTTTTAATTTTCATTAATGATTTAGTAAATGTCATAAAATATTCCCAAGCTTTATTATTTGCTGACGACCTGAAGATCTTCAAAGTGATTAAAAGTGTAACAGATAGTGAACAACTCCAGTTGGACCTAACAGCAATTAATTTGTGGTGTGAATCAAATATATTGAATTTTAATATCAATAAATGTTGTCAAATGATTTTTAGTCATAAACTTCATATTTACAGAAATTGCTACAATATCAATAATTCTCCTCTTAATTGCAGCTCACAAGATAAAGATCTGGGGGTCCTACTGGACAGTAAACTTTCGTTCAGGGCCCATATAAGGGCTATTTGTTCTAAGGCTGCTCGTACTCTAGGTTTTGTGCAAAGATTTTCCAGAGATTTCGATCCTGACATATTTAAACTTTTATACTCTGCACTGGTAAGGCCACTCTTGGAATATGCATCAGTTATATGGACACCTATTTATAGCAGCATGCAAATGGTAATTGAAAGGATACAAAATAGGTTTCTGAGGCTTTTATGCTATCGTTGTGGTGTTATATATAACAATAATTCTGTTAGCTACTTTAATTTACTGTCTCTAAGAGAAAGACGTTTTATCACAGACTTAGTACTTCTTTTTAAACTAACGAATGCCCTAGTCAATTCTAGTTTTCTTTTAAGTAGGTTAAACTTTAATGCAACTTCTGGTCATTTACAAAGAACCCAATTAACATTTAGGCCTGAATTTCACAACACTAATTATGGAATGAATAGCCCTATATGTAGAATAATGCGATTTTTCAATTTAATATCTAAGTATAATTTAGACTTATTTAGCAATTCGCTGAATAAATTTAAGAGGCAATGTAAACAAATAGTGTCTAGTAATAATATTTTAAATGTTTCCTATGTGCGTTAAATATTTTACTTTTAAGTTGTTACTGTAAAGCACTTTCTGTGCTCATTATGTATATTGTATAGGTATAGCCGTTAATAAAGTTTGATTTGATTAGCAATGGTTTTTCTATTTTTTTACCAAATTTGAAAAAAAACCTTCAGAAAAAAACAAACGGACATTGAAATGGGATTATCTTACAATTTAGAAAATTGACATTTTAAAATTCTTATGGTACCACGTAGAAGCAAATATTCTAAGTAACTTCAGAATATTTTACGCTCGTAGCAATCGTTTTTCTATTTTTTTATCAAATTTGAAAAAAAAAATAACTTCAGAAAAAAAACAAACGGACATTGAAATGGGATTATCTTACAATTTAGAAAATTAACCTTTTAAAATTCTTATGGTACCACGTAGAAGCAAATATTCTAAGTAACTTCAGAATATTTTACGCTCGTAGCAATCGTTTTTCTATTTTTTTATCAAATTTGAAAAAAAAATAACTTCAGAAAAAAAACAAACGGACATTGAAATGGGATTATCTTACAATTTAGAAAATTGACCTTTTAAAATTCTTATGGTACCACGTAGTAGCAACTATTCTACGTAACTTCAGAATGTTTTAAGATCGTAGCAATTGATTTTCTATTTTTTTAACGAATTTAAAAAAATAACTTTAGAAAAAAACAAATGGACATTGAATTGAGATTATCTTTAATTTAGGAAATTGCGCATTCAGAATTTTTATCGTATCACATAATAACATTAACGCATCTAATTTCCTGCACAAACAAAACTGAACACAACTTAAAAAATTATATTTATTTGCAAGGCAAAATTCCTTAATTAGACAGCTCGCGACATCTATCGGATATCTATAGTATTGTGTATACATGGTTGCATATTTTAACTTTAATTCAATTTTAATTCAACTTAAGTGTTATATAAAGTGAATAATGTAATTTATCACTGGGAACTTTTAGATAAAATGCATTTTGTATTTACATCCATATTTTTCACATTTTCAGTCCACCAAAGGAGAAGTTGGCGAGGCCATAAAATACGCCATAGACAACGGCTACCGCCACATAGACTGCGCGATGGTGTACGGAAACGAGAAAGAAATCGGCGAAGCGATCCGATCGAAAATCGAAGACGGAACGGTAAAACGCGAAGAGCTCTTCGTCGTCTCCAAACTCTGGAACACCTTTCACGAGTACGAGCAAGTGGTGCCCGCGTGCAAGAAGTCTCTGCAAAACTTCGGCCTTGACTATCTCGACCTGTACCTGATCCATTGGCCGGTGGCGCAGAAACTGGTCGGCGACTTCAATCCGCTAATGCCCTTCGAAAACGCCATCGAATCCGACTACGATTATGTAAAGACGTGGAAGGGTATGGAGGAGTGCGTCAAATTGGGATTGGCCAGAAGCGCGGGACTTTCAAATTTTAACAGCAAGCAGATCGAGAGGGTTTTGGAGAAGGCGACTGTCAAGCCGGTTATGAATCAGGTAATAGTAAGGGCTTGTTGGTTTACGTTGTAAATGAGGATTCTAAAATTGTCACTGTCACTGTCACTGTCACTGTCACTGTCACTGTCACTGTCACTGTCACTGTCACTGTCACTGTCACTGTCACTGTCACTGTCACTGTCACTGTCACTGTCACTGTCACTGTCACTGTCACTGTCACTGTCACTGTCACTGTCACTGTCACTGTCACTGTCACTGTCACTGTCACTGTCACTGTCACTGTCACTGTCACTGTCACTGTCACTGTCACTGTCACTGTCACTGTCACTGTCACTGTCACTGTCACTGTCACTGTCACTGTCACTGTCACTGTCACTGTCACTGTCACTGTCACTGTCACTGTCACTGTCACTGTCACTGTCACTGTCACTGTCACTGTCACTGTCACTGTCACTGTCACTGTCACTGTCACTGTCACTGTCACTGTCACTGTCACTGTCACTGTCACTGTCACTGTCACTGTCACTGTCACTGTCACTGTCACTGTCACTGTCACTGTCACTGTCACTGTCACTGTCACTGTCACTGTCACTGTCACTGTCACTGTCACTGTCACTGTCACTGTCACTGTCACTGTCACTGTCACTGTCACTGTCACTGTCACTGTCACTGTCACTGTCACTGTCACTGTCACTGTCACTGTCACTGTCACTGTCACTGTCACTGTCACTGTCACTGTCACTGTCACTGTCACTGTCACTGTCACTGTCACTGTCACTGTCACTGTCACTGTCACTGTCACTGTCACTGTCACTGTCACTGTCACTGTCACTGTCACTGTCACTGTCACTGTCACTGTCACTGTCACTGTCACTGTCACTGTCACTGTCACTGTCACTGTCACTGTCACTGTCACTGTCACTGTCACTGTCACTGTCACTGTCACTGTCACTGTCACTGTTACTTTTCAGATTGAAGTGAACCCCAACATCAATCAAAGGAAACTGATAAAATTCTGCAAAGATAAAGGGATCGAAATAACCGCGTACAGTCCGTTCGGTTCGCCGGCCAGACCGTGGGCCAAACCTGGAGATCCGATGATCTCCTTCGACGATCCGAAACTGGTCAAAATTGGAGGAAAATATGGAAAGACCACGGCACAAGTGATTTTAAGGTACATCGTGCAATTGGGAGCTATTCCGGTCCCAAAATCGACTAACAAGAAGAGGATGCTCGACAATTTGAACATTTTCGACTTTGAATTGTCGCCGGAGGATATGGCCGTGCTTGATGAGTTCGATTGTAACGGAAGGGCGGTGCCAGCTGATGAACTGAAAGGGATGCCGCATTATCCGTTTGACGGAGTCGAGTATTAGTATATTTAAGTTTGTATTGTAACGTATGTTGTTAATTCCTGCTAATAAATATTATTACTGAGTAAGTTGACATAACCTTAAAACATAGTAAACAAACAAAATATTGGTGAAAATTTTTTCAAAATTTTTTTTACGGAAATTTCCATTTTGGGGTCCCTAGATGCCATTTCAACAATTTCTGGAAATTTTTTACCACAACTAAAATGGTTGCGCCAAAAAGCAAACTTTTATGACCAAAAAGACGCATTTTTCAGAAATTCGCACGGAACTTCCACACTTATTGCAACAGATGATTAGAATTTTCACAAAATGATCTTGAATAATGTGTCTTTACAAATTTCTAAAGAAAACAATCGCAAGTTTACCACAACAAAAATGGCTGCTCTAAATAGAAAATATTGATGCCCAAAAAGGCGAATTTTTCAGAAATTCGTATGGGAATTGAACATTTATTGCAACAGATAGTTAAAATTGTGACAGACGAATCTTGAATAATGTGCCTTTACAAATTTCCAAAGAAAACAATCGCAAGTTTACCACAACAAAAATGGCTGCTCTAAAAAGAAAATCTTGACGCCCAAAAAGGCGAATTTTTCAGAAATTCGTATGGGAATTCCACATTTATTGCAACCGATGGTTAAAATTGTGACAGACGAATCTTGAATAATGTGCCTTTACAAATTTCCAAAGAAAACAATCGCAAGTTTACCACTACAAAAATGGCTGCTCTATAAAGAAAACTTTGATGCCGAAAAAGGCGAATTTTTCAGAAATTCGTATGGGAAATCCACACTTATTGCAACAGATAGTTAAAATTGTGACAGACGAATCTTGAATAATGTGCCTTTACAAATTTCCAAAGAAAACAATCGCAAGTTTACCACAACAAAAATGGCTGCTCTAAAAAGAAAACCTTGACGCCCAAAAAGGCGAATTTTTCAGAAATTCGTATGGGAAATCCACATTTATTGCAACAGATGGTTAAAATTGTGACAGACGAATCTTGAATAATGTGTCTTTACAAATTTCCAAAGAAAACAATCGCAAGTTTACCACAACAAAAATGGCTGCTCTAAAAAGAAAACCTTGATGCCCAAAAAGGTGAATTTTTTAGAAATTCGCATGGGAAATCCACATTTATTGCAACAGATGGTTAAAATTTTGACAGACTGATCTTGAATAATGTGCCTTTACAAATTTCCAAAGAAAACAATCGCAAGTTTACCACAACAAAAATGGCTGCCCTAAAAAGAAAACCTTGACACCCAAAAAGGCGAATTTTTCAGAAATTCGTATGGGAAATCCACATTTATTGCAACAGATCGTTAAAATTATGACAGACGAAGCTTGAATAATGTGTCTTTACAAATTTTCAAAGAAAACAATCGCAAGTTTACCACAACAAAAATGGCTGCTCTAAAAAGAAAACCTTGACGCCCAGAAAGGCGAATTTATCAGAAATTCGTATGGGAAATCCACATTTATTGCAACAGATAGTTAAAATTGTGACAGACGAATCTTGAATAATGTGTCTTTACAAATTTCTAAAGAAAAGAATCGCAAGTTTACCACAACAAAAATGGCTGCTCTAAAAAGAAAACCTTGACGCCCAAAAAGGCGAATTTTTCAGAAATTCGTATGTGAATTCCACATTTATTGCAACAGATAGTTAAAATTGTGACAGACGAATCTTGAATAATGTGTCTTTACAAATTTCCAAAGAAAACAATCACAAGTTTACCACAACAAAAATGGCTGCTCTAAAAAGAAAACCTTGATGCCGAAAAAGGCGAATTTTTCAGAAATTCGTATGGGAAATCCACATTTATTGCAACAGATAGTTAAAATTGTGACAGACGAATCTTGAATAATGTGCTTTTACAAATTTCCAAAGAAAACAATCGCAAGTTTACCACAACAAAAATGGCTGCACTAAAAATCAAATTTTTATGACCAAAAAGTCGCATTTTTCAGAAATTCGCATGGAAATTCCACATTTATTGCAACAGATGGTTGAAATTTTGACACACTATTCTTGAATAATGTGTCTTTACAAAATTTCAAAGAAAATAATCGCAAGTTTACCACAACAAAAATTGCTGCACTAAAAATCAAATTTTTATGACCAAAAAGTCGCATTTTTCAGAAATTCGCATGGGAATTCCACATTTATTGCAACAGATGGTTGAAATTTTGACACACTATTCTTGAATAATGTGTCTTTACAAATTTTCAAAGAAAATAATCGCAAGTTCACCACAACAAAAATGGCTGCACTAAACAGCAAATTTTGATGACCAAAAAGTCGCATTTTTCAGAAATTCGCATGGGAATTCCACATTTATTGCAACAGATGGTTTACCACAACAAAACTTTTGTTGACCAAGAAGACGCATTTTTTAAGAAATTCGCATGGGAATGATAATATCGGCCGCAAGTTAATTCAATCAAACAACTTTTTTTTTTACATAGTTCCCTTATACCGGGTGACCCATTTTGATTCATCCACTGGAATATCTCGACAAATATACATCTTACAAAAAAATGTTCAACAAATGTTTAATGGTTTCAAGAGGGCATCCGATCTTATGAAATTTTCTTCATATATTTCTTAGTTTTCTTTCAAATTTCCCATGAATAATTTAATATCAATTACTTTAATTCATTCATAAATTACATAGCTGTATATTATCCACAAATTTCTAAAAATATCAACTGGAAATCTTTAAACCACAAATAGTACATCCCAAGAAAACTCAATCGAACAATTGCCAATAAAAAAAAGCGTTAATTCTTAAAATTCACCAATAACGTACGGGTTTTTCATTTACAAATACGCAACAAGGACTTCTAAAAGCACTTTTACTTGAAGGATGTATTGTATTAGGCACGAGCGTAAAATTGTATCATCAGGAAATCCCAACGTGACACGAAATTTGATTAATGCCAAATCGAGAACGCAGTAAAGTATATTTTACAACAGGGGCAAGGTTAAGTTTTTGCAATCGTTTGAAATACTTAGATTTTTAATAGTTATATTCTCATTGTTTCGCTTGCAGGAAATGCTTTTCGTGTTTGGGTCAAGTAAATTATTTGCTCGTTGACATTGATTTGGATCGAGATTAAATCTTATAGGTCGCAAAAGTGAATATGAAATGTGGGTTAGGCGTAGGCGTAACGAGAGTTCGAGATATTGCAGTGGGAAACGAATGTTGTGGATAGGAATGAAAATACAAGATTATTAATAATTTTATGTAACATTTGAAATAGTTTTTTCTTAATATTTTCGTAATTGATGTTACTAGTATTACTAGATAATAACATTGGTTTAAGATCGTTTATTTCCACCCACAGGACTAACTTAGAAAATTAAACTAAATTGAATTTGAAAATTTTAAACTATAAAACTGAACCTTAAAATATGTAAAAATTAAGTAATTTAATGACGATGTTAAATTTTTCTCATGTGGAATTACTCATTAATCCCTTAAGAAAATTACCTGTTCTCTCTTAAATTTTTTCCTGCGGGACTAATTATGTATATTCCACACGCAAAACACAAAATGTAAAAATTGCACTTTTTTGAAGTTGATTTTTTACAACTGCCAAACGCATTGTTCGATTATTAATTGTTCGAGAACATTTCCAATTACTTAACTCTGTGCACTTACCTTCATCAAATAATCTCTATAAGACGACTACTGTCCCTCATCCATCCTTCAAAAATTTAACCCAAAAATCATCCAAAAACAACACTCCACCACATTATTAAACTCTTTTAACACTGAACTCTCGCACTCAACTGGAAAATTTCGTCAGGTGCTAACAGCCTTATCATCTCACCTCACCTTTGCCCCGGAGGCAAATTCACGTCCGGTGTTGTATCGCAAAACCGCATTATTTCTTCACCTGTTATCAATGCTTATCTACGCAGCTCCGATTATTCGAATCAAATTCATTTCAATCCGCACACAAGATAGACAAAGATGCAAATACATCATTCAAAGTCGGGCAATTTATCTTCCGGCGAGTGAGTGACTCAAGGTGTGCAGATTGTGAAAAATGGAATTAACGAAAATAGATTTCAATTATCAGGGCTTGTTGGTAAGTGATTGAATTAAATTGATTTAACTTTATTGAATGCATTTTTCAATTCAGTTTAATATCTCTCAACACAAATAACGAATGAGAGAAATGACCATCAGTTCGATAGACCCTTTACAGATGGTACAGAATGTTATAGTCAATAAAGTGTTATGCATTACAATAATATATACAAAGAATTCTAAGATATTGTATAAAGTACGTTAATTAAACAATTAACAATTGCTTACTTAAAATATTTCTCGGACGGATCGATTTTTATTTATCAAAATAGAGAATTTAGGGATCGGGTGTTTACGGATTTTAATCCCGAATGTGTTTTGAATAAATTTGTGAAATTTCAAGTAGACTCGGAAATTTTTGTATTTTCCAACAACTTTACGTTTCGTTCGAATGAGATTATTTAGAAATTTTGGGATGAAGTGTTCACAAATTTTCATGTATAGGTATATAAACCTGAATGTTATTTTAATAAATTTTTAAAATTTCGAGTCGATAGCAACTGTTTTTATATTTTTTTCAAGACTATTTTAGGTAAAAATCCTCGAATACGCCGATTTTTTTTTTTTGATAAAAATACACATTTTTGCATGAAAGTCGATTTTCCGTCGTCATTTGTTTTTGAGTAATGACGTCATATATTTTGTGATTGTAACCCCCTATTTTTCTTGATTGTCGAACTTGAAAAAAAAAATTTTTGTAAAAAAAAACAGGTCGATTTTCTTTTATAAAAATACACATACATACATCAACATCTTTATTCAGACACTTACATATATAGTATACACAGTAACGTTTTATTTATATACAAGTTTGTTAGTATGTCTCTGTCTGGGCTATCGACCTTAGGTCTTTCTGCCCTAAAAATACACATTTTTGCATAAAAGTCGATTTGATTTTGAGTAATGGCGTCATCCATTTTGTGTTTAAATAGCAACCCCCCATTTTGGTTCTTTTCATTGTCGAACTGGAAGTATAAAAATGTTGCCATCTTACATAAGAAATTTTTCCAGTAAATGCCAATTGAAGGCGAGAATCCGATATTTAGAGTTTTTACACAATGACCTTGTTCCAGCGCTTTTTTTTTCAAACAAAAATGATCTTGACCTTCCATATAATACAATATGGTTTCCAGCAAGACGGCGCACCCCCGCACTATGCGCGTTTTTTGGTTAATTGCTTTAGGAATAGGTGAATTGGCAGACAAGGACCGATATAATAGCCCGCGAGAGAGATGAATGTGCAGAATTAGCCTGGAAAATATTCAAAATGTTCAAGAAGAATTTCTACACGTTCGAAAAAAAAACTCGCCTGGTGCGGGGATGCGCCGTCTTGCTGAAATCTTATTGTATTATATGGAAGGTCAAGATTTTGTTAGTACAAGCGCTGGAACAAGGTCATTTTGCAAAAACTCTAAATATCGGGTTCTCACTTTCAATTTTCATTTACTAGAAAAATTTCTTATGTAAGGTGGCAACATTTTTATACTTCCAGTACGACAATGAAAAGAACAAAAATAAGGGGTTAACATTTAAAAACAAAATGGATGACGCCATTACTTAAAAACAAATAGACTTTCATGCAAAAATGTGTATTTTTATAAAAGAAAATCGACCTGTTTTTTTCTTCCAAAAATATTTTATTTCGGTTTTACCGAATAAATTCCATACTTTTAGCGCTGTCTGTATTCTACAACCAATTAGATTATAGTATTAAGTATTATATTTATGGTTTATAATTTACATTATTTTACGTTTTTGTATTGGGTTTTTCCCGTTTATGTTAAATAAATAAATAAATACATTCTAAAAATTTAACACAAAATATTTTATTTTACTTTAGAAGAAAGTAAAAGGATGTTTTTTCCGAGAAATTTTTTCGCAGGCTGATATTTTTTTCTACTTTAGCAACATGGGCGTCCGCAGAAATTTTTCCAGAGGCACGCAAAACTTTCATACAGAAATTTCGAATAAATAACTGTCAAAAATGACAATTTCGAATTGTCAAAAATTCTGCATTTTTGCCACCGCAAAACATAAAGAAATTAGCAGCTGTCAAAAATTGTCGATTTTTACTATCAAAAACGGCATTTTTGATATTAAAAAAAAGAAAATGACAATTTCGAATTATCAAAAATTTTGCATTTCTGCCACCATAAACAGCACGATTCAACGGTAAATAAAGAAATTAGCAGGTGCCAAAAATTGTGGATTTTTACTATCAAAAACGGCATTTTTGATATTAAAAAAATGAAAATGACAATTTCGAACTATCAAAAATTTTGCATTTCTGCCACCATAAATAAACAGCACGATTCAACGGTAAATAAAGAAATTAGCAGGTACCAAAAATTGTGGATTTTTACAATCAAAATGGCATTTTTGATATCAAAAACGGCATTTTTGATATTAAAAAAAAGAAAATGACAATTTCGAACTATCAAAAATTCTGCACTTCTGCCACCATAAACAGCACGATTCAACAGTAAATAAAGAAATTTGCAGCTGTCAAAAATTGTGAATTTTTACAATCAAAAACGGCATTTTTGATATCAAAAACGGCATTTTTGATATTAAAAAAAAAGAAAATGACAATTTCGAACTATCAAAAATTCTGCACTTCTGCCACCATAAACAGCACAATTCAACAGTAAATAAAGAAATTTGCAGCTGTCAAAAATTGTGAATTTTTACAGTCAAAAACGGCATTTTTGATATTAAAAACGGCATTTTTGATATTAAAAAAAAGAAAATGACAATTTCGAACTATCAAAAATTCTGCACTTCTGCCACCATAAACAGCACGATTCAACAGTAAATAAAGAAATTTGCAGCTGTCAAAAATTGTGGATTTTTACAATCAAAAACGGCATTTTTGATATCAAAAACGGCATTTTGATATTAAAAAAAAAGAAAATGACAATTTCGAACTGCATTTCTGCCACCATAAATAAACAGCATGATTCAACGGTAAATAAAGAAATTTGCAGCTGTCAAAAATTGTGGATTTTTACTATCAAAAACGGCATTTTTGGATATTAAAAAAGAAAATTGCCATTTTTGTATTGTTAAAAATTCTGCATTTCTGCCACCACAAACCGTACGATTTAACGGTAAATAAAGAAATTTGCAGCTGCCAAAAATTGTGGTTTTTATCAAAGACGGTATTTTTTGATATTAAAAAAATTCAACTGCTAAAAATGACAATTTCGAACTCTCAAAAATCGAACTACTATCACAAATGGCACGTTAGCAGTAAAAAGGAAAATAACTTTTTAGTACTGTCAAAAATTGCTCATTACTGAAAGCGGCAAGTTTCAACAATAAATAGAAAATTTCCAAATGCCAAAAATGTTTAACTGCCAAAATTTGAGCATTTCTACTATCACTATCGGCATTTTTCAATATTCATTAAAAAAGGGAAATTTCCAACGGCCAAAAGTAACAATTATAAATTATCAAAAATTGTGCAATTCTACTGTCAGAAACGGCATTTTTTCAATATTAAAAAGATAAATTTTTAACCGTCAAAAATGACAATTTCCAATTGTCAAAAATTCTGCATTTCGGCCACCACAAACTGCACGATTCCACGGTAAATAAAGAAATTTGCAGCTGCCAAAAATGATGTTTTTTTTTACCAGCAAAGACGGCATTTTTTGATGTAAATTTCAACTGCAAAAAATGCCAATTTCGAACTGTCAAAAATAGCACTACTATCACAAATGGCACTTAGCAGTAAGAAGGAAATTTTCAATTGCTGAAAATATCTATTTAATACTCTTAAAAAATTGCTCATTACTGAAAACGGCATGTTTCAACAATACAAACAAAATTTCCAAATGCCAAAAATGTAAGACTGTCAAAATTTGAGCATTTCTACTATCACTACCAGCATTTTTCAGTATTAAAAAAGGGAAGTTTCCAACGGCCAAAATTTATAATTACAAATTGTCAAAAATTGTGCAATTCTACTGTCAGAGACAGCATTTTTCAATAGTAAAAAGATACATTTTTAACCGTCAAAAATGACAATTTTCAATTGTCAAAAATTCTGCATCTCTGCCATCACAAACGGCAAGATTCAGCGGTAAGTAAGGAAATTAGCAGCTGCCAAAAAAACGCCATTTTTTGATATTAAAAAAAATAAATAAAATTTCTGTCAAAAATCACACGTATCTACCACCACAAATGGCACGCTGGCAGTAAACGGGACCTTTCAATTGCCAAAAATAACTATTAAGGACTGTCAAAAATTGCTTATTACTGAAAACGGTTCAGTATTCCAAATGCCAAAATTTTTTAACTGTCAAAACTTCTACTATCACTATCGGCATTTTTCAATATTAAAAAAAAGAAATTTCCAATGGTCAAAAGTAATTACAAATTGTCAAAAATTGTGCAATTCTACTGTCAGAGACAGCATTTTTCAATAGTAAAAATTTTAACCGTCAAAAATGACATCACAAACGGCACGATTTAGCGGTAAATAAGGAAATAAGCAGCTGTCAAAAACGGCATTTTTGATATTAAAAAAAAATAAATAAAATTTCTGTCAAAAATCGCACATATCTACCATTACAAATGGCACGTTGGTAGTAAAAAGGAAATTTCAATTGCCAAAAATAACTATTAAATTTGAGCATTTCTAATATCACTATCGGCATTTTTCAATATTAAAAAAGGGAAATTTCCAATGGTCAAAAGTAACAATTACAAATTGTCAAAAATTCTGCATTTCTGCCACCACAAACGGTACTATTGAACAGGTAAATAGAGAAATTAGTAGCATCCAAAAATTGTGGATTTTTACAATCAAAAATGACATTTTTTGATATTAAAAGAAAAAAGAAAATCTCAACTGCTAAAAGTGACAACTGTCAAAAATCGCACATTTCTACCATCACAAATGGCATGTTGGCAGTAAAAAGGAAATTTTCAACTGCCAAAAATAACAATTTACAGCTGTCAAAAATTGTTAATTTCTACTAAAATGTACAGTAATAATACAACGAGATCGAATAAAAAATTAGTCAAAGCAGGTCATGAACAAAAAGCCGCCGAATGTCTTTTCTTAGTTCTTAAATTTGAATATATCAATATACGCTAGCCAGTTTGACACTTGCCAATAAGTTTAGGAATTTTGGCTCATGGCCAACTTTGACTAACTTTTATTCGATCGCACTGTATTATACGCATCGGGTGGAACCGTGCCCGCTCGTCGTTGTACGTCAACTTTTTTCGGATTCATCGAACATAACGTGGAACGCACTTTTTGTTATAATTTTTAATTTTGATGTGATTGTTAAAGTATACATTTAGCGATTACATACAAGTTTGGTGTATAAAATATTACTTTAATTTAATAAATTCCTTTTCCAGGAGGAGGCAGCCGCCCCCACCTGCGGACGCCCATGTTCAGCAATATTGGTGCAAAGATATCCTGTCCACCGCACAATACACGGTTTTTCAGAAGATGACTTCGACGCCCTCTGGTGGAGTTGAAATGAATAATATAATTTTATAAAAAAACGTTTTTAATGCCTCTCAATATATCTTTTCAAATGCACAAAATCTCATATCTCTAAATAAAATTTCTATCTCTATCTCTATAAGAAAAAATATGAAAATTGGTCAATTTTCAGACAAAAAAAAAACATTTATAGTGAGTGTGTAACTTATCATCAGACTTGTGTAAACCATTGAGTGCTAAGTAATAGTATATTATTAAACGAGTGAGAAAGTTGGCAATGGCCAACTTGTTCACGAGTTTAATACTATACTTTTTCGCATCATATTTAATAATTACCTAAAGATTTTTCTGTTTGTATTAAATTATAACGAATAATTTTTCTATTTGGAAATTGCGGCAGTTCGCTGATAAAAAACGAATCGTAACCATAGTAACAACTAAACTGTTGGGCAATGAAACCGCTATCATTTGATTGGACGCCACCTGTTGGGCAATGAAATTGCTATCATTTGATTGGACGTCACCTGTGGAGAAAGTGATTCGGATGAATAATGGACAACTTTCTCAATCAAAAACGATTTAACAACGTTTATATTATTTAATAAGATGCGAAAAAGTATAATTATTATTGACCGGACGGCACTTATGGGAGAAAATATTTGCCGGCACGTGCTCAACCATAGAATTTGTCTCGTGTCAAGTAGTTAGTTCAATTTTTTTGGGGGTCACAAAATTTTTGTATGGTGCAGAAATAACACACCTAAAAACTTAACTGAAATAATTTTGGAGAAATTACATTTGTACGGTTATTTGGAGCAAGGAAAGTCTGAGGATCAAGGCAGTTGTAAAGGAAAACCAGTTTTCGTTACCCAGGTTATGGATATAAAAAATATAATAATAACGATTTTTTTTTAATGTAGTGAACATTAACAACTTTTTAAAAGAACTTCATCTGTTGCGACTAGAGTAACCATTGAATGCGAATTATCTATTAAGTCTTAGTGATATTGCAGTGTATGATGCTATTTTCAAATTTTTGCGGGAATCAAACATTAAAATTTAGTCGTAGCCTATGTAATTATCCGCTGTGGTAGAAGCCTTTGAACCATGGTATACCTGTTTGTTTTCCAAACCGTCTTGATATACCCCTTGGCGTGAAGAGTGTCCTTGTACATCCTAATGTTAATATTATTTAAGGTGCTGCTAAATTATATCATCGTTAGTGGCTGAATGGTCAAACCTATGCCAACAAAAAAAAACGATTTTTTTACGTCGGTACACACACATTAAACGTGAATAAAATTCCTGTTCTTCCTTTGATGAATTCTTCTTATAAGAATTAAGTTTTTTTTTTATTTATTTAACACGCAAGACGTTAAACATTAATGTATTATTGCTGTTTTGCTAAATCTGAGCATGGTAATAATTTTCTGCAATAACCTTTATCTGCATTAGTAAACATGCTATTATTCGTAATAAAAACTTAAATTGTAACAAAACTTGTTGGCCGACCTCTAAATAACGTAGTTCAAACATGCTCATATACCTAATAGAAGCAAACAGGTGCAATTATATCCTTGAAAAGACCCGAGAAGATTGGTACTAGTATTAGCGGTATTATTCTTAAAGCATAATTTTATTTTCGTAATGAGTAATTATCTAATTATAGTAATAATTATAGTGATTGTAAAAAGAAAAGTGCGAGATGAGTCAATTATTATTATTGAATCTATTTTTATCTGTAAATTATGTAATGCATTGGTATTTCCAGATTGTGAAAATACACAATTATAGATATTTGAACATACTTCTATACAGTGCGTTTTTTATAAACGCACCATACGGATGTACATGTTAAAATTTGTATGCCTGTTGATGGTTTTTCTGCATCATTTTTTGCAGTCTACGTTTTAACTGGCTTCTATCAAATATCCATGCTGACACGCTATTTTTTTTACTATTGAAGATAGCAATCAATTTCTCTCGTTTTTCTGATGAAAAAAAGGTATACTCAATGGTCTACGATAATTATTAAAAAAGTTGATTTTTTTGATTTTTCGTAGATATGGATTTTTTAAAACTTGTTTTTTTTTTTGTTATTCATAAATACCATCAGTCAAAAATATTAAACACATGTCGCAACTACTTCGGATTATTTTATTTTCATACTTTTCAGACGTTTGGGAACACCATGTGTGTACCAGAAGAATTAGTTTGGTGAAAGTGCAATAAATAATTGTAACTGCAATCGTCTACAAACGTAAGTTCTAGAAATGGGTCAATTAGTTTATGTACTGATACTGCAAGTGACATTGAATTGTGTTACAATACACACACACGCGCCAAAGAAAATATTAATTCAAATCTTTTACAGCTAAGGTCAAGATGTCCGTGCCCATGGTGACACTTGGTAATGGCATTGGGTGCCCACAGATTGGTCTTGGAACTATATATATTTAATATTTTATGATCCACGCTATTTTACTACTGCAGTGTTCGTGTTATTTGCTGTTCGGCACAATTATGTTAATGGGTCTAAGAACATACACTATTAGTCATAACCGTTAATACACTTCCACATGTGGTTTGTAGAATTCCAAATGAGTCCGAAATATTTACATGAATTACGTTACGACGTTACGATCTGTTTGGCGTGACCATCAAAGTAAAATAAAGAAGAACGCAATTAGAGATTTTTATAGAATAAACATAATTAAATACCATGTGACCCATCGGTCTGAAAAAACCCCATAACATATTTGCTGTTTGAGATATCGACTTCCAGGGCGGCTCGTTATGTAGAGCCAAGGAGCCATGGCACTACCTCTAATTTCAAACAAAACAAGATTTTTTTTATTAATTCTAAAAACACTGATTTGTCATTTTAAATGTTAAAACGATGTCTGCGAAAGTTTCATGAGACGAGAAAAATGGCACTGCATTTATTTGAGAATATATCTCTTGAACAAATTAGCAGATTTCAAAAATTCTTCCAGAACTGTGTCTTGAAAACCAGTGATGGGGTATTTTGAGTTTTGTTGAGGTTTATTTAAAAGTTTTAGGTGTGTTACAGTTGTTTTTGTATTTATTTTTTTTTTCAATCCGAAAAAGTGAAACTTAAAAAATCTTAAGGGCTGTTCTCGGTTGGTTATCTTGAAAACTTGTAATAGGGTATTATAGCTTTTTTAGAGGCTTATTATGATTAACGTATTTTGAGTAAATTTGAAGAGTTTCAAGTGTGTTGCACTTGTTTTTATTTTTTTTTTCATTAGGAAGAAGTGAAACTTAAAATCTTGAAAACCAGTGATGAGGATTTTTGAGTTTTTTTGGAGGATTCTTAAGATTAGTGTATTTTGAGTAAATTTGGAAAACTTCAAGCGTGTTGCAGTTGTTTTTATAATTCTTTTTTCACTCGTGCAAATTAAAAAAATCTGAAGCGCTGTTCTCGGTCGGTTATCTTAAAAACCTGTGATGGAGTTTTTTGAGTTTTTGGACATTTATTAAGATTATTGTATTTTAAGTAAATTTAGAAAGTTTCAAGTATTTTACAGCTGTTTTTATATTTTTTTCGCGTCAATAAAAAATGATTATAATTTTTCATAAATTTACACGAAAAATCGCAAAAGCAATCGACGGAATGTATTTGAATTTGCTAGGAAATCACTCTTGAATTAATATTGAGTGATTTTGTAAAGTTTCAAGTGGATGGCAATTGTTTTATATATTTTTTTCGCGTCGACGAATTTATTGCAATTTTTTTTAAATTTCATCTGCGTTCACATTGAAATATTCTAAAATTTAGAAACATTGCATTTCTAATTTTTACAGAAATGTAGAATCACATGTGTTGTCAGTTGTTTTGGAAAGTTTCAAGTCGATGGCAATTGTTTTTATATTTTTTTCGCGTCGACGAATTTATTGCAATTTTTTTTTTAATTTCATCTGCATTCACATTGAAATATTCTAAAATTTAGAAATAAAGCATTTCTAATTTTTACGGAAATGTAGAATCACATGTGTTGTCAGTTGTTTTGGAAAGTTACAAGTCGATGGCAATTGTTTTTATATTTTTTTCGCGTCGACGAATTTATTGCAATTTTTTTTTAATTTCATCTGCGTTCACATTGAAATATTCTAAAATTTAGAAACATTGCATTTCTAATTTTTACGGAAATGTAGAATCACATGTGTTGTCAGTTGTTTTGGAAAGTTTCAAGTCGATGGCAATTGTTTTTATATTTTTTTCGCGTCGACGAATTTATTGCATTTTTTTTAATTTCATCTGCGTTCACATTGAAATATTCTAAAATTTAGAAACAATGCATTTCTAATTTTTACGGAAATGTAGAATCACATGTGTTGTCAGTTGTTTTGGAAAGTTTCTAGCCGATGGCAATTGTTTTTATATTTTTTTTGCGTCGACGAATTTATTGCAATTTTTTTTAAATTTCATCTGCGTTCACATTGAAATATTCTAAAATTTAGAAACAATGCATTTCTAATTTTTACGGAAATGTAGAATCACATGTGTTGTCAGTTGTTTTGGAAAGTTTCAAGTCGATGGCAATTGTTTTTATATTTTTTTCGCGTCGACGAATTTATTGCAATTTTTTTTTAATTTCATCTGCGTTCACATTGAAATATTCTAAAATTTAGAAACAATGCATTTCTAATTTTTACGGAAATGTAGAATCACATGTATTGTCAGTTGTTTTGGAAAGTTTCAAGTCGATGGCAATTGTTTTTATATTTTTTTCGCGTCGACGAATTTATTGCAATTTTTTTTTAATTTCATCTGCGTTCACATTGAAATATTCTAAAATTTAGAAACAATGCATTTCTAATTTTTACGGAAATGTAGAATCACATGTGTTGTCAGTTGTTTTGGAAAGTTTCAAGTCGATGGCAATTGTTTTTATATTTTTTTCGCGTCAACGAATTTATTGCATTTTTTTTAAATTTCATCTGCGTTCACATTGAAATATTCTAAAATTTAGAAACAATGCATTTCTAATTTTTACGGAAATGTAGAGTCACATGTGTTGTCAGTTGTTTTGGAAAGTTTCAAGTCGATGGCAATTGTTTTTATATTTTTTTCGCGTCGACGAATTTATTACAATTTTTTTTTAATTTCATCTGCGTTCACATTGAAATATTCTAAAATTTAGAAACAATGCATTTCTAATTTTTACGGAAATGTAGAATCACATGTGTTGTCAGTTGTTTTGGAAAGTTTCAAGTCGATGGCAATTGTTTTTATATTTTTTTCGCGTCGACGAATTTATTGCAATTTTTTTTAAATTTCATCTGCGTTCACATTGAAATATTCTAAAATTTAGAAACAATGCATTTCTAATTTTTACGGAAATGTAGAATCACATGTGTTGTCAGTTGTTTTGGAAAGTTTCAAGTCGATGGCAATTGTTTTTATATTTTTTTCGCGTCGACGAATTTATTGCAATTTTTTTTTAATTTCATCTGCGTTCACATTGAAATATTCTAAAATTTTGAAACAATGCTTTTCTAATTTTTACGGAAATGTAGAATCACATGTGTTGTCAGTTGTTTTGGAAAGTTTCAAGTCGATGGCAATTGTTTTTATATTTTTTTCGCGTCGACGAATTTATTGCATTTTTTTTAAATTTCATCTGCGTTCACATTGAAATATTCTAAAATTTAGAAACATTGCATTTTTAATTTTTACGGAAATGTAGAGTCACATGTGTTGTCAGTTGTTTTGGAAAGTTTCAAGTCGATGGCAATTGTTTTTATATTTTTTTCGCGTCGACGAATTTATTGCAATTTTTTTTTATTTAATCTGCGTTCACATTGAAATATTCTAAAATTTAGAAACATTGCATTTCTAATTTTTACGGAAATGTAGAATCACATGTGTTGTCAGTTGTTTTGGAAAGTTTCAAGTCGATGGCAATTGTTTTTATATTTTTTTCGCGTCGACGAATTTATTGCAATTTTTTTTAATTTCATCTGCGTTCACATTGAAATATTCTAAAATTTAGAAACAATGCATTTCTAATTTTTACGGAAATGTAGAGTCACATGTGTTGTCAGTTGTTTTGGAAAGTTTCAAGTCGATGGCAATTGTTTTTATATTTTTTTCGCGCCAAAAAGAAATGATTATAATTTTTCATAAATTAACATGAAAAATCGCCAAAGCAGTCGACGGAATGTATTGGAATTTTCTACCAAATCACTTTTGAATTAATATTGATTAGCTTTTCACCTCACAAAACTAATGAATTGTTTGCTACAGGAGTTATTTGAAGGTTTTTTAAAAATTGAAGAGTGGGCATTGACGAGATCAGTAAAACGCGAAGATCTCTTCGTCGTCTCCAAATTCTGGAACACATTTCACGAGTACGTGCCTACGTGCAGGAAGTCATCGCAAACCTTTGGCCTGGATTGTCTCGAACAATTCGCCCGTGGCGAAGAAACTGGTCGGCCAAATCAATCCGGAATTCCCTTCAGTGTAAACACCGCCGAATACGATAACGGTTACGTCAAGAAGACATGGAAGGGCGTGAAATTGGGATTGGCCAGAGAAGCGTCGGACTTTCCAATTTTAACAGCAACGGGCATATCTCGAAAGGGTCTTTGAAAGTGCAACGGTCAAACCAGTTATGAATCAGGTAATAATACGTTAGCGGGATCATTCATCATCAACTTATTACGTATAATTATGGAAAAAAAAGTGAGCAGATACTCTTCTCTGTAATTTAATACGCTTAGATTCTTATGAAATTCTGTACGTACGAACTTAATTACAGCAAAATCAATCAAAACTGCATTTGTTGAAAAACAGACAAAACAAGAATCTAATCAAATCTAACTCCCAAGAAAATCGATGGAATTTCGAAATCCTAAATTATTTCGAAAGAGTGATGTTAATAATTTTTGTGGAGTTTTATTTAGGCGTTTTGTATTTATTTTCATTGCTTAAGAGTTTAACACGCCTATATAAAAAAAAAAAAAAATCGGTGGAACTAAAAAAAAAATATTTCGAAACAGCATTTTCTCAGCTGAATTTAATTTTTGTAGAATTTTACTTGAACGAATTATATATATTTCAATATTTTTCGACAATCCTAGATGTAGAATTAAAAAAATTTGCTACTGATTAAAATCGGTGAATTTTTAAAATCCTAAATTAATTTTAAAGGATCGCGTTGAATTTCAATTTTGATTAACTTTTACCTGGCGCTTTATAATTATTACAACTGCGTGTTTACACATAAAACTAAAATTTTGGACATAAGATGCTTTTTTGGAAACCAAAATTATTTCGAAAAATTTTAGACACAAAATGCTTCTTTGGAAACCAAAATTATTTCGAAGTAAAGTAAAGTAAAGTAAAGTATTCTTTATTCACTACAGCCACTACATAAAAACATTTACAAATAGGTAAACATTTGAGCGGATGTGAGATGTCAAATCATTAAAATAAATACATAAATATATAAAGATATAAAAAAAATTATGTTTTCTGAACTGAACTTCAGTTTTTGTATAATTTCAACTCTGCGTTCTATATTAATTTGTCAAAATTAAAATTTCAACTCTCGAGAAAATCGGTAGAATTTGAAATTCCAAAATTATTAAAAAAAAAACAGCGTTTCCAGAGCTGAATTTAATTTTTGAAGAGTTTTATCATTGCGTTTTATATTTGTTTTAATTTCTTTTGGTTCGAGATTCTACAAGCCAAAATCTAGAATTAAAAAAAATGCAACTCGCAAGAAAATTTATAAATTTGTAAAAATAAAATAATTTCGAAATACCACATTATTTCGACAGAGTGATATTTTGTAAGCTGAATATAATTTTTGTAAAGTTTTATCCAGGTGTTTTAAGAATTTGAAACTCCAAAATTATTAAAAAAAACCGGCGTTTCCAGAGCTGAATTTAATTTTTGAAGAGTTTTATTATTGCGTTTTATATTTGTTTTAATTTTTTTGGTTCGAGATTCTACAAGCCAAAATCTAGAATTAAAAAAAAATTGCAACGCAAATTGTAAAAATAAAATAATTTCGAAATACCACATTATTTCGAAAGAGTGATATTTTGTAAGCTAAATATAATTTCTGTAGAGTTTTATCCAGGTGTTTTGTATTTATTTTTAATTTTTATTCGCTTAACTATACCCTTTGCGAAAAAATCGGTGGAGTTACAAAAACCAAAATTATTAAAAAAAAAAACAGAGTTTCCTGAGCTAAATTTATTGTGTAGAGTTTTATCATTGCATTTTATATTTTTTTTTTTTGGTTCGACATTCGACAAGCAAAAATTTAGAATTTCTAAAAAAATTGCCACTCTCAAGAAAATTTGCGAATTTTTAAAAACCAAATAATTTCGAAAGATTGACGTTTCCTGAACTGATTTTAGTTTCTGTAAAAATTCAAAGTCGGCGTTCTATAATTATTTAAATTTATTTTTCGTTGTGTGTTCAACATGTCAAAACTGAAATTTAAAAAAATACACAATTCACAAGAAAATCGGTGGAATTTGGAAATCTCAAATTATTTCGAAAGAGTGATGTTTTGTGGGCTAAATATAATTTTTGTAGAGTTTTATCCATGCATTTTGTATTTATTTTTAATTTTTATTCGCTTAACTATACCAAAGAAACACCCTTTGCAAAAAAATCAAAAATCAGAATTATTTGAAAAATAGAGTTTAATGAGCTGAATTTATTGTGTAGAGTTTTATCATAGCATTTTATATATATATTTTTTTTTGGTTCGACATTCGACAAGCAAAAATTTAGAAATTCTAAAAAATTTGGCACTCGCAAGAAAATTTGTAAATTTTTAAAAACCAAATAATTTCGAAAGAATGACGTTTCCTGAACTGATTTTAGTGTCTGTAAAAATTTCAAGTCGGCGTTCTATAATTATTTAAATTTATTTTTCGCTGTGTGTTCAACATATCAAAACTCAAATTTAAAAAAATACACAACTCCTAAGAAAATCGGTGGAATTTCGAAATCTCAAATGATTTCGAAAGAGTGATCTTTTGTGGGCTAAATATAATTTTTGTAGAGTTTTATCGGTGCGTTTTGGATTTATTTTGATTTTTTTTTCGCTTAATTATACCAAAAAAAAAAAAACATAACACGCGAGACAATCGGTGGAACTACAAAAAACAAAATTATTTAAAAAAAACAGCGTTTCCTGAGCTAAATTTAATTTTTGAAGAGTTTTATCATTGCATTTTATATTTGTTTCATTTTTTGTTAGTTTAAATTTAGAATTTAAAAAAATTAAACTCTGAAGAAAATTTGTAAATTTTTAGAAACCAAATAATTTCGAAAAAATGATGTTTCCTGAACTGATTTTAGTTTCTGTAAAATTTTAACGGAGATATGAATTTTTGAAAATTTTAGTTTTATTTTTTTGAGCACTTGAATGAAAACATCGCAGAAAAATATAAAACGCATAGACAAAATTCTATAAAAAATCATCCTCAATGGCCGAAGTATAGCTAATTCAAAATCAATTTGGTTTTTGTAAATTTAACAATTTTTAATGGAGATATGGATTTTTGAAAATTTTAGTTTTATTTTTTTGAGCACTCGAATGAAAACATCGCAGAAAAAATATAAAACGCGCAGACACAATTCCATAAAAAATCATCCTCAATGGCCGAAGTATCGCTAATTCAAAATCAATTCGGTTTTTGTAAATCTAACAATTTTCAATAGAAATATGGATTTTTGAAGATTTTCGTTTTAATTTTTTGAGCACTTGAATGAAAAAGTCGCGGAAAAAAATATAAAACACGTTGAAAAAATTCCTTAAAAAAATATCCTAAATGGTTGAAGTATCGCTTATTTAAAATTAATTTGGATTGTGTAAATTTAACAATTTTTAATGGAGATATGGATTTTTGAAAATTTTAGTTTTATTTTTTTGAGCACTTGAATGAAAACATGGGGGAATAAAATATAAAACGCGCAGACAAAATTTCATAAAAACTCATCCGCAATGGCCGAAGTATAGCTAATTCAAAATCAATTCGATTTTTGCAAATCCAACAATTTTCAATAGAGATATGAATTTTTGAAAATTTTAGTTTTATTTTTTTGAGCATTTAAATGAAAACATCGCAGAAAAATATAAATTTTTAATGGAGATATGGATTTTTGAAACTTTTAGTTTTTTTTTTTGATTCAAAGAATGGCGTTTCTGCGTTGTATTTCAGTTTTATACAATTTTTAAAAATGCCATTTATTGCAAGGATATTTTCCATTTGCTGCTTTAAAAAATAATTTTTCGTTTCTAAATATTTTTAGTTTACTGCTTCAAACGCGGTTAAAGTTTTTTTTGTGTAAAAAATAATTTTTCCTTTCTAAATATTTTTAGTTTACTGCTTCAAACGCGGTTAAAGTTTTTTTTGAGTAATAAATAATTTTTTCTTTCTAAATATTTTTAGTTTACTGCTTCAAACGCGGTTAAAATTTTTTTTTGAGTAAAAAGCTATCCACGGCTTATCATTTGAACTACAGACACCGTTAAAAGCAACATTTAAATTAGATAGTCTGTGATTTATTGCCAACTTTGAGGGGCTGTTATTTTAATTATTCGTATTTCTACGGGAATTCTTGTAGTTTCCATCATGTGAGACTGTACGGAATTTTCTTAACTACTTTTCCATTAATTTAAGAGTTAATTCTATAAGAAACCATGGAATTTAATTTTTTAGGTTTTCGTCACGTCATAAACCAGAATATTTTTTTTACCATTTTTCTGTTAATTCGGAGGTCGAATACTATACGAATCCAAAGTTTCAGAATTTTAATTTATATTCCCTTAAAACTTTACCAAATAGATTAAAAAAAAAAATTCTTTGATTCCGAGCTTAATTTCGCTCAGTTTTATAAGTTTCAGAATTTTACTAAGATCATTTCTATTTCCATCTCCTAAAAAATATCTCAATTTATAAATTAATTTTTTTCAGTCAAGAGCTGCATTTGGACAAGTTTCATGAGTTTCAGAATTTTACTCAGATCATTTCTATTTCCATCCCCTAAAAAATACCCCAATTTATAACTTAATATTTTTGCAGTCAAGAGCTTAATTTGGACAAGTTTCATGAATCTCAGAATTTTGGCCAAAAAAATATTCATTCTGCATCACTGTGCGACGCGGCACTGGTATCGTGCTGAAGAACAAAGCTTGGTCCCAAAATTTGTTCAAACGTGATTTCTGTGATGTATTACTCATCTCGTGTGTGAGCAAGCGATACATTGTATTTCTTTGATAAGCACATAAGTGTTTTAAAAATGAACAATACTTTAGCAAAAAAAAAAAAAAATACGCGTTTAAATTAACAATAATAAAGACGGGAAATTCCTTACTGGCATTGATATTATTGAATGTAGCTTCTACATCTATTGGGAAAACCTTGTTTAGAGATAGTACGATCAGTGCCAATACCCCCGTGAATTCTACTGGGAGAAGAAGTACCAATACCCCAGTAAATAATCAGTTTGTATAGATTTGCATGATAATAATAATATTGCTTTAGAAAAAAAATGTCTAATCATTATATAACTAACGTCTGCCAGTCGTTAATGGACTATTAAATACGAGGAGATAATTAGCAGTCATTAAATAATATTTACTGCGAGTGTATATAAAATCACCAACAACGGTAATCATCCATGATCTATTTAAATGATGAACGAAAATGTTAAAATAATAATAATAATTGCCTGCATCTACACACAGTGTAGAGATTTGGTCGGATGTTGGTGTATGTATGTATGTATGCGCGCACTCTACCTTTTCGTACGTCCGTGGGGATTTACAATGTACATCCTCGTGAATATATACCTGTTCGGTGAATGGTTCTTAGTCAGTCACAAGCAGCCAGGTGTGAATGTGTTCGCAGCAACTTTACGCTCTTAGCCTCTTGCAAAGTGAAACATTGCGATATCGGTAAATTTTTGGACGGTTAGTGCTCCTCTCGCGTTTCTAATTACGTCAGGTGAGTGTAATTACCCGTTCTTGATTTTACAGTTTGATATTTATGTGGTGATTGTCGGCTGTTTGTTTTGTTTATTGTTGGACAGGAAGCTAGGTGCTTTGAATTACTTTTATATGCCAGCACGGTGGCTACGTTTGTTTTATGTGAAAATTTTATTGTGTGCTTTTAACTGTAAAATTTAACCATGTAGCGGTATTTAAAAATAGGACGATACCTAAACCTACCTTTTTTAGGCAAAAAGAATGAGTGATATTAATGTTTATTTATTCGTTTTCTAAATTTATTGAATCGATGAAATAAATTATTCACATGGTTGTAGATATATTTACAATAGGTTGAGGCACCTATAAGTTAGTTTATTTGCATTTCATCAGAAAAATAATTGTTTGTCTAGAAAACATGTAATAGCATGAATATTATTTGCTAACAAATAATAGTAGAAATTCTTCGTATATAACTGAACCAATAGTGTGAACAAGCCTCCGGCAGGGATCGAACCTGCAACGTCCAGATCTCCGATTTGGGGCGCTAGTCATTAGCGCCACAGAAGCCACACAGTTTCGGTCCCGCCAGAGTACATGCACACACCTCCAATCCAGCAATTTTATGTAATAAACTGGTCTTAGCAAACCCCCAACCAAGAATTGTCTTAACAAACCCCCAACCAAGAATTCAGGAGATATGTTCCAAGCGTGGTGTACTGGCAATCCGGTATATTATCATACGGGATGATAAATTGCTTTACTTTTATCCTATACTATGCGAAAGTTCGATTTTACCCGAAAGTTTCCATTTGTGTGGCGAGACTGATAATATATAATCAGAAAAAAGGTAGCCCGCTAAACAAGTTCAGATTCATGGCACCAGATGGCGCATTCGTTATATTTTCAACTTCAATGTGATAATTTACTAGAAATAGTATATTACATACCGAGTCGGGAAAAACATCATTACAGCCGAGGGCATAGATTGCAAACCAAGGTTTGCAATTGCGCGAGGCTGGAATCTTGTTCCCGCGAGGTATGTATTCACAATCACGAAATGTAACGATAAAAGTAAAATTGTTTGATTTGGGAACATTGGTACATACGGATATCTATTTCCCGAGATGGGAAAAAACGGTTCACTGTCGGGAACGGTTCCGAACCGGTTCACTCCAGTGAGTGAGCTCCCTTGGAGCGGCTCGCGGGTCGTTTCTACAGTTATATACCAAATTGTCAGAAATGAGTTCCAGGCTTCCAATTAATTAAAAAATATATAATAGGGGTGTGGCCACAACTGCAATATATAAGTTAGCCATAAAAATTCCAGCCATAGATTCCTCGGCGCATCTACCAAAATGGAGTGCGATTTCTAAATTTCATCCATGCAGTCCCTTTCTGCGGGTGTATTTAGCAAACACAAACTGTCAAAAAGCCACGAAAATAAAAAAAAAAACATCCAACAGCTCATTAATACACGGGTGGTGTTTAAAAAAATCGTAACTCAAAAAGGGCATTACAAAAAAAAAATGTTATTTTCCCAATGCCTTTCTGCAATTATGGTTAACAATTACAAGCTGTCAAAAAGCCGTGACGATTTTTTGTTATATTTATTATTTAACATTTAACGGAAATCCGTAGCTGGCCCATAAAATAAGGGCATTACAAAAAAATGTCGAAATTTGATTTAAAGTTAATAAACATCAAGAAAAACGACTAATTTTGTAATTTTTGTAATTTGTAACAATGTCAAATCTAATTCTAGTTAAAAGACTATGAGTAATTAATGTCGAAATTTAACCTAACGTCAACAAGCGTTAAGAAAAAAATATTAATTTTGACTTAGAGCCATTAAGTCTCTAGAAAAAATGACAAATCGAATTCAAGTTAAAAAAACCTTATGACAAATTAATGACAAGCGTTAAAATTTTGACTTAAACTCGTTAAGGCTCTAGAAAAAAGTCAAATTTGGGTAGAGTTGAGAGACGTTATGTGCAAATTAATGTCGGAATTTGACTTAAAGTCGATAAGCATCAAAAAAAGACTAATTTTGACTTTAAAGGCGTTAAGCCTCTAGAAAAAACGTCAAATTTGGGTAAAGTTAAGAGACTTTATGTCCAAATAACTGTCGAAATTTGAGAAGCGTTACGAGAGCAAAACTAATTTTGACTTAAACCCTTAAGCTTCTAGAAAAAATGTCAAATTTGGGTAGAATTAAGAAACGTTATGTGCAAATTAATATCGAAATTTGACTTAGTCATTGTTGACTAAGTCAAATTTGAAGTTTGTACTTGACTTAAAGTCGTTAAGTTTCTAGAAACAATGTAAAATTTTATTCAAATTAAAAGACTTTATGAGTAATTAATGTCGAATTTTGACTTAACGTCAACAAACGTTAAGAAAAAATTACTAATTTTGACTTAAAGCCAGCCTCTAGAAAAAATGACAAATTTAATTCAAGTTAAAAAACCTTATGACGAATTAATAACAAGTGCCAAAATATAGACCAATTTTGACTTAGACTCGTTAAGCCTCTGGAAAAATGTCAAATTTGGGTGGAGTTTAGAGACTTTATGTGCAAAATAATGTCGAAATTTGACTTAAAGTCGATAAGCGTCAAAAAAGACTAATTTTAACTTTAAATGCGTTAAGCCTCTCTCATATATTCAGGCTATTTTTCGTCTTTATAATTTGTATTTAATAAATCTGCAATAAGTGAAGTTGCCTCAAGTTAATTTTTTAATCCTCTAGAAAATTAAATTAAAATTAAGATACTTTATGTCCAAATTACTGTCGAAATTTGACTTAAAGTTGAGAAACGTTAAGAAAGCAAGACTAATTTTGACTTAAACCCTTAGAGGTAGGGTACCCATTAAATCAGCCGCTCAAGAAATAGAATATATTTTTGTAAATATAAACTATTCCAAACAGTTTATTTTTATAACAAGTTACATATATATCTGTAAGTATTTCTGTCTGTAGGATTTGGTTTAATTTTTATTATTAACAAAGTTAGCAATGGTTTACTTCAAACAGATAAACTGGAGAACCAATTAAGTAACAATAGTTAAATTTGACAAGAAGCTAACCAATACATTTATCTACGCAATGAAGTAATTTGAAGGCAAAATCATAATTAATAAAGAAACTATGAACAAATTAATTAGATATATATGTAACATGTTATAAAAATAAACTGTTTGGAATAAAACAGAAAATATATTCGATTTCTTGAACGACTAATTTAATGGGTTAAACCCAAAAAAAAATGTCAAATTTGAGTAGAATTAACAGACTTTTAAATTTGACTTGGTCATTAAACATCAAGAAAAACGACTAATCTTGACTTAAAGTCGTTGAGTTTCTAGAAGTTTCTCTAAAGTTAAACGACTTTATGTTCAAATTATTGTATAAATTTGACTTAAAATCAACAAGCGTAAAGAAAAAAGACTAATTTTGATTTAAAGGCATTAAGCCTCTAAAAAAAGTGTCAAATTTAATTAAAGTTAAAAGATAAATACAAGAAAACGAAATGTAGCCTGAATATATGAATATTCAACCTGTTCGTTAATCTGCAAGCAAAAGTTAAAAGACTTTATGTCCAAATTAATGTGTAAATTTGACTTAAAGTCAACAATCCTCAAGAGAAAAGTCTAATTTTGACTTAAAGTCGTTAAGCTTCTAGAAAATATGCCAAATTGAATTAAGGTTATAAGACTTTATGTTCAAAGTAACGTCGAAATTTGACTTGAAATCGTCAAACGTAAAAAAACGACTAATTTTGACTACTTAAGGTGGTTAAGTTTCTAAAAACAATGTCAAATTGAATTAAAGTTAAAAGACTTTATGACGAATTAATGTCAAAATTTGGCTTAGTGACAACATAAAAAAAACAAATTTTGCCTTAAAGCCGTTAAGACCGTGAAAATATTTAAAGGGGGACCTTAAAATTGAATTGCGCCTCTCAAGTGGTAAATCCGCCACTGGGAACAGTGATATTTTGGGATAAGACGATCAAAGGTTAAATTGTGATGTATGTGGATAAGTGATGTGTGATTTAGTGATATATGTACAGGACGGCAAACGTAACTTGCCGTTGCGCAGTGGCAAAATTGTGGGCGGAACCTTCGAAGGGCGCTCTCGATAGATTTCGTGAAGAGTTCGCGCGCCTTGTACATTCATTTTCAAAAGTGACAGTGGAGGAGAACGCCCGATAGAGTTGTAAACGAATAGCGCACGCGAAGAATATGTGCTTGCTTATTACAGAGACTGTACTCGGCTGGCTGTAGAGAGAGAGAGCTTTCGCTTGCTCTCTGCGCGTCTGGCCAACTTACATTTGCCGTCCTGTATGTAAAACGATGATATTTTGTGACGATCAACATCAAAAATTTTGGTCTCGTTTTGAAAAATTAAGGAGGCACCAAATTAAAAAAAATATATACTAACATTGTATTGTATAGTGCGGCAGTTGATGTATAAATGTTCCGGAAATTTCCAGGAAGTACCAACAATATTATGTCAACAGTAATGAATAGTTTGTTTACATTGGCGATTGCTGGAAATTCCATGCATCCATCTAGATAGTAAACATTTAAACTTTTAATTTCACACCATTGTGAGTGTGCATAAAATGAAATAATTAGCATGAAATTAGATTGTATTTTAAACTATAATTCTATTTAAATTTTAAAATTGAGTTTGCGCACGTATACAACTCATACATATTTTCCAGTCAAAATAAACGTTTACAGTGGATTTCACAAAGGTAATAATAAATATGACTTTGGCTTAAATTGACGGAACACTGGTATTATACAGGGTGTTTCAGAGCTCTGGGAATGGTCAATCACGTGCTTATTTTTCAAAATTTCGAAAAGTGTTTTATACAAAAGTTGTGAGCTGCACGCCCTAAAAATATTTAAATTTATACAGGATGTCTCATAACAAAGTTACAGACCAAACTTATGTTTTTTTAAATGGAACACCCTGTATTTTTTTGTCATTTTTGAATTATATGGAGCAAACAAAGGTGAGTTACTTCAATACTCCTTATACCTATTGTTTGCCGTTTTCGAAATATTTGAAGATTTGTTGAAATGCATGGTCTGGGTGAAATTTTATTTTTGCCTCAGTGATTGACGTTGAACGATTAAAATCATTTCAATTATTTGCTTGAAGGTTCGAACTATAGAGCCAACCATGATTTCATACAAAAAATTATACTGGGTGATAAAAAAATGCGGTAGAAAAACCCAACTTAAAAAGTTGAATAACTTCGTTTTTTCAAATGGCACACCCTGTATTTAGTAACGTATTCTCAAGTAAAATCCAATTATCTTTCAGATTATAATAATTATTCCTGATATGATAATCGCCGAATACAAGAAAACTATTGAGATTAGGAACAGGGAACCCTTATACAATCTGAAAGATAATTGGATTCTATATTTTTATAATGGTTATTTATTATTCTCAAATTTCGCAAGTCTTTCCTAGGAGCAATTTAATTTTTAATAATAATAATATTAATTACTTTTTCTATTTCTTTTTGTGACATGCACGATCAGTTCTGATCAGTCTCGATTATTCAAAATTAATTATGTTAACCCGCCAATGGTGACCCTACTGGTCTGCGAGACCGGGTGTGTCGAATAACTTTATTCTCCGCTATTGTTTTTTGTTGCACTATATCTTTGTTTTATTGTCAAAGAGCATAAATTAAAAAAAAAACATTTGTTAGTAACACGTTTCGAAAAATCTTCAGTTGAAAACCTCGGTGCGGTTAAGTTAATTTAACAATTTTTGGGCGCAAAAGAAATGAATTCTGAAAATTGGAAACACATCGGTATGTTGTAATTTTAAATGTCAAAAATCAGTTGGACGTATTACATGAATTGGACTTTCTCTAAAAAAAAAAATGGTGTTAACAGCATTGAGTTGGTTTAGATAAGCGCATCTTAACCTCGCCTGACCATAACATTTGACCGCAACTTTCTGGCGACTCGGAAAGCGGCACGTGACTGCTGGAGTAAGTAATCTCCAGCAGGAGTGGCTCGTGGATATTCAGAAATTCACGTATCGTGAAAATAGTTGGTAGCGCATTTTCTGAAAATAGGGATAATCATTCAAGTAATATTATGTTGGCTGTCTGGAATTCTCCAGTGCAGTGCGTTTTGTTTATTTTGACACCTTGAGATTTTTTAAGGTTTTTAACACCCTGTATACATATTCTATTCGTCACGCAGAATAATCGTAAAAACCAATATTACTCACTCTGTACACTACGAAGACCTTGATATAATCCACTCAACTACTTTTTGTCGAACGAATTATGTAAATAGATGGATAAGCCGCGATGACTACAGTTCGTAATTAATAGCCCCCCAAGGCACTTCCTAGTATGAGTTAGACGTTTCGCGAACAATCAATAACCGCCATTATACGAATTTAGTAACGCTACGACACGGTACAAAAAAAAATTGTGAATAGTCCATGCAAAAAATTTATTGTATTCCACATTCAATGGCTTGAATATATTTATTTCGAACAATTAAATTACACGCTCCACAAACAAAAACACAATGATACATTAAAAACAGCATTGTAATTTGAAAGGCCTTATTGCAGCGAACCGTGTTTTTTGGAGAAAAAAAAATCACCTTGGATCGGGTTAATTACAACTGCATGATTTAATATCACTGAAATATTTGTTTAATGTAATAACATGTTTAACGCAGCTCTCAAAAACTGTAATAGGTAGAGAGTTGAAATTTTTATGAAAAATCACAAATAATTCAAAAACCCGACGCTCGAAATTTCAACCCCCTCCGAGCACCCCTTCAAAAAAGGGATGCCAACCCCTCAAAAAAAAAAAACAAATTTTTATGTTTTTCCCGATAGTCCCGGGGCTCCTCTTAGCGACCGTGAAATCCGCGATTTTCTAAGTTGCCCAATTACTACAGGGTGATTTTTTGAAAATCGATGTAGAGGTTCACGCCAAAATTTTCACATCCCTGGATTTTTGAGCTGAAAAACTTGGACTAGGCTTAAAAAATTGCCAATGCATTGGGACACAAAGGTTACTACAGGAAATTAGGGTGCAACCTGCGGTTGCAATTCCTCAGTCACATTTCGGACGCTTCCGGAAAAAAGGGCGGCTTGCCCTTACGATTACGACTTTAATTTTCACAAAGTTTTCTAGAAATAGCTCCCCTCTACATTTTATGTCTCTTACGAATTTTTGATATCTCTAACCCTCGAGGAGTTATTCAAAGAAAACCACCCCCGATTTCAATAAAAAAAATTCTAGAGCGGCCATTTTGAATCTCACGTGATAAATTTAAACGGCATGCTATTTATAATTGCATTTTGCGTCGAAAAGGTAAGGGCTATATTTTTCGTAGGGCCGATTTTAGATTGTTTTCCGAGGTTTTTTTTTTTCAATTTTTTCAATTTTTTTTTCGAAAATTAAAAATCCGACGACGGCATATCAGTCCTCTATTTAATCCGTATCAAAGATCCCATAGAGTTTTGTAGAACTAGCTCTCCTCTATATTTTATGTCTCTTACGAATTTTTGATATCTCTAACCGTCGAGGAGTTATTCGAAGAAAACCACCCCCGATTTCAATAAAAAAAATTCTAGAGCGGCCATTTTTAATCTCACGTGAGAAATTTAAACGGCATGCTATTTAAAATTGCATTTTGCGTCGAAAAGGTAAGAGCTATATTTTTTGTAGGGCGCACCGTTTACAACCTACGGCCGATTTTCGATTGTTTTCCGGTTTTTTTTCCAATTTTTTCAATTTTTTTTTTCGAAAATTAAAAATCCGACGACGGCATATCAGTCCTCTATTTAATCTGTATCAAACATTCCCATAAAGTTTTATGATCAGATTTTTAGTTTTCGAGATATGCGTTGTATACGGAAGAGGGAAGCGAAATTAAGCAGCGGGGCACAATTTTTTCTGATTACACCATCAGAAAGCCCGTCTCGAGCCCAAAAGAAAATCCAAATAAAATTTCTTGATCCGACCCCTCCTTCTAATTTTAAAAATAAATTAAAGTTTTATTTATTTTGTCGGTAAATATTTTCGATCGTCACTAAACAAAAGGGTTGCCAAACATTAAAAACAATTTTTTTTTTATAATTTCTATTTTTTTCCAATAGTGCCGGGGCTCCTCTTGGCGACCGTGAAATCCGCGATTTTCTAAGTTGCCCAATTACTACAGGGTGATTTTTTGAAAATCGATGTAGAGGTTCACGCCAAAGTTTTCACATCCCTGGATTTTTGAGCTGGAAAACTGGGACTAGGCTCAAAAAATCCCCAATGTATTAAGACATACAGATTACTACAGGAAATTGGGGTGCGACCTGCGGTTGCAATCCCTCAGCAATTTTTCTAAAAAATCACATTTCGAACGCTTCCGGAAAAAAGGGCGCACTTGCCATTACGATGACGACTTTAATTTTCTTAGAGTTTTGTAGAACTAGCTCCCCTCTACATTTTATATCTTTTACGAATTTTTGAAATCTCGAGGAGTTATTCGAAGAAAACCACCCCCGACTTCAATAAAAAAATTATTTATTGTGATTATTTCGAAAATTAGGAATAATGTGTTATAATATTACTACAGAAACATTAAGCTCAATGGTTTTTAAGTAAATTTTGAAAGTTTCAAGTTTGCAGCAGTTGTTTTTAAATTTTTTTCATCGAATTGAAAAATGCGTAATTTTTCCATTCAAAAACTGTGTTTACGTTTGATTATTTCGAAGATTGGGGCTAATGTGTTGTCATATTTTGATTGAAGCATAAAGCTGAATCAAATTTGAGTAAATTTTCAAAGTTTCAAATTTTTAGCATTTGTTTTTAAATTTTTTTTATCGACTTGAAAAATTTGTAATTTTTCTATTGAAAAACTGTGCTTACGTTTGATTATTTCGAAGATTAGGGATAAGGTGTTGTCATATTTTGATTGAAGCATAAAGCTGAATCAAATTTGAGTAAATTTTCAAAGTTTCAAATTTATAGCATTTGTTTTTAAATTTTTTTCATCGACTTGAAAAATGCGTAATTTTTCTATTGGAAAACTGTGTTTACGTTTGATTATTTTGAAGAGTAGGAATAATGTGTTGTCATATTTTGATTGAAGCATAAAGCTGCATCAAATTTGAGTAAATTTTCAGTTTCAAATTTTTAACATTTATTTTTAAATTTTTTTCACCGACTTGAAAAATGCATAATTTTTCTATTGAAAAACTGTGCTTACGATTGATTATTTCGAAGATTAGGGATAAGATGTTGTCATATTTTGATTGAAGCATAAAGCTGAATCGAGTTTGAGTAAATTTTCAAAGTTTCAAATTTTTAGCATTTGCTTTTACATTTTTTTCATCGACTTGAAAAATGCGTAATTTTTCTATTGAAAAACTGTGCTTACGATTGTTTATTTCGAAGATTAGGGATAAGATGTTGTCATATTTTGATTGAAGCATAAAGCTGAATCGAGTTTGAGTAAATTTTCAAAGTTTCAAATTTTTAGCATTTGCTTTTACATTTTTTTCATCGACTTGAAAAATGCGTAATTTTTCTATTGAAAAACTGTGCTTACGATTGTTTATTTCGAAGATTAGGGATAAGATGTTGTCATATTTTGATTGAAGCATAAAGCTGAATCGAGTTTGAGTAAATTTTCAAAGTTTCAAATTTTTAGCATTTGCTTTTAAATTTTTTTTATCGACTTGAAAAATGCGTAATTTTCTATTGAAAAACTATGCTTACGTTTGATTATTTCGAAGATTAGGGATAAGGTGTTGTCATATTTTGATTGAAGCATAAAGCTGAATCGAGTTTTTGAGTAAATTTCCAAAGTTTCAAATTTTTAACATTTGTTTTAAAATTTTTTTTATCGACTTGAAAAATGCGCAATTTTTCTATTAAAAAACTGTGTTTTACGTTTGATTATTTTGAAGAGTAGGAATAAGGTGTTGTCATATTTTGATTGAAGCATAAAACTTAATAAGTTTCAAATTTTTAACACTTGTTTTTAAATTTTTTTCACCGACTTGAAAAATGCATAATTTTTCTATTGAAAAACTGTGCTTACGTTTGATTATTTCGAAGATTAGGGATAAGTTGTTGTCATATTTTGATTGAAGCATAAAGCTGAATCGAGTTTGAGTAAATTTTCAAAGTTTCAAATTTTTAACATTTGTTTTTAAATTTTTTTCATCGACTTGAAAAATGCGCAATTTTTGCATTGAAAAACTGTGCTTACGTTTGATCATTTCGAAGATTAGGGATATTACACCACCGGAAAGCCCGTCTCGGGCCCAACAGAAATTCCAAATAAAATTTCTTGATCCGACCCCTCCTTCTAATTTTAAAAATAAATTAAACTTTTATTTATTTTGCCGGTAAATATTTTCGATCGTCTTTCACAATTTTTTTTAATTCTTTTTAAATCACGAATCTAACGACGGATTATCATTGCGGTGTTGCGTGTACGTAAAAAAAACTTTGAATTTTTAAAATCGCCTGGTTATTAACCGAGATGTGAATATTTGAATTATTGTTGTTTTTGAACGTTGAAAAATGTTTCCTCTGAAAATCAATTTCGAAAAAAAAAAAATTTCTGGTAGGGTTAGAATAATGAAACTTTGGGAAATCATTGAGCGTTCCATTTGAAGCAGACCACCAAAGTTTGGTAACATTTCGGTCACTCCGTCAGCCGCAACGGGGTGCCAAAGACCAAAACAACCCCTATCAGTACTGCCCTAAATTTAGTTGGTATGTTGGTTTGTAATGTGTATACGCTTCTCAGACGCACACCAAATAATTTTTGGAGGACCAAAATTAATGAAAAAAAATAAGTTTCATCCTGTTAACGTCCGAGTGCTTTCCAAACAGCAAATTAAGAAATGTATTGATAGTGCATTGTCACATTTGACAGATGTCAGATTTAGAAGCTGGGGTTACCACCAGATTACCGAAGTTCCTCGGAGCGTGGTTTGAGCAAAATAATGTTTTTTTAAATTTTTTTCACCCCCTTCTGCACGGATGAGAGAGGTGGTGCTTTTGGGGCAATTAAGTAAAGGGTAAGCGTATTCAAAACTTTATTACAATAATAACACTCATAAACATAACCCAGCATTGTAGGCTCTGCCTTTTTCTGAGCCTAGAGGATATCCGAAGGCCTTGCAGTTAGAATCCACGTAATTTTAAGTGCTGTACCATCCTTAGATCGGGACTAAAATTGCAATGAAAAATCGACTTAAGGTGGCAAAAATATGAAAAGTTTTCATTCACGGTCAATAGATGTCAGGTCGTGCGTTTTATGTCCATCAAAAGGAGTCGGCACATTTTCCGCTTATACAATGCGTACAGTCAAAATCACCAGCTACCTTGATTCATATTGATGGGCTACACACGGACGACGGCGCAGCGCAGCGGACCCGTCGCGCGTCGTCAATGACTTTATTTTATTTTAATGGCCCCCGCACAGACGACGTTGCAGCGCAGCGGAGCCGTCGTTCGTCACCGGTAACTGTTCAAATTTAATAGGCTACACACGTGACCAGTTACATTTCTTAATTTTATATTTCACTATTTCACATAAAGAACACAATTTCACATACATCAATTTAAGCTTGAAAAACTAGTTAATAACCTCTAATTATAATATCTGACATGTCACCAGCGTGTGACCTTGGTGCAGACATAACTCGATATTTTCAACGCCAACTTCCTCGTCGATTTTTATTATACGCCCGATATTATACAGAGTGAGGAAATTCAGGTCGATCAAATTTAGCTTAACTAACAGTACCGCCACCGCCGCCGCCGGCTCGTATAATTAAGGTTAACAATTCGCAAAGAGCGAATTTAAAATAAATCGTAATCTCGAAACGCGTAACCCAAATTAACATTCGATGTTCGAGCATCGAATCAATGGCACAATAAAAACAATACATTCAAGGCGAACCATTATCGAATTAGCGCTTTTTTTTTCGCGTGTCTCCGTTGCATAACTGAATCTGGAATTTCCAAAGGCCCGAATTGGGTCCCCGTTTCGAGTTCAAGTTCAAAATCCCAGTTGGTGAAAATTGCAGCTTTCCTCACTTGAACGTAACGCGGACGTGACGACAATCTCGATGAGCGAAAATGAAAATGACAAAACAAACATGAGGGTGTTACATAATGCATACAGTAGAAATTGTGCTCAATAATGGCGCGGTGTTTGCTCATTTATCGCTCGAGGGTAAGCCATGGAGTATTGTAGACATTGGCATGCCTTTCGAGTGGAACTTCCATCGGCCGGAAATGTGGATAAGTTTCATCGAATTTTTTTTCATTTTCATTTTTTTATCTTATTCTTAAGAGAAGTTACAGGCTGCCTTTTAGAGGTAAAAATTTTAGAAATATTCAATTTTTCTTGAAAACTTAAAGAGATAAGTGTACACACGTTCCTACAAAATATGTTGCAATTTAAGGGGAGGCGCTACACGTATTACATTTTTTTTCGATATCTCCTAAACTATTTTATATTAAAAAAAATCTCTGCATTAGTTCTCCATTATTTCCAATTGTCTAAGGCTTACCGTGAAGATTTCTAACGAATTCATAATAATAACAAAAATAATTTATAAAAAATAATAACATTGAGAAAATCTAGACGGTATGTTCTGGTATTTATTATTTTAAATTTATTATGTTAGTAACGTTTTGTTTATTTTTGGGTATTAATTGATATATCTAATAAAATGTAACTTCGAAAGCGAGCACTCTTCTATTAATTGACAGGTATACATTATATATGTTTATTACTCTTTTACTACAGTGGTATTTTCATTTAAAATCGGATGCGCTCTTCTAAGGCTTTCGCGGGTTAGATACAGCTGAAAGGAGTTTACGTTTAAATTTTCGGTCGGGTAGCGCCGGGTCAAAAATATAATAATATACAAGGTGTTCTATTTAAAATATGAAATTTGGCGTTAAGTGATAGAAAAAATAAAAATATTCACACGAGAAGAACTAATTCAACCGCCGCGTGACAATTATTTTTTCAAATTTTTAGTACAACGGGGGGGCGCGGTGGCCCAGTGAGTAGAGCTCCTACTTACGGGCCTCGTGGTCGTGGGTTCGAATCCCATCCATACGGTCACTTTTTCGGTACGAAAAATGGCCGTGCGGGTCCATGGATGTTCAGTTTATGTCCCTTTCATCATTACAAATGATTATTATACAAATTATCGGTTGTGGCAGAATGCCCTAGTTGGCTACGTCAATTCACAAATCACCCGCGCTTCCTCAACCCGAATTCCTGTCAACCATCCTTTCTTAAAAAAAAAAAATTAGTACAACGGCAACCCCGTAAATTTTGAATTTTCACTTCGCTGGTTGTACGTTGACAAATTAAAATATTTTTTTTGATTACCTTAGTATTTAAATATAGATTCTTAAAATGAACACTGACTTATTTTACTTTCTCCGTTACGAAGTACGAGAAAGTATTGTGATCGTTTTTACGGAAATATCCGTTTTGGGGTCCCTAGATGCCATTTCAACAATTTCTGGAAAAAAAAAATGGTGATGTGGCCATCATGTTACTTTCTCCGACTTGATGGTATAATAGTCCTGAAAAAAAGTCCCGAAAAAGAGTCCTGATAAAATATCCTGTAAAAATGTCCTTAACAGTCTTGAAAAAAAGTTATGGAAATAACATCGTGAAAAATCCTAAATAAAGATCATTAAAAAGACCTGAAAAAGTTCTGAAGAAATCCCAAAAAAAATCGTGAAAAGAAGTTCAAAAGAAGGCTTGAAAAAAATTCCCCAAAACATAATTCTGAAAAAATGTAATGAAGAAAATTCTGAAAAGAAGTCCTGAACAAGGGGTTCTTAAGAAAGTCTCGAAAAAGTCCGGAAAGAAAGTCCTGGAGGAAATAAAGTATTGAAAAAAGAGTCCTGATAAAAGCCGTGAAAAAAGTCCTGAAAACAGTCTTCATGCAAAATACCAGAAATAAATGTCCCGAAAAAGAGTCCCAAGCCGTGAAAGAAAGTCCTGAAAAAGTCATTAAAATAGTCTTCTAACAAAATTCCAGAAATAAATGTTCCAAAAAGGTCCTAACTAGTCCTGCAAGAAGGTCCTAAAATAAGTCCTGAAGGAAGTTCAGAAAAAGAGTCCCGATGAAATATCATAAAAAAAATGTCCTGTAAAAGCAGTCTTGAAATATTGCCCTGAAAATAAAATCTTTAAAAAAATAAACAAAAAAAAATTCTGAAAAGAGCATTGTAAAAAGTCATTAAAAAGGTACAAAAAAGATTTGGAGAAATTGTCCTGAAAAAGAAATCCCAAAAAGAGTCTTGAAAAAAGTCTTGTAAAATAAGTCCTTAATAAAATTCCTGAAATCAAAAGTTTTGAAAAAAAAAATGCTAAAAATATCTGAAAAAGTCCAAAAAAGGTCATGCAAAAAAAGTCATGAAGAACATTCTTAAAAATTTATTCTTAAGAAAGTCCCGAAGACGTACCGAGAAAAAATTCCTGTTAATAAAATTTTGAAAAGAAAGCCTGAAAATAAAGGTGCTGAAAGAAAAAATCCTAAAAATAAATCTTGAAAAAAATTCCTTAAAAAGACCAGAAAGAATCCTCGAAGAAAGGTCCGGAAAAAAGTTACGCAAACGGCTAAAAGAACAAAAAACTGTTTAGGTAAATATTCGGATATACGAAATTTTACCAAAAGCTTTCCAGTTTTTGAGATACAGCGCACAGACAGACACACACACACAGACACAAAATTTTTACTTTTTTCGTTACGAAGTACGATAAAGTATTGTGATCGTGATTTTTTTTTCAAAAATTTTTTTTACGGAAATATCCGTTTTGGGGTCTCTAGATGCCATTTCAATTTCTGGAAAAAAAAAATTGTGTGTGTGTGTCTGTGTCTCTGTGCGCGCTGTATCTCAAAAACTAATAGAGCAATTAAAATGAAACTTTGAACATCCGTCTTATTTGATAATCCGAAGAACTGAAAAGTTTTTGGTAAAATTTCGTACACCGGAAGTGGGTGTTTACCTTAACTGTTTTTTGTTTTTTCCCAATATTTTCTTAAATATGAAAAATATCACAAAAACATTAAAAAAAATATTGAAGACAACAAAGAAATGAAGTCGAGAAAAAAATATATTTTTTTTAATTTTTGGTTTATAATTATGAAACGATAACAGTTACAGAAAATTTATGTTAATAATAATTGTAGAGAATAAAATGAACAACTTATAAAGAATAAGTTTTTTTCGAAATCCCTTTAGTTTTTGAGTAAACTGAGTTTTTAAATTTGAAGTATAATTTTTCCATCTTTAATAATTTTGACGTTTTAAACGTCAGTTTCATCCGCTTGATGTACATTTAAAATATGATTTCAATTGAAAATGAACCATGAAAACGTAAATATAATTGGCTATGATACCATCAAGTCGCTGAAAGTAACATGATGGCCACATCACCATTTTTTATTACTTTTTTAAATTATTTAAATATAGTTCGTAAAATTGACACTGACTTTTTTTTTGCTGCATATTTTCGTGGCGTAAAAATGCAGCCCGACGAGTTCAAGTCCGCCAAGTGAAATTTATTGAGCAACAGATTCTGAGGAATACCCGAACGTAAATCACTTGCATCACTTGGATTTTCGTTTCGACTGCTGTGTTATGATATAACGGTAACGGCGCACGCATTCCTGCTTGACATATTTACGATATACGCGAGAGGCGTTTATTTTCCAAAACTTGCCATCGAACCCGGCATGCGAGCCGTTCAAGACGTCTATGTTTTATTGGGTGTGTCAAAATAAATTCACAGTTGGGTAATTTAAGGTGTGCCTTCATTAAGTCGTCTAATGTTTTGTTGGTGTGGATATTTTGGCTCACATTCATACCTCACATTTAGAGTCGCTTTTAACTAAATGATGAACAACTGCAATAATACGACAACGTATCATTTATTTGGGCGGGAAATTGAAAAAATTAAAAATAAATACAAAGAAATTTTACGAAAATACGTACATAAAACATATTCAAAATTTTTAATCAGCCGCATACATAGATTTTCTCATAATCCCTTCGATTTTCGTTCCATTCATTTCGGATGATACTGACGTCAAAATTATGATTAACCCAAAATGAAAATTGTAGGCGGGCCGTGGGACCTGAGACAATTTCTGCACCTGTATAAATTTCTCAGCCTGAAAATTTAACCCTTTCGGCCCTGGTGGTGGCAATTGCTACCGCAACATTTACATGTCTCTACTTACTATGACAATCCATATTTTTGCTGTTTATCACTAGATGTCACTTCAACAAAACCTCACTAATTAATTCCTATACTAATTAATCAAATTCGTTCAAATTTGGTATTTATGGTCTTAAGAAGCTCCCCATCAATAATAATTAACAAAAATGTTTTTTTTCAAATTTAAAAATCCAGGGCTGAAAGGGTTAAGTTAAAATTCCGCTTTGATAATGAAACCGTAATGAAACTAGGATGCCATGGGCAAATGTATTAATCACAGATGACACATCTGATTTCAATATTATATACACGTTCCATGACTACTAGAACATGAACATGGCACCAGATCTCGCATTGTGGGTCAACCACGCGAACGTGAAAGGAGGCTTCTTGGATCACATTTATAAATCTATTTCCAATGGGACAATATGGGAAATATAAAAGAGAAACTAGTAACGGGGACACGTATAAGGTATATTATTTCTTTTAATGGCGTTTTTCATTTTCGTTGATGCTAGAAAGCTAAATTTATTGCGTCCATTGTTAAAAAAATAATCAAATTCTTTAACAATCGTAAGACTCTTCTTCGACTGAGTAACTTTAACCCGGAATGATTACGCAAAAAATATCACAGTCTTATAGGCGGGGCCCCCATATAAAAGCATTGATACGCAAATTCTAATTCTGCAGCAAACCAGTTACAGTATTACCGTGCACTGGAGACGCGAGAGAACGCGAGCCAATTGAATTTAAGATGGTCACTGCGCAATACACCTCGAGTTCTGGATGCGACTCTAAGTTTCCGAAAATCTTACGCCGCAGCGAAAGGGTTAAATTAAAATTGCTTTTACCGTTTCAAAAATAATATGTATTTTTATTCCTTTTCCAAAATCATCTGACACTTGTCAACTTACTATACTTTTTTTTTTTGGTTAACACTTTGATCCTTAACTTCTTCACGCCCAGGTTGCCACATGTGGCAACAAGCAAAAAAAGAAAATAAAATCATTGTACAAAAAAATTACTTCTTTAGCGCCATCTATGGAATATTTGTTTCATATTTTTTTTTGCATAAATGGGTAAGTTTGTGACAGTGAAATAATATTTCGTAGAAAAACGTAACAACAACAAGGAAGTAATTTTTCATCAACTCTGGGATTAAATCAAAGCAACATGGGCGCGAAGTGGTTAATAAAAGCTAATATGGATATGGTTCAGCGGCGGCTCGTGGATTTTCGTAGGGACGGCTCGTGTCGCACTACTTACTCTTATGAAGGAAGCAAATATTTCGTTGCTGTTTCGGTCAAATTCTCTTCCGTTGCCGAACATCCACGAGACGCCACTAATATGATTAACCGTAATTTAACTATCGAAAATTAAAAAGTGTTGATCAACCATCATTTTTATAATCGGCGATGTCCTGTTTACAATGTACCAAATGATTCACTCAATTAATTTTTATCGGAGAAAAAGGTGCGGCATTGAAACTATAATTACACTTTAAATTATATAATATTCACTCAAACCTCGAACGCGATATTTCCGAATTCGACGTGTTTTACCTCATTGTGTTTACCAAACTGTGTGGCGTGGGCCATGATAATCGTGACTTTTACGTAATTGGTATTTTTTTTATCGCTAAACGGTAAATGGAGTAGTTACATGGTGCACAGTGTATTATACAGTAAGTAAATACTATACGAAAAATGGTACCGAAAACCGGTTTCTAAGAATATATACTCTCCAGCCCCACCTAGGCCAAAAATGGTTATTTAGCAAATATCTACAATTTGCATGCAAAATCGTTACATTTCGAAAAAAGGCACCGAAAACTAGTTTTTCAAGAATATCTTCTCTCCAGCGCCACCTAGGTTAAAAATAATTATTACAAAAATTATAGAGCATGATATTTCCTATAACTTTTGTCCAAAATATTTTTCAATCAGATAAATAGTTCACGAGTTACAGCGGAGCCAAATTCAGCAAATTTCTACAATTCGCAAAATTGTTACATTTTTTCTCGATATTTCATCAAATCCCAATTTGCCGAGCTTGACTCTGCTGTAACTTGTGAACTATTCATCTGATTAAAAAATTTTCCCACAATAATTATTTTTACCCTAGGTGGCGCTGGAGAAAAGATATTCTCGAAAAATTTCGGTACCATTTTTCCAAATGCAATTTTGCAAATTGTAGAAATTCGCTATAACTTGTGAACGATTCATCTGATTAAAAAATATTTCCCACAAAAGTTGCAGAAAATTTCATGCTCTGTAATTTTTGTAATAACTATTTTTACCCTAGGTGGCATTGCAGAGAAGATATTCTTGAAAAACTGGTTTTCTGTACCATTTTTCCAAATGTAGCGATTTTGCAAATTGTAGAAATTCGCTTAGCTTGACTGCGCTGTAACTTGTGAATTATTTATCTGAGTAAAAAAAAGTTTCCCACAAAAGTTGCAGAAAATTGTACGCTCTATAATTTTTGTGATAATTATTTTTACCCTTGGTGGCGCTGGAGAGAAGTTATTCTAGAAAAACGGATTTTTTCAAAAGTAGCGAATTTGCAAATTGAAGGTATTTACTTAGCTTGACGCCGCTGTAACTTGTTAACTATTCATCTGATTAAAAAATGTTTCCCACAATAATTATTTTTACCTTAGGTGGCGCTGGAGAAAAGATATTCTAGAAAAAAATCGGTACCATGCAATTTTACAAATTGTAGAAATTCGCAATAACTTGTGAATGATCCATCTGATTAAAAAATCTTTCCCACAAAAGTTGCGGGAAATTTCATGCTCTATAATTTTTATTATAATTATTTTTACCCTAGGTGGCGCTGGAGTGAAGATATTCTTGAAAAACTGGTTTTCGGTACTATTTTCCCAAATGTAGCGATTTTGCAAATTGTAGAAATTGCTGAAATGGCACCTAGGGACCCCAAAACGGATATTTCCGTGAAAAAAAAATTTAAAAAAATTTTCACGATCATAATCCTTTCTCGTACTTCGTAACGGAGAAAGTAAAAATGTCTATCACACCTCCCCACAGAATTAAGTCGCAAACTGTGAGATCGAGAGACAAATCGTCAGCCTCACGACATCCAATACACCGTTGAGGAAACTCGGTATTTAGGAATCGGTCAAATGCCAGTGTGGTAGCACCCCGTCCTGTTGGAACATGAAATTGTGAGAGTGTCAAGTTGGCACCTCAATGAAGAGTTCTGATAGTTCTGAATAGAGTTCTCAATTTCTTTTCATGTATCTAAAAGTACTATCAACTTAAAAAAAAAACTGTAAAATTGGACTGTCAGGAATTTTTTGAAAAATGGGGCCAAATTGACACCGCACACCAACATTAGTAAGTAAGTAAGTAAGTAAGTAATTTATTATTGTTAATACCCAATGGTTTACAAACGTCATGTAGATAGTGAAAGAAAATATACAAGAAATGAAGCAAAATTGGTAATAAATACAGCATTGTTATCGAATAGTTCTGAACTAGTTTTAAGATGTGTTTGGGTTAGTACTATAGTTCCTGATACTTTTAAAAAGGAGTTCTGTTGAATTTCCAGAGATAAAATTTTTCGAAATATTCAAATTCATATTAGTCACTTAATATTGGTTGAATCTAAATATTTCATAACAACTATGGATAGAACTCACAAAGAACTACAGGAAACACCAATCGGAACTATCCGGAACTATTAAAAATATTTTTTTGAAAAAAGTCGCAAAGCCAAAAAAAAATATTGAGAGTTCTATGAGTTCTGAGTTAATTTTCTATTTCTACTTATTGAGTACAATAATTCTTTCTTATAAACAAATTCGATACAATCACGATTTATGGCATTTTTAAATAAATTTCAAATTCCAAAATAGACAATTTAATTTCGAAGATACCTATTTCCTAAGTTTTAGAGTTTTCATTAGAACTCCTTGAGTACAGCCCATAAGTCAAATCAGAACTCTGAGAACTATTTAAAAAAAAACAATATTTTGAAAAAATTTCCAAGTCCGAAAGGAAAAAAAAATATTGAGAGTTCTATGAGTTCTGAGTTAATTTTCTATTTCTACTCATTGAGTACAATAATTCTTTCTTATAAACAAATTCGATACAATGACGATTTATGGCATTTTTAAATAAATTTCAAATTCCAAAATAGACAATTTAATTTCGAAGATACCTATTTCCTAAGTTTTAGAGTTTTCATTAGAACTCCTTGAGTACAGCCCATAAGTCAAATCAGAACTCTGAGAACTATTTAAAAAAAAACAATATTTTGAAAAAATTTCCAAGTCCGAAAGGAAAAAAAAATATTGAGAGTTCTATGAGTTCTGAGTTAATTTTCTATTTCTACTCATTGAGTACAATAATTCTTTCTTATAAACAAATTTGATACAATGACGATTTATGGCATTTTTAAATAAATTTAAAATTCGAAAATTGACAATTTAATTTCGAAAATACCTATTTCTTGTCATTTAACCGCAATTTGTCATTATAGTTTTCATTAGAACTCCCTGAGTACAGCCCTTAAGTCAAATCAGAACTCCGAGAACTATTAAAAAAAATCATTGTTCTGAAAAAAATTTCAAGTCCGAAAGGAAAAAAATATTGAGAGTTCTATAAGTTCTGAGTTAATTTTATATTTCTAATTATTGAGTACAATAACTCTTTTTTGTTATAAACAAATTCGATATAATTCGGATTTATAGGATTTTTAAATAAAGTTGAATTTTGAAAAACAGTAAATTTAATTTCGAAAATACCGCCTTTAAAGGGTTGTCAAATGTATGTACTTTAATCATTTTAGAAACATAATAATTCTGTTTTGGCTTCCGATCAAAAATTGATACTTTTACACCGAGTGAATTTAACACCGTGATAAAAACAAAATATTTTGTATTTATCAAAGTGATAAATTCACTCGGGAAAAGAAAGTATAAAGTTTTGATCGGAAGCCAAAACGGAACTATTATTTTTTCTAAAATGACAAAGTACATACATTTGACAATCCTTTAAAGGCGGTATTTTCGAAATTAAATTGTCTATTTTCCAAAATTCAACTTTATTTAAAAATCCTATAAATCGTGATTGTATCGAATTTGTTTATAACAAAGAGTTATTGTACTCAAGAATTCAAAATAGAAAATTTAGAACTGTCAATTCTTTTTTGGCTTTGCGACTTTTTTCAAAAAATATTTTCGATAGTTCCGGATAGTTCTGATTTGTGTTTCCTGTAGTTCTTTGCGAGTTCTATCCATAGTTGTCATGAAATATTTAGATTCAACCAATATTAAGTCAGTAATATGAATTTGAATATTTCGAATTTCCAAAATCCAAAATTTTTATCTCTGAAAATTCAACAGAACTCTTTTTTTTTTAAGTATCAGTAACTAAAGTACTAACCCACCCAACACACATTTTAAAACTAGTTCGATTACAATGTTGGGGTGCGGTGTCAAGTTGGCACCCCATTTTTAAAAAAATTCCCGACTGCCCAATTTTATAGAACTCTTTTTTAAAAGTTGATAGTACTTCTAGATACATGAAAAGAAATTGATAACTATATTCAGAACTCTTCATTGGTGTGCCAACTTGACACACTCTGAAATTGTCACCATCTGCTCGAAACAACCAATTTTTCAACACTTCGTGGCAGAATGGAACGCCAAAATTCCTGCATCATCCGTGTTTCCTAAACTCGAATTCCCCTCAACCATCCTTCCTTTAATTAATTAGTAATTTAAAAAATAGCCTTGAAGTGATTATTATTGGAATGTTAAATTATGTAAGATAATTATAAACAATTACACAACTGAAATCAGCGCTACTTGATTTTTTTTATTGATTTGGAGTTCAAATATTTCGGATGCGATAACAATATTTTCCGTGGCGAATTGATTTCATAACACTTATGCGTAGTGGTCTCTTTGTGGTTGAAATTACCCAAGATAACACAAATAACAAATTGCTACGGATTTTCCTGTTGCGATAAAACTAATTCCCCTATTTTATTTTTTTTGTTGTTGTTGTTTTTGGCGTCGACTGCGAGGTCATCTGCCACCACCGTTTGTGTTAATATATCATATATTAATTGAATACAACATATGCAACAGAATTATATCAATTGTTATACTATATTATCTAAATGTTTAATTTGTTCTTTTTTTAAAAACTCTTGAATCATTACGAGCCAGCAGATGTGTAATATTTAGTGGCATTTGTATACCAAATTTTTTTAAATTTGTCATAAACAAGTCCCTGTCAATATCAGTGGCGGCTCGTGGAACATGTTGATGGTAGAGTCACTTATAAAAAATATACCCCCCCCCCCCCACTCCCTTGCTAAGCTTGAAACTACAGGTTTGGCTCTGCCAAATTTTTCTAATTTTTTACTCGAGCATTACACAATTGTAAAACTAAAATTATCAAAAATTCACAACTCGCAAAATAATCGGTGGATTTTCAAAAACTCCATTCCATTTGATAAAACCATGATTTGTAAATTTAATCTAATTTTTGTAGAATTTAGACGATACGCTTTATATATATTTTTAATTTTTTTGCTGGAGTATTAAACAATTCGAGAACTAAAATTTTCAAAAATTCACAACTCGCGAAATAATCCGTGGATTTTCAAAAACTCCTTTTCATCTGATAAAACCATGATTTGTAAATCTAATTTAATTTTTGTAGAATTTAGTCGATACGTTTTATATATTTTTCTATTTTTCACTCGAGCATTACACATTGTAAAACTAAAATTTTCAAAAATTCACAACTCGCGAAATAATCCGTTGATTTTCAAAAACTCCATTCCATCTGATAAAACCATGATTTGTAAATCTAATTTAATTTTTGTAGAATTTAGTCGACACGTTTTATATATTTTTATAATTTTTCACTCGAGCATTACACAATTGTAAAACTAAAATTTTCAAAAATTCACAAAAATTCACAATTCAAAACCATGATTTGTAAATCTAATTTAATTTTTGTAGAATTTAGTCGACACGATTTATATATTTTTTTAATTTTTTTGCTGGAGGATTACACAATTCGAGAACTAAAATTTTCAAAAATTCACAACTCGCGAAATAATCGGTGGATTTTCAAAAACTTCATTTCATCTGATAAAACCATGATTTGTAAATCTAATTTAATCTTTGTAGAATTTAGTCGACATGTTTTATATATTTTTCTAATTTTTCACTCAAGCATTACACAATTGTAAAACTAAAATTTTCAAAAATTCACAACTCGCAAAATAATCGGTGGATTTTCAAAAACTCCATTCCATGATAAAACCATGATTTGTAAATTTAATCTAATTTTTGTAGAATTTAGACGATACGCTTTATATATTTTTTTTATTTTTTTGCTGGAGTATTAAACAATTCGAGAACTAAAATTTTCAAAAATTCACAACTCGCGAAATAATCCGTGGATTTTCAAAAACTCCTTTTCATCTGATAAAACCATGATTTGTAAATCTAATTTAATTTTTGTAGAATTTAGTCGATACGTTTTATATATTTTTCTATTTTTCACTCGAGCATTACACATTGTAAAACTAAAATTTTCAAAAATTCACAACTCGCGAAATAATCCGTTGATTTTCAAAAACTCCATTCCATCTGATAAAACCATGATTTGTAAATCTAATTTAATTTTTGTAGAATTTAGTCGACACGTTTTATATATTTTTATAATTTTTCACTCGAGCATTACACAATTGTAAAACTAAAATTTTCAAAAATTCACAACTCGCGAAATAATCCGTGGATTTTCAAAAACTCCATTCCATCTGATAAAACCATGATTTGTAAATCTAATTTAATTTTTGTAGAATTTAGTCGACACGATTTATATATTTTTTTAATTTTTTTGCTGGAGGATTACACAATTCGAGAACTAAAATTTTCAAAAATTCACAACTCGCGAAATAATCGGTGGATTTTCAAAAACTTCATTTCATCTGATAAAACCATGATTTGTAAATCTAATTTAATCTTTGTAGAATTTAGTCGACATGTTTTATATAATTTTCTAATTTTTCACTCAAGCATTACACAATTGTAAAACTAAAATTTTCAAAAATTCACAACTCGCGAAATAATCGGTGGATTTTCAAAAACTCCATTGCATCTGATAAAACCATGATTTGTAAATCTAATTTAATTTTTGTAGAATTTAGTCGACATGTTTTATATATTTTTCTAATTTTTCACTCGAGCATTACACAATTGTAAAACTAAAATTTACAAAAATTCACAACTCGCAAAATAATCGGTGGATTTTCAAAAACTCCATTCCATCTGATAAAACCATGATTTGTAAATCTAATTTAATTTTTGTAGAATTTAGTCGACATGTTTTATATATTTTTCTAATTTTTCACTCGAGCATTACACAATTGTAAAACTAAAATTTTCAAAAATTCACAACTCGCAAAATAATCGGTGGATTTTCAAAAACTCCATTCCATCTGATAAACCCATGATTTGTTAATCTAATTTAATTTTTGTAAAATTTAGTCGACATGTTTTATATATTTTTCTAATTTTTCACTCGAGCATTACACAATTGTAAAACTAAAATTTTCAAAAATTCACAACTCGCAAAATAATCGGTGGATTTTCAAAAACTCCATTCCATCTGATAAACCCATGATTTGTTAATCTAATTTAATTTTTGTAAAATTTAGTCGACATGTTTTATATATTTTTTAATTTTTCACTCGAGCATTACACAATAGTAAAACTAAAATTTTCAAAAATTCACAACTTTCGAAATAATCGGTGGATTTTCAAAAACTCTATTTAGTTTGATAAAACGATTATTTGCAAATCTAATAATAATAATAATAATCTTCCTAGACCAAAGTAACTGGCGAAAAAGTGTTTTAAGAATTTATTAAAAATTCTTGCTGAGCTTGAAACTACAAGTAGTGCCATGGCTTCTTGGCTCTATATCACGAGCCGCCCCTGGTCAATATTAGTTATATTACACTCAAATAATATATGATTCATATTCCCGTGCATGCCACATTCACACCGGGGATCGTCTTTAATTTTTTTTTTAATTTTTTTAGTAACATGATTTTGTTTATTTTCGTCATGGGTATACATTACACGACAAGCTGCTCATGCTACTCATTCCCCCCTTAGGGAGTTGTCAAATTACTCACTCAATACCTGTTCAGATATTCACCTATCAAAACGTACAATTGTCAAATTGTCCGCTCAAGATGAGTAATTTTGCGTTTGCTCACGGCCAACTTAATATCGTGACAGGAATGAAATATTTCACCGAGGTTTGTATACTCTGGCCGCGCTATGAAGGCGTCTGAGGTGATTAACGAAGGGTCGGAAGGGCCGTCCTCATCAGAAGTGATTGGATAATAATAATAAACGTTTATTGTACTTACTAAATACATAATAAATACAATGGCCATCGACCGAAGTCCTTCAGCCAAATGATTGGATATTTTGTTACTTTACACTTACTTGCTAGCTATTTGTGCACTATCGGCTTCTATTTGTAAATTAGTGGTTCTTAAAAGGTAACTTTGTAAATAAATATGCATGCAACCCAACATCTCATGTTCGATTATTGAGAACCTCAGGCATTCGAGACGCCCAAGTTAATCACCTTAGATGCCATCATAGCGCGGTCAGACTATACTATTTTACTGAAATTTTACTCAATTCTTGATTATATATTTAAACAAACCCATAATGGGAGAAACTTCCGCGTCAGTAATATTTTATGCAAATTAAAAAAAAAAGAACGGCATTACACAATTATTTTTATTTATCACCGCCGCATCGCATTAGCGCCCAGTCATTTACGTCGAGATAAGCGTTCAGTTTGAATAAATAATGATGGCCGGGTATTTTGCAAATAATGGCTCAATTGCATTGTTCCGAGAACCGGCAAAATTTCCAGAGTCCCCCACCACCCAAACATAACCCAGAGATCATCGCATCCGTGTCGGTGTCTGAGCGGTAATGTGACGTCGTCGCCTTAAAACAATCTTGAGAAAGTGATTTCCAACATTCTGGGTCATTTGCCACTTTCTCCGTCCGTCTGACTAACGACCGAAGCCGCCAGTTGCTTTTAGTCACCCGCCAGTGTAACACATCCGTTCGTTCTTTCGCAGAGTGAATCGACATCTACTAAATTACTTCATCGCCCAGATCACCAGGATGAAGACGTCGTGTCGCGCCGCGGTGTTCCTCCTCGTCTTCGGGGCGGCGATGTGCCAGGACTGTCTGACCAGCAACGACCACAAGATGCCCAATCCCAACGGGAGAATGGGGCTCTATACGGGACAGCAGGAGTTTTCCCTGGCACTGCTTCAAGCCATCAACCAACTGAATCCGGAGGAGAACTTGTTCTTCTCGCCCTACAGCACGTATCACGCCCTGCTGCTGGGATATTTCATTTCGTCGAACGTCACCGAGGGATACCTGAAGAAGGTGCTGCGAATTGATCCAAATCAGGTGAGTTCGAGAATTTTTGAGGTTGCTTTCTAAAATGTTAATTTATTTGTGCCTAATTATTAAGCGGAATTAATCAATGCACGAATTCGTAATTAAAAGTACATTATTGCGATTGTTTAGTTTATTTGATATTTTATTTATCATGGTTGTAACGGTCACTAGATAGCAATCCACAATTAAAATAAATTAATTATTTATACATAAGGTGTCAGCCACAGAATTTTGTTTCTAAGTTGGCCATGCCTGAGAGAGAGAGAGAAATATAGCAGTCATGTCTGAGATTAATTCATTTTTCATAATTTCATGACGTAATAATATGCGACATACCTCATTTATTTCACAGCCAACTCTGAAACAAAATTTTGTGGCTCACACGATACATCTTTATCCGGACCAATTTTTACTTTCTCCGTTACGAAGTACGAGAAAGTATTATGATCGTAATTTTTTTTCCAAAATTTTTTCTTACGGAAATATCCGTATTGGGGTCCCTAGATGCCATTTCAACAATTTCTGGAATAAAATTTTTTTTGTCTGTGTGCGCTGTATCTCAAAAACTAATAGAGCAATTGATATGAAACTTCGAACATACGTCTTATTTGATAATCCGAAGAACTGAAAAGCTTTTGGTAAAATTTCGTACACCGGAAGTGGGTGTTTACCTTAACTGTTTTTTGTTTTTTGCCAATATTTGCTTAAATATGAAAAATATCACAAAAACATTTAAACAAACATTGAAGACAATAAAGAAATTAACATCTTTTGCTTGAAAACATTTTTCATAAAATCATTTTTATTCGAGAAAAAAATTTATTATTTTTTTTTAATTTTTGCTTTATAGTTATAAAACGATAATAGTTACAGCAAATTTATGTTAATAATAATTGTAGAGAATGCTAAAATGAACGACTTATAAAGAATAAGTTTTTTTCAAAATTCTTTTAGTTTTTGAGTAAACTGAGTTTTTGAATTTGAAGTATAATTTTTCCATCTTTTATAATTTTGACGTTTTAAACGTCAGTTTCATCCGCTCGATGTACATTTAAAATATGATTTCAATTGAAAATAAACCATGAAAATACCATCAAGTCGGAGAAAGTAACATGATGGCCACATCACCGTTTTTTTAACAGTAATTTGAGTGTACAATAAATTTCCTTGGTTAGTCTGTATGGCATTTCTGCCCTTTGATTAATTCATTATCTTGGATGTAATTTTGCGTTCATGTAATTAATTTATTTTACAAAAAGTTTTTTTTTTTTTACGTTTGGTAGTGGCAAATAAAAGTGTGTCGGCATGTTTCAATCCCATTTTCTATAAGAAATATCCCTCCTTCAGAACTGAAACGGGGTTTTGGAGACTTTTTCTAAAAAACAATTTAAAGATGAATAATTAAAAATGAAAATGAAAACCCTCACTCCCTGCAGAAAAAAACTTGGATGAATTTTAAATACTAAGGTTAATAATAAATGTGTTTAGAGTTCGTGAAAATGTTTATGTTTATTTTAATTGTTTATTAAATTTATATAAGAATAATAATTATAATCATTGTCTTTAAGTTTCAACAAAACTTAATATACAGAGTGGTCCCGCACAGAATTCATAATTCCTCTAAATTAAATGTTAAAAAAAAAATCGCTCTGACACGTCGATTTTTATTCATTATTGGGCACTTTTTGGCGCGCTCAAAAATATTGTGACGTCACTAGTGTTTAACGTGTTGTCATCGAATTTAAAAAAAAAATGCTAATCGTTTTTTTTTATTTGGCAACTTTTGTAGAGCTTTTACTTTTCTTTACAGTCACATATATATTTTTTAATTTGTGTCGTTTGATCTAAAAACAAGAGAAAATATTGTGACATCACTAGTGTTTGACGTGTGACGTCATCGGCAATTTTTTTAAATAGAAATCGTTTTTTTTTATTTGTCATTTTTTCTAGAGCTCTTATTTCTCTTTACAGTTACATATATATTTTTTTAAACTGTGTCGTTGGATCTAAAAAACAAGAGAAAATATTATAACATCGCTAGTGTTTGACGTGTGACGTCATCGACAATTTTTTTAAACGGAAATCGTTTTTTTTTTATTTGTCATTTTTTCTAGAGCTCTTATTTTTCTTTACAGTCACATATTTCTCATGAAAAATTTGTGTCGTTTGATCTAAAAACAAGAGAAAATATTGTGACGTCACTAGTACTTGACGTGAGACGTTATCGACAATTTTTTTAATAGGAAATCGTTTTTTTTTATTTGTCATTTTTTCTAGAGCTCTTAATTCTCTTTACAGTCACATATTTTTTTTTAAATTTGAGACTTTTGATTTAAAAACAAGAGAAAATATTGTGACGTCACTAGTGTTTGACGTGTGACATCATCAGCATTTTTTTTAAACGGAAATTTTTTTTTTATTTGTCATTTTTTCTAGAGCTCTTATTTCTCTTTACAGCCACATATATATTTTTTTAATTTGTGTCGTTTGATCTGAAAACAAGAGAAAATATTGTGACGTCACTAGTATTTGACGTGAGACGTCATCGACAATTTTTTTAAACTGAAATGGTTTTTTTTATTTGTAATTTTTCTGGAGCTCAGTCACATATATTTTTTTTAATTTGTGTCGTTTGATCTAAAAACAAGAGAAAATATTATAACATCACTAGTGTTTGACGTGTGATGTCATCGGCAATTTTTTTAAACGGAAATCGTTTTTTTTTAAATTTGTAATTTTTTCTAGAGCTCTTATTTCTCTTTACAGTCACATATTTTTTTTAAATTTGTGTCGTTTGATCTAAAAACAAGAGAAAATATTGTCACATCACTAGTGTTTGACGTGAGACATCATGCACAATTTTTTTAAACGGAAATTTTTTTTTTTTATTTGTCATTTTTTGTAGAGCTCTTATTTCTCTTTACAGTCACATATTTTTTTTTTATTTGTGTCGTTTGATCTGAAAACAAGAGAAAATATTATAACATCACTAGTGTTTGACGTGTGACGTCATCGGCATTTTTTTTAAACGGAAATATATTTTTTTAATTTCAGAACTTTTGGAGAGCTCTTCATTCTCTTTACAGTGTCGTATTTTTTTTTAATTTGTGTCATTTGATCTAAAAACAAGAGAAAATATTGTGACATCACTAGTGTTTGACGTGAGACATCATCGACAATTTTTTTAAACAGAAATAGTTTTTTTGTTATTAGGCAACTTTAGTCACATATTTTTTTAAATTTGTGTCGTTTGATCTAAAACCAAGAGAAAATATTGTCACATCATTAGTGTTTGACGTGAGACATCATGCAGAATTTTTTTAAACGGAAATCTTTTTTTTTTATTTGTCATTTTTTGTAGAGCTCTTATTTCTCTTTACAGTCACATATTTTTTTTTATTTGTGTCGTTTGATCTGAAAACAAGAGAAAATATTATAACATCACTAGTGTTTGACGTGTGACGTCATCGGCATTTTTTTTAAACGGAAATATATATTTTTTAATTTCAGAACTTTTGGAGAGCTCTTCATTCTCTTTACAGTGTCGTATTTTTTTTTAATTTGTGTCATTTGATCTAAAAACAAGAGAAAATATTGTGACATCACTAGTGTTTGACGTGAGACATCATGGACATTTTTTTTAAACAGAAATAGTTTTTTGTTATTAGGCAACTTTAGTCACATATTTTTTTTTAATTTGTGTCGTTTGATCTAAAACCAAGAGAAAATATTGTCACATCACTAGTGTTTGACGTGTGACGTCATCGGCATTTTTTTTAAACGGAAATATATTTTTTTAATTTCAGAACTTTTGGAGAGCTCTTCATTCTCTTTACAGTGTCGTATTTTTTTTTAATTTGTGTCATTTGATCTAAAAACAAGAGAAAATATTGTGACATCACTAGTGTTTGACGTGAGACATCATCGACAATTTTTTCAAACAGAAATAGTTTTTTTGTTATTAGGCAACTTTAGTCACATATTTTTTTAAATTTGTGTCGTTTGATCTAAAACCAAGAGAAAATATTGTCACATCATTAGTGTTTGACGTGAGACATCATGCAGAATTTTTTTAAACGGAAATCTTTTTTTTTTATTTGTCATTTTTTGTAGAGCTCTTATTTCTCTTTACAGTCACATATTTTTTTTTATTTGTGTCGTTTGATCTGAAAACAAGAGAAAATATTATAGCATCACTAGTGTTTGACGTGTGACGTCATCGGCATTTTTTTTAAACGGAAATATATATTTTTTAATTTCAGAACTTTTGGAGAGCTCTTCATTCTCTTTACAGTGTCGTATTTTTTTTTAATTTGTGTCATTTGATCTAAAAACAAGAGAAAATATTGTCACATCACTAGTGTTTGACGGGAGACATCATGGACAATTTTTTTTAAACGGAAATCGTTTTTTTTATTTGTCATTTTTTGTAGAGCTCTTATTTCTCTTTACAGTCACATATTTTTTTTATTTGTGTCGTTTGATCTGAAAACAGGAGAAAATATTATAACATCACTAGTGTTTGACGTGTGACGTCATCGGCATTTTTTTTTAAACGGAAATATATTTTTTTTTCATTTCAGAACTTTTGGAGAGCTCTTCATTATCTTTACAGTGTCGTATTTTTTTTAAATTTGTGTCGTTTAACCTAAAAACAAGAGAAAATATTGTGACATCACTAGTGTTTGACGTGAGACATCATGGACATTTTTATTAAACGGAAATCGTTTTTTTATTTGTCATTTTTTGTAGAGCTCTTATTTCTCTTTACAGTCACATATATTTTTTTTATTTGTGTCGTTTGATCTGAAATTAAGAGAAAATATTATAACATCACTAGTGTTTGATGTGTGACGTCATCGGCATTTGTTTTAAACGGAAATATTTTTTTTTTAATTTCAGAACTTTTGGAGAGCTCTTCATTATCTTTAGTGTCGTATTTTTTTTAATTTGTGTCGTTTGACCTAAAAACAAGAGAAAATATTGTGACATTACTAGCCTTTGACGTGAGAAATCATCGATTTTTTTTTTAACGGAAATCGTTTTTTTTTTTATTTAGCAACTTTTGTAGGGCTCTTATTTCCCTTTACAGTCACATATTTATTTTTAAATACCTGTCATTAGATCCAAAAACAAGAGATCGAAAAAGTCATGCACGATTTTTTCAAATACATTTTTTCTGGAGCTCGTGATTCTCTTGAGAGCTATATTTTTTTTATGGAATTTACGAAAACGATCATGAAATTTCGCATGAAATCCATAATTTGAGTTATTCAAAATCGGATTTTGAAAAAGCCGTGTATGTAATAAGTAATTTTGCAAAATTATTAATTAATTAATTAATTGGTGTTTATCTAATCACTTTGTGACTAAATCGGAAGTGCCTTCGGTCGAAGGTTTTTGTATAAAGCACACGTTGCTATTTACGGTGTACCTCAAGGTTCTAATTTGGGTCCCACACAAAATTTGACAAATGGAATTCCATTGAAAAAAATGTACGTCGAACGCTAATTTTTCCATCCCAAAAACATATTCTTAAATTTTAAATAGTCAGACTTAAACCTTTAATTTTGTATTAGATGTTGCTATTTTATATTATTAAGAAAATATTAAAATAATTAATTAAATTATTTTTTACTTTCTCCGTTACGAAGTACGAGAAAGTATTGTGATCGTGATTTTTTTTTCAAAAATTTTTTTTACGGAAATATCCGTTTTGGGGTCCCTAGATGCCATTTCAACAATTTCTGGAAAAACATTTTTTGTGTCTGTGTGTGTGTGTGTGTGTGTGTATGTCCCCACATATTTGTGGCACTTTGTGTGTGCTACATCCTGAATTGTGGCGGAGGCGCGTTCTTGTGGCACCTTACCCTCCGTGCCACAAGTACATTCGGCTATTTCTCCATTGCTTCATATGTCACACTTACGACATTTAGTACCAATGTTAAAGAAGATCAGATTATTTCAGTTATCTATACGAAAATTCTCTAAAATCATTCTCACGAAAGTTATGATACCTTAAAAATAATTGTGTGTATGACGCCACATCATGGGTACCGATCATGTGTGCTACACACCAAATTGTGACAACCCTTGTTGGTAGCGCCACCTGGAACAAAATATGCTGCGTTGCCGACCTATCCCACATACCTACCGAGGGGATCGCATTGTTTGCTCAATTCTCGGGTTGGAAATAGATTTACAGTTGGCGTTAGGACTTGCAGTGTCCATTCATAAATATTTCAATGAAATAAATAACATAAATTATTAATAAATAAATATTGAAATATTAAAATATTAATGAAATAAGAAATTGTGAGTAGAGAAATTAATTAAATTAATAACAGTAATTATTAATAAATAAATAAAAATTGAATTATTTATGAAACATAAAATTGCGAACAGAGAAATAAAATGTACAATTAAATGTTAAAAATGCACGGAATTTCTTGTAATTGTCTAAATTATTATTGTTCTTGACAATTAATACCCAACTTAAATTGATTTTTTTGTTCCCACTTTACTTGAATTACAGTTAAAATTATGCATAAATTATGCAAATTCACCAAATTAAATAGCATTTATTTATATTAATTTATTGGATTCTGTTTTAAAGTTTAAACGGGTTCGGGATGATAAAATGATACAAATATTATTACAATCTTTATATGTATATAAAAAGTGCATGTAATATAATTTATTTCGTATTCAATTAACAAAATTTTCCCACTTTCTTTGAATTTTTAATTTTATCTATATGATTTTTAACACAAAATTTAATGTCAGTCCAACCGCGTGAAGATAATATAGAATTGCTATTCATACATTTTATGCAGTTTACTTTTCCTGGTACAGTATTTCTTTTTATGTGCGTTGCAAAAAACTTCAACACTGCTCCTTTCTCTGCACTAGAGCATTATACATCATATTAAGGATACAAATAGTTTATGATTAATTTTGAAATAGCACTAAACAATATTAATAAATATCATTACCTGAACATGTACGGGGAACAGGTACTTGAGTCGACACTTATATTAAAAAAAATATTTTTTTTAATGGAATAAAACATGTTTAAATAATTCTAATTAATCCCATCATATAGAAAAATAATTGATTTATATTACTAACAAAAATTTGCTTCAAAATTATATGATAAAATATACATTAACACAAGGTAAAAGTTTTAGCATGTAAAATCCTATGGCCCACGATAAAAAACATACTGTATATCTAACGGTCAATCCATGTCAAATCAACCAATGATCGCTAATTTTTTTTTATTTTCCAGAAGTTTTAGCTATTTTTTAAATTTCTAACCAAAAAGCTAATAAAGTCTCAGTGATGAAATTTTAACCACTTAGTATAACACCATTAAAGAACGTTTTGTGAAAATATTGGGTTTTTAAAGTGTGTCCCTTCCGAGATATTTCAGATCGAAAATACCTGATTTTAGGAAAATTGCAATATTTGAAGACCCTTTAAAAAAGGATGTAACTCTCTGGCCTGATACTTTCTGGGAAGTAGTATACTATAGACACTATATCCACAAAAAATGAATTTGAGTCTTCGTTTTATCTTTAACACTTTTAATTTTTAAAGAGAAGCTTTTTATTTTGGAAACGTTAACATTTACCTATTTTCTGCTAATTTACAATTTAGTATAGGCCTATATATATATATATATATATATATATATATATATATATATATACTTAACAGAAAAAATTGTACATTTTATGTTCTTTAACATGGTTTCTTTTTGAACCAAATATCTCCAAAAACCGAGGAGCTACAGAGTTTAACGTAAATCTCTACAAAATGCAAAATAGGCTGACCCACCAATACAAAATGGCTGTTCACAAAAAAAACTGAACATCTGAAAAATAGCTGTTTTCAACTCTCTGAATATACTACAACATAGGTAAAAAAACGAAAATAAATAAATTTTGTCAGAGACCTTTTCAAATTAAATTGGTTGATTTGATTGACCCCTAAGAATTTTTAGTGACAATCTAAAGACAATAATCAAACAAACTGTTTTAAAAATATGTTTACTTCTTAAAAATAATATTTATTGTTTCAAAATTGTCTAACAATAAGTAAGAAGTTCGTTTGAAATGCATCTCCCTAAATATATGTTCATGAACGCTGGAATATTTAGGTTGGTTCATATACTTACATGTTTGTTTGCAAAATATTAGGAAAAGTTGATAAAAACCAAAGAAAATATGAGCGATTAGATTTTTCACCATAATTGCTTTGAATAGTATGAGAGTGCTGTCTTTATTCTGACAATTAAAATGTAACTCATTCTAATTTGGTTTCTGTATCGAATAGAAAATTCAGCAATGTACATTGGTGATTTACATTGTATTTATATGTTTATGCAAACTCCTGCTTCCCATACAGATGGCAAAAAAAGGCAATAGCATAACAAAAAACGTGTATTGTAACTTGTTACTCAAGAGTGAAAAAATAAAATTAAAATATTTGGGATTTCACACGAGTTACCGCGCTTGTCATCAATTGAAAATCTATAAATAGATTGTTAATAATTTTCTTAAAATACAATCCGGAATGAATTTTGAGTAAATTTTCAAATCGATGGTAATTATTATTACATTTTTTCACTTAAATTATTACAGATTTTCAAGAACTTATACTTTATTCTCATGGATTTATCCCACAACTTGCGGATGGGGTGTTTGCAGGTTTCTATGGATTAATAATTATAATTAATTTTTAGTAAATTTATAAAGTTTATAGGAGAGACATATTTCATTTCATTTTTTCATTTGAATGGCAAAAATATTGTTATTTTCAAATAACAACCTACCTTGTTGTTTACTTTTTAGATAGAGCATTTTTAACTACAATACAATACTATTTTTTCTCCACGACCACTGTAGAATTTAAGCATTCTGAAATCAATTTTGATCATAGAACGTACACATTCTCACTCTTGTTATGGATCAAAATAAAATGCACTTATGCGTTTTGCATGTAATTCATTCCATAATAACTAATGGAATGAATATTCTCACACCGTTTCGAATAAAACAATTAGCCTTGGATATCACAATTGTCAAAATACTATAAACATAACCACAAACGTGATAATAAAACGTAAGTTCTTTGTGTTAATTATAATTAATATACTAATACAATAATTATTGTATTAGTCTATTTTATCTGGTCGAGGAGAAAGTATAGTCTACTACTAGGTAAGAATGGAAATTCTGATGCTAGTCCACTCGCATCGAATTTCCATTTTAACCTTGTTACAGAGTATACTATTATACCCTCGCCTAAGGCATTTTTCAAGTTAATTTGACTAAAATAAGCGCTGCGTGTCTAAAATTTGTCGCATAATAACATTTTTTTTTAAATTATTTACCAAATTCAGTATTGCATCAAACTAAAGTTGATTATTTTCTTGCTATAACAATACACTTTTTTATTCTTTATGGAGATTTTTCTCTAGTAATTTTTTTTAAGTTGCATTATTAGAAATTTTTTGAGTAATTTCGTTTTGAAAATAAAAGCAACAGTGCGTTGTCCTAGCAACAAAACGATAAGTTCCAACGAATATCCAACATCATCACTAAACGCATTATTAAATTCCAAAGAACTTGTATACAAATCATTTTCGGATTCGGTAAATAAAATAAAAGTAAAGTCATTACGCAAAACCCTGACCGCTTATTTAGTCGATTTTTTTTTTGAAAATGTTATTGTATTTGCAACCACATTTAATTGATGAAAATAACATTTTCTCATACCAGATTTACATTCCTTCCTTACAATTAGTTCAGTGATTTTTTAATTAAATTACGTTCATAAAACTCACATAAATGGATATTTTGTATATGCTGCACTGTCAAATAAGCTCCAATTATGTGTCTAATATTAATTTCTTGGTTTATTTGATCCATTCTCATTTTACTGTAAATGTGTAAATGTTGTTATGTGTTAATTGCTATTGTGTGTTAGTTTGGACCGGATATTGGGATGTGACGCATTCATTCGACGAATTCCTTTTAAAATTTAAAGGGACGGTCCAAACAGGTAGAACACTTGGGGGTGACGAATGCTAACATCTGCGAAAGATAAATATTTGAGGCCTGGCTCCTACTTCTATACATATTTAAAAATAGACTTTTATTATTGCTATTTAAATTAATAACTTTCTGTAAATTTCTTGCTCTTTCAAACTGAATTTCAATGGCTATTGTAATGCACGCTAGAGAAATAAATCTTCGATTTTTTTATTACGTCCATTTTCTCAATAAAACTTTATTCATACATTTCTTATAGATTTTAATATAGAAATAAATACCAATCAATAATAATAACTTACTACAAAAAATAATGTTGGTAAAAATCAAACTATTATCTTTTAATTTTTATGCTATTAAGGAATTCATTATTTTTTGCTGCCCAAAACAGCGAATGGATAAAATAAACCATGAAATGAACATTAGATACATAATTTGCGAATATTTGAACGTGTGAAATACCCGAAATGTCCATTTATGTGACGTTTATAAATTCAAAACTTACTAAAGTAAGGAGATATTGTAAATCTAAAAAAAATATGACTTACATCTACATTCAAATCCTTATTTCGAATAACTCTATCGACTTTTTTCTGACTACATAGTTTCGACAAATAAGTGTGTCAGTTTCGGGCATAATTATTTCTTAAATGAGAACCGAAACTTTCAAATGACGAGTGTATCCTAAAATAAGTTTTTCAAAGCAAAAATTTTGTAAATCAGGGCTTGACGTTACTAATATGGCGGAATCGTAAGTGGTTTTTTCTACCGTTTGTTTACTCATGACTTTACTAGTTTAGAGTTTTTCGAACAATTTTAAATTGTATATAACATTTACTAAATTAAAAATTGGTGGTTAAATAATAGCCTAAATTATACTATTTCAAGTAACGTTCGATGATTTTATAAACTTATATTTGCCTGAGCTATAAATCTGAGATATTTTTTCAGCTAAATCGCCGGAAATAAATAATGAATACCAATATAATATTTAATAAAAAATGTATTGGTTTTGATTTTCAAAAGTAAACTGATTTTTCTTCGAATAATGAATAATGCATAATTTACGGTATTAAACCTGTATTTGATAATCCTTTTGTGCCGTAAATTGTGTGTGTAATAGAGAAAAGTTAGACAGAACAACATAATGACAAATCTTTTTTTTTTCATTTTAAAATTTAATTTGAATTCATAAATTTTAGAATAATTTGCCTAATATTATAAACATAGTAAGATATGCTAAATTTGCGAAGTAAAAAAAATATAAATTGTGTTAATTGTGAGTTAAAATTATAAAACGTATCGGGAAGCAGCTGAAATATTTAATAAGAAACATCCAGACACAAATGTACATACAATAATTAATATTTTGAAATGAAAATAATTAAAACATATGGATATGTTAAAAATAAATTAAATAACAAACGTCGATAACTGAGGACTTTAAAGTGAGGACTTTAAATGTAATGTTATCTACAATAGAATATATTAAATATTAGCTGCGCAAAAGGGTAAAGATATGATGGCAAATATTTTGAAAGCACACAAATTCCACCCATATAAACCACATTAAAACCTAGAGATTATGTTAGTGGTTTCAATTTTTGTTCTCTTATCCAAGGAGAGTTAGAAGAGCATCCATTTTGGGTTAGAATAATCATGTTTGAAGATGAAGCTTCATTTAATTCAAATGGTACAGTGAGTTCCCAAAATTGTCGATGATGGAATGACCTTCAACCCTAACTAACTAACAAAATAAATATTCATTACTGTAGTATTGTGTACATTTTTATCTGGATGTTTGTTATAATATATTTCAGCTGCTTCCCGATACGTTTTATAATTTTCAATCACAATTAATACAATTTCTATTTTTTCTCCAAACTCAATGTCACCGGAATTACTATTCATTTATAATGTTTAAATAATATCTGATGTTTAATGACAGACCTGTCACTGTCATTTCAACATTTGAAATATCAATGTGCATGTATCACTGTAGAGAAAAAGAAAAATTACAAAATATTATTTTTAGCAACAGGTATACATGACTGTATGATTGAACCCAGTTTTCAATTCTAAATAACTTTTCTTTATAACAGTTCTTGATATTGTCAAAAATAAAGGTACTTTATTCTGGAACAAAATTCATATTTTCACACAAACTCCGTATATGACCAAAAAAATTTGACAGCTGATGGTTGCATTTTAGGTTTTGGACCATGCAGAACTTTTTATAAAGAATAACTTTTTTCCTAAAATTAATTTTCAAATGGGATGGTTGAGAAGCTGCAAACTAACATCATTTATTACAATGCAAAAAAAAAATTAAATATATTGATACCAACATAAGCACAACTTATAAGATGAATTGATATGTAGTGTATTTTTTACTGTGAACTTTTAAAGTTTTCATATTAAGTTTTAAGTGGTACTATATTAAAATTTAATTATTTAACTGTTGATATGTTAACTTTGATAACCGAAATACGAGAAAATGTAATTCATGTCAATGTCATTTTCCTAAAAATTAAGCAAAAACCTATGAATTACAATCTATTGTCTGTTATAAAAATGTTCTAATTATAAGAACAATCAGTTCGCTGTAAAAAGATAAAATTTTAATATGGATTTTAAGCAAATATTTTCATATGTTAAAATATGGTCCAAAAGTTAATTTGCAAAATCTTAACGGCCGTGGTAATAAAATACACGGCATATTATAACATACCCCCTAAAAGCATAATCTATTAATAATATATCATCTAAACCTATAATTTGACTAAATTACAATGTTCGAAAGACATTTATTAGCAAAATATGTAAATTTAGAAAAACAAATTGAAATTGTATTTAATTAAAATATTTGATACAATTAAAATTATTTACCGTTTTGTGCCAGTTATTGAATTCAAATCACATAAATTCAATGGGCAATTGACTCTTAGCTCGATTCGTACTAGATGATACTTGTAATAATCATAATACTGAAATAAAATTGCAACGGATATGCCCGTGTGTCACATCACTGAAATCAGCAAAAAAAATCTGATTTAAATATGTATATATCATAAATTGTGCCCACAATGAAAACGAAAGCTAAGTGTAAAAAAACAAAAACTAACCCTGTAGATAAAAATCGTTCGCCATTTGATAAGACGTAAAAAGATGCCGTAGGAACGTTTTTACGAAATTACGATTTACACTTCTTTCCAAACTGCAGAGAAACCGTTAAAATAATTTAAATGTTAAAGCAGATTATTAATCAACATAAAATTCTGCAAAAGTGTCGAATTTAAACCTACCCTCTATTTCCTATAATAAGCTATATCCCCATACTCGCCCTCGACTTTCAATCACCCTTTATATTTCACCCGATAGCTGACGAGGCAATTCAAGTACAATTACTCAAAATATAGCTTTAAAACATTTTCGCATATTCTGTTATATTTTTTATACCAGAAAAGTTTTAAATGTATAAACCTCACTAAAGACGGTTGTAACATAATTAGTATTATCAACCTACCTAAAATAACTGGATGTAACAATAGTTTCAAAAAGGCCAATAATTTTAATCCTATTACAAAAGTTTGCTGTAAAAGTTGTGAGCTTTGATACATTTAAAACATCAAGAGACTATTTTTATTGTCCCAACAGAAATCTTGGAGCATGTCAAGCACAAACATAAAAAATCACTTTTTGTCAAGGTTATTTAATTAAGCCATGCATATTCTAAAGCTATGCTTATTCTAAAATATTTATTTTACCATTTTTCAATTAGTTTATAAGGCACATTTTGATCATAAACCCAAACTTAAAATGTTTGTACAATAAAATTAGGTTAAATTATTAGTTCAAAGGGTATGGTTTAATACTCGTTTTTTTATAGATATTATATAAATTTATGGTTTCATCGTACAAATCCTTGTCGTGTGGGACCCAAAAATATTTATGGGGGCCTATTTAGGTTATTGGAGAGATAATTTCGGAAAAATTGTATTGTCATGCTCCGCTGTTTATAATTATTTAAATCCGAAGGGTAAGTACATAAGAAATCATTCTCGTTTTTCTCCTGTGCTAAGTTCCTTTATTATCCAGTAACCAATATTTATAAATTATTGTTTTCTGTGGTTACATACAAAAGTATTTTAAAAGGATAACAGACAAGAGTTTGCTAATATGCATAATTATGTAATATTAACGTGATTATTTCCGTTTTTGGCCTCTTCAACTACCATTTTTTGACTTCGATTTCGTTCTGAGCCGAAACTTTGTGATGGTTATAAATTTAAAAAATCATATAAATAAGGAGTCTAAATCTAGTTCATAGCGTAGCTTTGAGTGGTTTATCTTTCAAATTGTATTAACAAAAAAAGTCATTGCTTCAATTTGTGGATATTATTTTTATTTCCTTAATTTGACAGTTAATACAGACATTTTCATATTTATTTTCAAAAACAAAACTCTCATTAGCGTAATGAAATTGATTTGCCAAAGGCAATAAACTTTACATGTGGAAACATTTTGGGGGTTATTAATATTTTGAAAAAATGATGGGATGTTCAAATTCAATTTTTGAACATGGTAAGGAAATTACAAACATACGTTAGCCCTTATGATAAAATTGACACTGACAAATTGATTTCATGACATTACCAGTGTTTCGTTTTCGGCATTGAATATGAAAATTATAAATTTAATTTATCTTGAATTTGATACTATTTTAAATTGAAAATTCACGTGACTTTTAAACGTTTAATTGTAAAAAACTGTAAGAAAAATAATATTTGTCTACCTTTTAAATTAAAAGGGAAAAAAGGTTTAAAAAACTACAAGAGCTTAAAACAACTGAAAACGGAAATTTTTCCTCACGAAGATACTTCACGATTTATAAATGAGGATTATATTCAAGATAAAATAATTCTAGATTTAAATATTATTCACGTTAAATCTTTATATTGAAACTGCATTTTTAGTGTTTATATTACTAGGAAAGTTGTATTTTCAAACATTTATAATATCCAGATGTCGGCATTGTTCGTCTCAGCAGTCGAAAGCAGGTACCAAGCGTCCCTTTAAATTTTTAAAAGGAATTCCTAGAAAAGAGGACAGACGACTCATTTCAAAATCCGGTTCAAACCAATATCATTCATATTGTTTATTCTGGAGACTTCCACTTCTTTATACATGTTGAATAATATAATAAAACACTTTTCACTTTGTTTTGTATAACATGGTAATATATTCAAATTGAACCGGATGAGAAATGCTTGTTTTATTTTCATGTTTGAAAATGGTAGGCGTTGTTAGCGAAACATATTATACAACATAATTCATATTTTATTTATCCTTCGAGTATATTCAAATTCTAAATAGTATTTCTCATTATCTCTATAGTTGTGGTTTTTATAGTCGTTTGTAGCGATACTTGCCGCTACATAGTAAATTTTATACACAAAACATATAACTTTTAAAAGTAACCTGATAAATTATAAATACATTCATGAATCTTTTAAATAACTTATAATCCTTAATAAATGAACCATTTATGTTAATACTATAATTCATAGAAGTATATTTTTTAAAGTAAACAGAAGTTTTTCAATATATCGAAATTTTGTAAGTGATAAAAGAAAATCATTCGTTGTAGATAATTAAGAGAAACATCTTATTTTTAATTGTTACAATAATACAAATGAGTGAAATAAGTAGAGTTTACACTATATTTAATGGTAATGCATATCTATAGTATAGATCTTTATTTAATAAAAAAATTATCAAGTTGACTTTGATTTTAAAATACTTCATATGCAACTTGTAATTTTTAAAATGAAATTGCTGAACTTTCTAATTGAACCCCTGTATAATTAGAAATAGATTATAGCAAGGTATAATCATTTTAAATTACGCACAAGACATTGTACATAAATTATTAACAAAATGTTTTGTAGCGTTTTTATAATTAAACATTTTTTATTTTAAGTAGAAAATGTGCATATTTTAACAAAATATAGAAAAACAATTGGTACAAAAGTTGTGCAGAATAGTGACTTGCACATTATAAAAAAAAATCGGAATTTATACAGGGTGGTTCAATAAAAGTTATACACAAAACTTTTCTTTTTTTTAATGGAACACAATATATATTTTTACATTTTTAGATTCCTCATTACGTAAGGATTATTGAAACGATATAAAGTTCTATGGGTTTGAAACATATCGTTTCTATGTTATTCAGTTGTTTATATAAAAATTTGAACAAATTTGTCCCAGCTATAGTTAATTTAGTTGTACAGTTTTTTTGATCATTGGTCTTCAAAATTACTGATGAGATTTCGAAAAGTACTTAATCTTTATAAAGTGTTCATTTTGGAAATCTCTACAATTATTGTTAATGAAAATTTCATGTAGAAATTATTATTTGATAATATTGGAACGAAAATTTCAAATTATTTTCATTATCAATACTTGTAGAGAATTCTAAAATGAACACTTTATAAAGAATAAGTATTTTTCGAAATCTCACTAGTCTTTGAAAAAATTGATATAGCGGGTGTAACTGAATTCTGGTAGACCCCGAATATCTTTTTTATCTTTACATATATCGTTTTGAAATTTAGGATGGTGCTTTAAGAGAATAAATTGGGTCAGCAAGCGGAATTTTAATAAAAAATCTATTTCCGGTTTAACCGGAAATGGCCTTCTTTTCTATTTCAGATAGAACACCCTGTATATTTTTACATAATTTAATTCCTATCTATATTCTGAGTTCATAGATGTATCATAAGTGACCATCCGGTTGTTTATTTTTTGTTTAAAATTAATTTAAATTTGTTTTTTGTGTAAATTTAATTTAAATTTAAACAAAAGACTAACAACCAAAAGGTCACTTATGATACGTCTCTAAACTCAGAATTTAGAGACGAATTAAATTATGTAAAAATATACAGATTGTTCCGTCTGAAATAGAAAAGTTGTGGTCATTGGAAATGGAAATGGAATTTTGATAAAAAATCCACATGTCGATACACTTTATTCCCTTAAAACACTAAACTAAATTTCATAAAGATATATGTAAAAATGCAAATTATAGGCATCAAATATCATTTGAATAGTGTTCTTAAGGAACAAAGTATGTCAATATGTAGACTTTTAATAACAATTCCATTTCCGGTTTAACTTTTCTATTTCAAATAAAAATCAAAATCAAAATTAAAATTACAATCAAAATCAAAATTTAAATTAAAATCAAAATCAAAATCAAAATTAAAATCAAAGTCAAAATCAAAATCGAAATCGAAATCGAAATCGAAATCGAAATCGAAATCGAAATCGAAATCAAAATCAAAATCAAAATCAAAATCAAAATTCAAATTGTAATTACAATTACAATTGAAAAAAAATTAAAATCAAAGCTAAAATCTGTATTATTATCATAAATCGCGTTCTGTGAATCAAAGAGCGAATTGGCGTGTTTAATAACCATATTAAAAACGCAAATGCGTGTTTAATGAAATTAAGGCTTGGTCGAATGTACTTAATATTTTATATGCAGCTATTTAATAAAGTATTATATAGAAAATGTACCCCATTTATGCTGCCCATACAATTTAATAATGCGCATATTATAACATTTTCGTGAACAAAGATATATATATATATATATATATATATATATATATATATATATATACATATATATATATATATATATAGATATATATATACATATATATATTTATATATATATACATATATATATTTATATATATAAACATGCAAATGATATTTGGGGTCTACCAGAATTCAGTTACACCCGGTATATAAGATACAAATTGCAATATTGTGCTTAATGTTAAAAATCTTGAATCTGAATCTTTATGTTTTATTTTAATTCATTTAATTACTTATATTTTATTTATTTATTTATTTGGTATTACATTTTTATTTTATTATCTATTGGAAGAGTTGCGCGGGCAAGAAAATGCGTGACAAGGACTTTCTTTGCAAATTATAAGACGGTCACATCTCCACGGCAACATTGCTTTTCACACACTTACACACATTTTCATGGCATGCAATATTAGTGGCACCATAAATTGATACCAGTCATATTTGTGACACCATGTGTTAACTTTTCACGTTTCATAATATTTGTGGCACATTTGATTTTTTTGCAATAACTTTTGTTATATGGAGGGTATCGTAAAATTAACCACATATTCAGAAATAATGGAAAGAAGCGCAGCGGAACGACAGTATCTTAACAAAAGCGCCACAAATGGGGATATATCATGCGGTGCCACAAATATGTAGGGACGTGTAATGGTGTGTGTGTGTGTGTGTGTGTGTGTCTGTGTGTGTGTGTGTGTCTGTCTGTGCGCGCTGTATCTCAAAAACTAATAAAGCAATTGATATGAAACTTTGAACATCCGTCTTATTTGGTAATCTGAAGAACTGAAAAGCTTTTGGTAAAATTTCGTACATCGGAAGTGGGCGTTTACCTTAACTGTTTTTTGTTTTTTGCCAATATTTTCTTAAATATGAAAAATAGTACAAAAACATTCAAACACACTTTGAAGATAACAAAGAAATGAACATCTTTTGCTTGAAAACATTTTTCATAAAATCATTTTTATTCGAGAAAAAAATGTATTATTATTTTTTTAATGTTTGGTTTATAATTATAAAATGATAAAAGTTACAGCAAATTTATGTTAATAATAATTGTAGAGAATGCTAAAATGAACAACTTATAAAGAATAAGTTTTTTTCGAAATCCCTTTAGTTTTTGAGTAAACTGAGTTTTTGAATTTGAAGTATAATTTTTCCATTTTTCATAATTTTGACGTTTTAAACGTCAGTTTCACCGAGTCTACGAAACGTTCGATGGACATTTAAAATATGATTTAAACTGAAAATAAACAATGAAAGCGTAAATATAAATGATACCATCAAGTCGGAGAAAGTAACATGATGGCCACATCACCATTTTAATTTTTTTATTCCTCGCGTAAATATCACATATTATAAATATAAATTATTTAAAACAAATTACAAGAGTTTTTGATGCGAATGGCACACATCAACAGATCGTATCAACTAGTCTAAGGTTATTCGCATGACCTTAATGAACTTCTCATTGATTACGTTATTTTCTTTAATAATTTATCACGGGATTTCATAAGTTTCACATAATGCAATTACATATCTATGAATGGGTATCAAATGCGTACACGTAAATTACGATCGTTAATTGATATTCTTCTATAACAAAGAAATGAACGTGTTTTGAAAATAAAATAATTGTTCTTTGAAAAAAAAAATCCTTTTGGCACTGTTCGGCATTTTGGTATCCTATAAAAACGTTACCCATTAATAAATCCGCATGATCCTAATACATAATTTCAAGTCCTAATGATCCCGTCAAGAAAAGAAATCGACCCATTCCCAATCTTACAAGGTATTCCTCAAGGTTCTCCCCTATTACCCCTCCCAGACAATGTATTCTTCACAATCCCAACTGAATATATTTTAACACATGCTCTAACAATCAATTCAAACCTTTTTTCACTCCATCCGCGTTTGGTGTTCTAACTGGAGCATCAAAAAATAAAGTGTTGATAATCATAAATAATCAACATTCACCAATTCAATTCAATTTCTGAAGTAATATATATTTTTTAGATTAGAAGAGCTGTGTTAATTTTAACAAGTTGTCAGTTTATTCCATTTGATTGCTCATATCAAGTTTTTCTTGTAAATATAGAGAGTGGCTAGGAAAACCCTGCCCACTATTCTTGCGGCGGTCAAGAGATGATTAAAGCAGTTGAAGGTTTGGATTCATATCTGCTTCAATGTCGGTTTCACGGCAAAATGTAATTTTGAAATTGACGGTGGAAAGCAGTGTAGCCAATTTTCCAATACAAATTACACTTATCCCTTGTCACAAAATCACCCTGCAATCTCCTATAATCAGTAACACTGTACATGTAAATACCTATGATGACTCCAAATTCACTCTCTATTAGAAATAAAATATCAAAACCGTGGCAAAGCATTTTCTATCTTTATCCTACAAACAACAGGAACTGCTTTTAATACCTGCACATCAATATGCCTCTGTTAGATTATGGTATAGTCCTAAATAAGTTTGTCCTGATTATTTATCTTACGATGTAAATATTCCGTTATATAACTGACAAATATTACAACATAATTAAAAAAAAAATGTACATTCCTAGAGAATTTCGGTAGCTAATTTTAGAACGCATTTTACAGTTTCTTAAGTAAATATGTTTGTCTATTTTTATAGCCGTTATCACTTTGCAGAAATGCCATCTTTATTTATCTAAAAGTTTTCCATTGTATGAACTTATTATTGTTTAAATAATCTCATTTTTTCTGCTCCAGATTTACATTCAACATTCTATAGCCGTACAATATAGTTTGATCAGTGGATCTTTGCGGGTGCGTCATTACTGACAATTGTTAGCAATCAATGCTAGCGATTCCACCAGTGGCTTAGCAAAAAATCTGCAAAACAGCCACAAACTGAAATATGTACACTAAATTTTATGTGAACACCTCTACTTATGCAATTTTAAAGTTATTTTTAAAGCATGTGCAACTCTCCATGTAACGATGTAATTAAACAATGAAAAATAGAATTTACCTCTTTAACAGTATTCATGGAAATTAGAGATCCTCTGTTTTCCTTCTCTGTTGGAAAATAGGCAATAATATTGATCACAAGATTCGGCGCCCGAGAATTTAGACGTTTACCTGACATTTTGCGAGCATCCATTTAAACCTCCTTGCAACGGGGTCCATTGAGGTAGATAAACCAGAAAGATTATGGGGAGGGGGGGGGGGGGTACTTAAAGTTGTCAATCACTGGATTTATTGGGGTATAAAGTCCGTTTTCCAAACGTGCAAATTATTAGAGATTATTAGAATCACGTTGCTACCTGTAATTGCTACTTTCTAATATCAGTGATTTTATACTGTAATCACGGTTAGTAAACGTCGTAACACCTTCTGAAATGCTAATTCAAAATCAATTCGGTTTTTGTAAATCCAACAATTTTCCATAGAGATATGGATTTTTGAAAATTTTAGTTTTATTTTTTTGAGCACTTGAATGAAAACCTCGCAGAAAAAATATAAAAAGCGCTGACAGAATTCCATAAAAAATCATCCTCAATGGCCGAAGTATAGCTTATTCAAAATCAATTTGGTTTTTGTAAATTCAGCAATTTTCAATAGAGATATGAATTTTTGAAGATTTTCGTTTTAATGTTTTGAGCACTTGAATGAAAACATCGCAGAAAAAAATATAAAACGCGCAGAAAAAAATCCTTAGAACAATATCCTCAATGGTCGAAGTATCGCTTATTTAAAATCAATTTGGTTTGTGCAAATTCAACAATTTTTAATGGAGATATGGATTTTTGAAAACTTTGGTTTTATTTTTTTGATCACTTGAATAAAAACGTCGCAGAAAAAATATAAAACGCGCTGACAAAATTCTATAAATAATCATCCTCAATGGCCGAAGTATAGCTAATTCAAAATCTCTTTGGTTTTGTAAATTCAGCAGTTTTCAATAGAGATATGAATTTTTGAAGATTTTCGTTTTAATTTTTTGAGCACTTGAATGAAAACATCGCAGAAAAAATATAAAACGTGTAGATAAAATTCCTTGAAACAATATCCTCAATGATCGAAGTATCGCTTATTCAAAATCCATTTGAATTTTGTAAATTCAACAATTTTTAATGATGATATGAATTTTTAAAAATTTTAGTTTTATTTTTTTGAGCACTTGAATGAAAACGTCGCAGAAAAGATATAAAACGCGCTGACAAAATTCCATGAAAAATCATCCTTAATGGCCGAAGTATAGCTTATTCAAACTCAATTTGGTTTTTGTAAATTCAGCAATTTTCAATAGAGATATGGATTTTTGAAGATTTTCGTTTTAATTTTTTGAGCACTTGAATGAAAACATCGCAGTAAAAAATATAAAACGTGTAGATAAAATTCCTTAAAACAATATCCTCAATGGTTGAAGTATCGCTTATTTAAAATTAATTTGGATTTTGTAAATTCAACAATTTTTAATGGAGATATGGATTTTTGAAAATTTTAGTTTTATTTTTTTGAGCACTTGAATGAAAACATCGCAGAAAAAAATATAAAACGCGCAGACAAAATTCCATAAAAAATCATCCTCAGATGTCGGAAGTATAGCTAATTCAAAATCAATTTGGTTTTTGTAAATTCAGCAATTTTCAATAGAGATATGAATTTTTGAAAATTTTCATTTTAATTTTTTGAGCACTTGAATGAAAACATCGCAGAAAAAAATATAAAACGCGTAGATAAAATTCCTTAAAACAATATCCTCAATGGTCAAAGTATCGTTTATTCAAAATTAACTCGGATTTTGTAAATTCAACAATTTTTAATGGAGATATGGATTTTTGAAAATTTTAGTTTTATTTTTTTGAATAAATCTATAAATATAAATAACTATTATACCATCAAATATTCGGAGAAAGTAACATGATGGCCACATCACCATTTTTTGCAAATATCTCGGCAAATACTCTGCAGAAACTATTGAGTAAGGCTCGCAAGAATTTCTAATTAATTCTTAAAACACTTTTTCGCCAGTTACTTTGGTATAGGAAGATAAATCGTTCTTTCTTTCTTTTTTTGTCTAAAATTGTATTTTTAGCTGACAATAATGGTGTGCTACAGTTGTCAATAATGGTTTGTTGCAATTGTCAAGAATGATATGTTTCAGCTGTTAAAAATGGTACTTTTCCGCTGTTAAGAAATGTATTATTCAACTGTGGAAAATGATATTTTTCAGTTGTCAAAACTGTTATTTTTCACCTGTCAAAAAAGGTATTCCTCATCTATTAAAATGGTATTTTTCAGTTATCAAAAAAAGTATTTTTCAACATTTTTTATTTATTAAAAATGGCATTTTTCCGCCGTCAAAAATTGTAATTTTTGTTGTCAAAAATTGCATAATATTTTGTTATAGTTGTTTTGTTGCAATCGTCAAAAATCGTATTTTTCAGCTGTTAAAAATGGCATTTTTCAGCTGTTAAGAGCTGTCAAAAATTATATTCTTCAGTTATCAAAAATGTTTTTTTTATGTCAAAAAATGTATTTCTCACCTATTAAAATGTTTTTTGCATCTTTTTTTTTAATTGTCAAAAATGGCATTTTTCAGCTGTCAAAAATTGACTTTGTAGTCAAAAATTGTATTTTTTAGCAGGCAATAATGGTATGTTACAGTTGTCAATAATGGGCAGTTGGCACGAATGATATTTTTTAGTTGTCAAAAATGGCATTTTACAGCTGTCAAAAATTGTATTTGCTAACAATAATGGTATGTTACAGTTGTCAATAAAGGTTTGTTGCAGTTGTCAATAATGGTATTTTTCAGCTGTTAAAAATGGTAGTTTTCAGCTGTTAAGAAATGTATTTATTCAACTGTAGAAAATGATATTTTTAGCTGTCAAAAAGGTATTTCTCACATTTAAAAATCGTATTTTTCAGCTATCAACGGCAGCATTTTCGGTAATTTTCTTTTTATTGTCAAAATTGCAATTTTCAGATCTCAAAACTTGTACTTTTTGTTGTCAAAAATTGTATTTTTTAGCGGACAACAATGGTTTGTTACAGTTGTCAATAATGGTTTGTTGTAGTTGTCAAGAATGGTGTGTTTCAGCTGTTAACAATGGTATTTTCAGCTGTTAAGAAGTATATTATTCAACTGTTAAAAGTGATATTTTTCAGCTGTCAAAAATTATATCTTTTAGCTGTTAACAATGGGGTATTTCCCACCTATAAAAATGGTATTTTTCAGCTATCAATAGCAGAATTTTTCTATATTTCTTTAATTGCCAAAAATGACATTTTTCAGCTTTAAAAAATTGCATTTGTTGCCAAAAATTGTGTTTTTTTAGCTGACAATAATGGTATGATACAGTTGTCAATAATAGTGTGTTGCTGTTATCAAGAATGGTACTTTTCAGCTAATAGGAATTGTATTATTCAGCTGTCAAATATGATATTTTTCAGCTGTCAAAAATGTAATGTTTCAGCTGTCAAATATGATATTTGTCAGCTGCCAAAAATGGCATTTCCCACCTATATAAATTGTATTTTTTCGCTATCAAAAGCAGCTTTTTTTGACATTTTTTAACTGTCAAAAATGGCATGTTTCAGCTGTCAAAACCTGTATATTTTGTTGTCAATTTTTTTTTGTTGTTGCCAAAAATCTTTTAGCTGCCAATAACGGTATGTTGCGGCTATCGGGAATGGTATTTTTTGGCTGTCAAGAATGGTCATCCCCAGCTGTTGAAAATAGTATTTTTCAGCTGCCTCGAGTTGTATTTTAAAGTTGTAGAAAATGGTTTTCTTCAGCTACCAAATATGCTATGTTTCAGCTGATAAAAACAGTATTTTTCAGCTAGTAAAAATAGTTTTTCTCGACATTTTTGAATTGTCAAAAAAAAAAATTCAGCTGTCAAAATTAGTATTTTCCAACTGTCAAAATTAGTATTTTCCAACTGACAAAAATAGCATTTTTCGTGTGTCTGGAATGGTACGTTTCAGTTGACAAAAAAATGGTATTCCTCGGCTGTTGAAAATTAGTACTTTTCAACTGTCAAAAATAGTATTTTTTGTCAAAAATAGTATTTTTTGTCAAAAATAGTATTTTTCGAGTGTCAGAAATGGTATATTTCAGTTGACAATAAAAATGGTATTCCTCGGCTGTTGAAAATTAATATTTTCAAATGTCAAAAATAGTATTTTTCGTGTGTCAGGAATGGTATGTTTTAGTTGACAAAAAAATGGTATTCCTCGGCTGTTGAAAATTAATATTTTCTAACTGTCAACAATAGTATTTTTTGTCAAAAATAGTATTTTTCGTGTGTCGGGAATGGTATGTTTCAGTTGACAAAAAAATTGTATTCCTCGGCTGTTGAAAATTAATATTTTCCAACTGTCAAAAATAGTAATTTTTTGTCAAAAATAGTATTTTTCGTGTGTCAGAAATGGTATATTTCAGTTGACAATAAAAATGGTATTCCTCGGCTGTTGAAAATTAATATTTTCAAATGTCAAAAATAATATTTTTTTGTCAAAAATAGTATTTTTCGTGTGTCAGGAATGGTATGTTTTAGTTGACAAAAAAAATGGTATTCCTCGGCTGTTGAAAATTAATATTTTCTAACTGTCAACAATAGTATTTTTTGTCAAAAATAGTATTTTTCGTGTGTCGGGAATGGTATGTTTCAGTTGACAAAAAAATGGTATTCCTCGGCTGTTGAAAATTAATATTTTCTAACTGTCAACAATAGTATTTTTTGTCAAAAATAGTATTTTTCGTGTGTCGGGAATGGTATGTTTCAGTTGACAAAAAAATGGTATTCCTCGGCTGTTGAAAATTAATATTTTCCAACTGTCAAAAATAGTAATTTTTTGTCAAAAATAGTATTTTTCGTGTGTCGGGAATGGTATGTTTCAGTTGACAAAAAAATGGTATTCCTCGGCTGTTGAAAATTAATATTTTCCAACTGTCAAAAATAGTAATTTTTTGTCAAAAATAGTATTTTTCGTGTGTCGGGAATGGTATTTTTCAGTTGACAAAAAAATGGTATTCCTCGGCTGTTGAAAATTAATATTTTCTAACTGTCAACAATAGTATTTTTCGTCAAAAATAGTATTTTTCGTGTGTCGGGAATGGTATGTTTCAGTTGACAAAAAAATGGTATTCCTCGGCTATTGAAAATTAATATTTTCCAACTGTCAAAAATAGTAATTTTTTGTCAAAAATAGTATTTTTCGTGTGTCAGGAATGGTATGTTTCAGTTGACAAAAAAATGGTATTCCTCGGCTGTTGAAAATTAATATTTTCCAACTGTCAAAAATAGTATTTTTTGTCAAAAATAGTATTTTTCGTGTGTCGGGAATGGTATGTTTCAGTTGACAAAAAAATGGTATTCCTCGGCTATGGTATTCCTGAAAATTAATATTTTCCAACTGTCAAAAATAGTATTTTTTTCTTGTGTGAGGAATGGTATGAGTTGATAAAAAATGGTATTCCTCGGCTGTTGAAAATTAGTATTTTCCAACTGTCAAAAATAGTATTTTTCGTGTGTCAAAAATAGTATTTTTCGTGTGTCAAAAATGATATGTTTCAGCTGTCAAAAACAGTATTTTTCAGCTAGTAAAAATAGTTTTTTCGACATTTTTGAATTTTCAAAAATTGTATTTTTCAGCTGTCAAAAGTAGTATATTTTGCTGTCGAATGCAGGGGCGGCTCGTTATATAGAGCCCAGGAGCCATGGCACTACCTGTAGTAGTTTCAAGCTAAGCAAGAATTTTTAATTAATTCTTAAAACACATTTTCGCCAGTTACTTTAGTCTGGGAAGATAAATCGTTAGTTTTTTCTTAAAAAAAAGGAGGGGAGGGGTGTATTGTATATGTGGCTCTGGCATCGACATGATTCACGAGCCGCCACTGGAGTAAGGTACCAAATAATTCAGCTTAAAAAGCTTTAAAAATAATGTAAGAAGACCGATGCTGTCATATAATTAGGGGAGCTAATATTAATACATTTCAAATTTTACATGTTAATCCCTGTATTTAACAATATGCTCGTAATTTTCAGGAAAAATCCGACGTCTTCAGCGCGTACAAACTGGACAAATTCACAACGCAACTCCGCGCGGCGAACGCCTCCTACGAATTCTCGAACGCCAATCGGATCTACGTGGACAAGGAGGTCCACGTCCGCGACTGCATACCGTCCCTCTTCGTCTCCGAACTGCAAACGGCCGACTTCCGCGGAAATCCGGACAACTCCAGGAAGGACATCAACAAATGGGTGGAGGATCAGACCCACGACATGATCAAGGACCTCCTGCCGTCGGGAAGCATCGACCCCTCCACCAATCTCGTGCTGGTGAACGCGGCCTACTTCAAAGGAATCTGGGAGAACAAATTCGATCCGGCCAACACGAAACCGGACGTGTTCCACATCAGTCCCTCCAAGAGGACTTTTGTGGACATGATGTACGTGGAGGGATCCTTCAACCACGGTAATTATTCCGGAACCGTAGCCGAGTTTTCGATTTAACCTTTAGTTTCCAGATGTGTCCGAGAGTTTGATGGCGCATATCTTAGAGCTGCCGTATCAAGGCGGCGACATCAGCATGTACATTCTGTTGCCGCCGTTTTTGAAAGAGGACGGGGTGGCCACGATTTTGAAACGTTTGACTTTGGAACGCTTCCGTTCCGTCGTTGAAGAGCACACGCTTCTTCCCAGGACCGTTCAGGTTCACTTACCGAAGTTCAGCTTGGAGCACACGATCGAAATGGTGCCGGTAAGTTCGTTTTTTATTTTTTTTATAAATCGCTACGTCCGTTTTTTGTAAAGGAATATAAAAGTTGGCTATTCGTCGACATATCGGGATTGTCAGTTTGCGCTTGATCATCATTCAAAATCAAAATTCCAGTGAAAATGCTTCTACCCATGCAAATGAATGGTCTAGCCAATTTTTCGTTTAAATGCGGCATCCGCAAGAAGGTGACGTCGGTGGGGGACGCGAAGTACTCAGGCAGGAACGAACAATTCGTGAAGAAACTCCATCGGAAGATACTCCTTTCGATAACACCGGACAACTCGAGGGATTTACAGCCGAGGAATATGCCCGCATTTGGTATTAGGAGAAAGTGCTTCATCCAGGAAAGGAGCAATCCCGAGTATCACGAAGAGTACTTTATCAAAACCATGGATGCGAGGAATCACGAACCCACGGTATACACTCTCAGGTACGCTTCGAAGGAGCCCAACTCGGAAGAGCTCGAAGAAGATGTGAACCTTTTGAAAGAGACCATTTGCCAGAAAATCAATTACAAATCGAATCTCCAGCCGCAGAATGCCAACAACGAAAGCATATTCACGAAAATAATGTTGGTGGAGAAACCCAGGACTTATAGACGAAAGGGTCGAGACGCGAGTTTTGAAAGTGACAGATATTATGGAATCGGAACGGAAAACGCGTCTCAAACGGAATTATCTGGAGGGCAGTTCAGCAGAAAATTCTCAACCTACGCTACTAGAGATTTCGGCAATGATAGCAATACAATTTTGGGTAAAAGTCATTCAGCTCTCGCTATAGAAGATCGCAGCGACTCGGAACACAAGAAAGAACCATTCAACGAATTTATGCGGGGATGGATCTCCAACTATCAATATCGTTTAGCACCTATAAACAACATAGGGATTTTCGGAAACATCACCTATCCAACGACGTACTTCTCGCAGAACCGCAACTACTCCAAAAAGTGCAAAAAACCGCCCCCGGAATGTGAGAAGATCAACGACACCACCTATCACATACTCGATAAGTGGACCTCTAAAAGCACCCAAGCCATCCCCGACAGGATCGACAATATCGGGTTCATCGTTCAATCTCATCTGCCCCCGGAAGAACATCCAGTCCCTAAGAAATGTAAGAAGAAGAAGTCGAGAAAGGGTAGAAAATGCCGATCGGATAAGGAAACGCTGGACGTTTTGGAAGAATGGGCTGCCGGATCTCATAACAAATATCCGGTACGGGTTGATAACGTTAAGTTGGACGTTATTCGCAGACGACCACGCCGCAAGAAGAAACATCATTAATGTCAATCACGCGCGCAGAACGGCGTTTTCAGTCGTAACATCGCCTCAAATGGAAGAATTGTGTTCTGTAGTAAGCAGTAACAATATGAAAAATGAAAATTGTTATCTTTTATTATCTTTGGACGACACTGACGATTATGTTGATGTTAAGATTATTTAATAGTCTTGGGCCGACCTTGAGTGACCTCTACGGCTTTCCCAAGATGACCTCCATTAGGGAGCATTGACCCCGGGGCACCTGTTTCCAGTTAAACAGACCTGTTAAAAAGCTGCTTTTCAGTTAAATAGACCTGATTAAAACCTGTTTTCAGTTAAGTAGATCTTAAACTGTTAAACCTTTTAATTTAAGTATATTCAAACATGAAGGGACAAGATAGAAAAACATCTTTTAAACAGGTCTATGTAACTGAAAAACAGTTTTTTAGGTTTTTGGGAGAACTAGGTGGTTAATGTGCTTGGATTTTTCTGGAACATAAAAGCACAATCATTTCTGAATAATTTTGCAAAATTTGCAACACTGCACCCGTTTCAGATTTTGAAATAATCAACACTGTTTCAATATTTGCGCTTTGAAACTCGCCATTCTTGAGTTTGATGATGGTTTTTGGGAGAACTAAGTGGTTAATGTGCTTGGATTTTTTTGGAATATAAAAGCACGATCATTTCTGAATAATTTTGCAAAATTTGCAACCCTGCACCTGTTTCAGATTTTAAAATAATCAACGCTGTTTCAATATTTGCGCTTTGAAAATCACCATTCTTGAGTTTGATGATGGTTTTTGGGAGAACTAGCCGGTTAATGTGCTTGGTTTTTTTGGAATATAAAAGCACGATCATTTCTCAATAATTTTGCAAAATTTGCAACACTGCACCTGTTTCAGATTTTGAAATAATCAATATTTGCGTTTTGAAAATCGCCATTCTTGAGTTTGATGATGGTTTTTGGGAGAACCAGGTGGTTAAGGTGCTTGGATTTTTTTGGAATATAAAAGCACGATCATTTCTCAATAATTTTGCAAAATTTGCAACCCTGCACCTGTTTCAGGTTTTAAAATAATCAACGCTGTTTCAATATTTGCGCTTTGAAAATCGCCATTCTTGAGTTTGATGATGGTTTTTGGGAGAACCAGGTGGTTAAGGTGCTTGGATTTTTTTGAAATATAAAAGCACGATCATTTCTCAATAATTTTGCAAAATTTGCAACCCTGCACCTGTTTCAGATTTTGAAATAATCAACGCTGTTTCAATATCTGCGCTTTGAAAATCGCCATTCTTGAGTTTGATGATGGTTTTTGGGAGGACTAGGTGGTTAATGTGCTTGGATTTTTTTGGAATATAAAAGCACGATCATTTCTCAATAATTTTGCAAAATTTGCAACCCTGCACCTGTTTCAGATTTTGAAATAATCAACGCTGTTTCAATATATGCGCTTTGAAAATCGCCATTCTTGAGTTTGATGATGGTTTTTGGGAGAACCAGGTGGTTAATGTGCTTGGATTTTTTTGGAATATAAAAGCACGATCATTTCTGAATAATTTTGCAAAATTTGCAACCCTGCACCCGTTTCAGATTTTGAAATAATCAACGCTGTTTCAATATTTGCGTTTTGAAAATCGCTATTCTTGAGTTTGATGATGGTTTTTGGGAGAACCAGGTGGTTAATGTGCTTGGATTTTTTTGGAATATGAAAGCACGATAATTTCTGAATAATTTTGCAAAATTTGCAACCCTGCACCTGTTTCAGACTTTAAAATAATCAACGCTGTTTCAATATTTGCGCTTTGTTAATCGCCATTCTTGAGTTTGATGATGGTTTTTGGGAGAACCAGGTGGTTAATGTGCTTGGATTTTTTTGGAATATAAAAGCACGATCATTTCTCAATAATTTTGCAAAATTTGCAACCCTGCACCTGTTTCAGATTTTAAAATAATCAACGCTGTTTCAATATTTGCGCTTTGTTAATCGCCATTCTTGAGTTTGATGATGGTTTTTGGGAGAACCAGGTGGTTAATGTGCTTGGATTTTTTTGGAATATAAAAGCACGATCATTTCTGAATAATTTTGCAAAATTTGCAACCCTGCACCTGTTTCAGATTTTAAAATAATCAACGCTGTTTCAATATTTGCGCTTTGAAAATCACCATTCTTGAGTTTGATGGTTGTTTTTGGAAGAACCAGGTGGTTAATGTGCTTGGATTTTTTTGGAATATAAAAGCACGATCATTTCTCAATAATTTTGCAAAATTTGCAACCCTGCACCTGTTTCAGATTTTAAAATAATCAACGCTGTTTCAATATTTGCGCTTTGTTAATCGCCATTCTTGAGTTTGATGATGGTTTTTGGGAGAACCAGGTGGTTAATGTGCTTGGATTTTTTTGGAATATAAAAGCACGATCATTTCTGAATAATTTTGCAAAATTTGCAACCCTGCACCCGTTTCAGATTTTGAAATAATCAACGCTGTTTCAATATTTGCGTTTTGAAAATCGCTATTCTTGAGTTTGATGATGGTTTTTGGGAGAACCAGGTGGTTAATGTGCTTGGATTTTTTTGGAATATGAAAGCACGATAATTTCTGAATAATTTTGCAAAATTTGCAACCCTGCACCTGTTTCAGATTTTGAAATAATCAACGCTGTTTCAATATCTGCGCTTTGAAAATCGCCATTCTTGAGTTTGATGATGGTTTTTGGGAGAACCAGGTGGTTAATGTGCTTGGATTTTTTTGGAATATAAAAGCACGATCATTTCTCAATAATTTTGCAAAATTTGCAACCCTGCACCTGTTTCAGACTTTAAAATAATCAACGCTGTTTCAATATTTGCGCTTTGTTAATCGCCATTCTTGAGTTTGATGATGGTTTTTGGGAGAACCAGGTGGTTAAGGTGCTTGGATTTTTTGGAATATAAAAGCACGATCATTTCTGAATAATTTTGCAAAATTTGCAACCCTGCACCTGTTTCAGATTTTAAAATAATCAACGCTGTTTCAATATTTGCGCTTTGAAAATCACCATTCTTGAGTTTGATGGTTGTTTTTGGAAGAACCAGGTGGTTAATGTGCTTGGATTTTTTTGGAATATAAAAGCACGATCATTTCTCAATAATTTTGCAAAATTTGCAACCCTGCACCTGTTTCAGATTTTAAAATAATCAACGCTGTTTCAATATTTGCGCTTTGTTAATCGCCATTCTTGAGTTTGATGATGGTTTTTGGGAGAACCAGGTGGTTAATGTGCTTGGATTTTTTTGGAATATCAAAGCACGATCATTTCTGAATAATTTTGCAAAATTTGCAACCCTGCACCTGTTTCAGATTTTGAAATAATCAACGCTGTTTCAATATTTGCGTTTTAAAAATCGCCATTCTTGAGTTTGATGGTGGTTTTTGGGAGAACCAGGTGGTTAATGAGCTTGGATTTTTTTGGAATATGAAAGCACAATCATTTCTGAATAATTTTACAAAATTTGCAACCCTGCACCTGTTTCAGATTTTGAAATAATCAACACTGTTTCAATATCTGCGCTTTGAAAATCACCATTCTTGAGTTTGATGATGGTTTTTGGGAGAACTAGGTGGTTAATGTGCTTGGATTTTTTTGAATCTGTTTAACTGAAAAATAGCTTTTTAACAGGTCTGTTTACCTGGAAATAGGTGCCCCGGGGTCAATGCTCCCTCATGGAGGTCACCTTGGGAAAGCCGTAGAGGTCACTCAAGGTGGCCCAAGTGTAAAGTTTGCGCAGAGTGGGAAAGTATTCGGAGCGCGATAACAACTCGCAACGTTCAATTCCAAAACACCAATCGGTCTGATTTGTACGCTTTTGGGAAAATGGTGACCGCAGGACGGACTCGTTCAGGATCATCAGAAAATTTTGTCTAATGAAAAAAAGGGTTAGAGACGCGCCATAGGCGACTGCGATTGATTTCTTTTTAAAGCACGGAAACATTTAATCGTTTCCCTTGTGAAACATTTAATCGTTTCCCTTGTTGCCTCTTCTTCTTTCGTGCCTATACCGTCTAGGAAAGTGTTTAGAACTGGTGAAAACCAAATTGGCGATATTTTAGGAATAGGCCAATAGATGTCGTTACTCCAAACAACGCTTCTCTTGTCTTCACACCATTGCGAAATCGCTATTGGACATTTCTGCTCCTGTTGCCTGACCTGTTATGTACAATTTTCAGGGCAGTTTTCAGAAGGTGAAGAACAAATATCCAACACCGATTTCGGAATGACAGACAAAATAAGAGTTGTACTATTCCACAAAAATTTAAAAAAAATATATGTTTTTTTTCTCGAATAAAAATGATTTTATCAAAAATGTTTTCAAGCAAAAGATGTTCATTTCTTTGTTTTCTTCAATGTTTGTTTAAATGTTTTTGTGATATTTTTCATATTTAAGAAAATATTGGCAAAAAACAAAAAACAGTTAAGGTAAACGACCACTTCCGGTGTACAAAATTTTACCAAAAGTTTTTCAGTTCTTCAGATTGTCAGATAATAAGGATGTTTAAAGTTTCATATCAATTGCTCTATTCGTTTTTGAGATACAGCGCGCACAGACAGACACGCATACACAAACACATTTCAGAATTTCCAGAAATTGTTGAAATGTCATCTAGAGACCCCAAAACGGATATTTCCGAAAAAAAAAATTGAAAAAAAAAATCACGATCACAATACTTTCTCGTACTTAGTAACGGAGAAAGTAAAAATTGTGCTGTGGCCATCATGTTACTTTCTCCGGTTTGATTTATATTTATATTTTTAATTTAAATGTACATCGATGACAAATTATGAATCTTCAAGAAAAGTCTTTAAAAACAAATATAGATTTCTGAAAAAAGTGCAAAAATACCTGAACAAAAGGTCCGAATACAAAGTCCAGAAAAAGAGTCCTCAAAAAAGAGTCCTGATCAAAAAATGTCTTGAAAAATAGGCCCTAAGAAAGACCTGAAAAGAAGTCCCGAAATAAGACTCTTGGCAAAAAAATGTCATAAAAAAGGCCCGATAAAGTCCGGAAAAAGTCTTGGTAAACATTGTCTTGAAAAAAAAAATCCCCAGAAAAGTCTAAAATCTCGAATTTTTTTTAAAAGGCACTTCAAAAGGCCTTCAAAAGTCCTGAAACAAGCCTAATAAAATTTGTCTTGAAAAAAAGTCCCAGGAAAGTTTTGAGAAAAATTCCTGAAGAAAACGGTCTTAAAAAAAAGCCTTAGGAAAGACCTGAAAGAAATCCTAAAAAATGTACTGAAAATAGAGTTCGGAAAAAAATGTCATGAAAAATAAATTCCAAAGAGACTCTTAGAAAGAAGTGCTGAAGATAGTCTTGAAAAATTTCTGAAAAAATGCCTAAAATGAAGAAAGGCCTAAAAAAGTCCAAAAAAGATGGTCTGAAAAAGAGGCCTTAAAAAATGTCTTGAAAAATCTTGGAAAAGTCCTAATAAAATCCTATAATTAAAGGCCTGAAAAAAAAGTTTTTAAATAAATCCTGAAAAATGGTCTTTAGAAAAGGTCTTAAAAAAGACCTGAGAAAAGTCCGGAAAAAGGTCTAAAAAAAATGTCTTGAAAATAATAGTAATAATAATTATAATAATAATATATTTATAAAGAGTCTTGGAAAAGAGTCCCGAAAAAAGTCTTGAAAAAAGTTCTGAAAAGGCCTAAAATAGGGTCCTGAAAAAAGGCCTTTGAAAACTTCTGATGACGAAAGGCAAGACAAAAATGCCCTGAAAACAAGGCCTGAAAAAATGCCAAGTTACAATCCTAATAAAACGTCTAGAAAAAATCCTGAATAAAGTCTAAAATTCTGAAAAAAAGTCCCGAAAACAAAGTTCTGAAAAAGCGGTCCTTAACAATGTCCCAAAAAAATATCCTGTAAAAAGACCTTCAAAAAAATCCCGGATAAAGAAATCTTGAAAAGAAAAATTGTCCTGAAAATTAAAAAAAAAATTGTCCTGAAAAGAATTCCCAAAAGTGTGTTGACAAGTCCTAGAAATGGTTCAGAAAAACGGCCAGAAAACAAAGTCTTGATAAAAAGACCGTAAAAATGTTATGAAAAAATAGTCCCAAAAACAAGTAGTGAAGAAAAATTGCGGAAGTGTTGAAAAAAGGCTTAAAAATTGTTTGAATAAAAGTCCCGAGGAAAATGTCCTGGAAAAAGAAGTCGTGAAAAACCGTCTTGGAAAACAAAATCCCAACGAAAAGGTCCTGAGTACTTAAAAAGTCCCGAAAAGAAAAAAAATGCGAAGAAAGAAAATCCTGAAGAAGTACCGATAAGAGTATTGAAAAAAGTGTCCTTGTTCAAAGAAAAGTCCTGCAAAGCAAAGTGATCATAAAAAATTTTTCAAAATTCTTTTTGCGGAAATATCCGTTTTGGGGTTATTTTTTTCAAAAAATTAAATGTATTTTTATTTGAGATAAAATATATTTTTTTGAAAGTTTAAGGCCAACATGTTCTTTTAGAAATACATTGTACGCTTATATAAAACACTGAAATAATTTTTTTCAAAAATATTTTTTTTTAAACAAAATTAAATGTTCTCACAAATGCCACTGATTTTAAGAATTTGCTTTTTAAACAAAAATGTTTTTAAAATCAACTTTTAGAATTCTTTTGAAAGTTTGAGTTAGAAAAAATCACCTTAAGAAATATTTACAAAAATTAATCTCTAAATTTTGTTTGATTATTTGGCGCTCACATTCACTGTAGAAAAAATGAGTTTTTGTTCATAGTAATGTATTTTATGTGATGAATGAAGAGATTTGAGTCAATTAGAAATACTAATTTTTGTACAGTACTTGAAATAATTTTCAACTTATTTCAAATTGATTGAGATTGTTCTCCAAAATCGAAAAAAAAAGAAAATCTTCAAAATTCTTTTTGAATTATTTTTTATACGCTTTTTAACGTTTTTTTCAATACCAACTGTCTACAATTAAAAAAAAAAAATCAAATTATTTATTTCAGAAAAAATTAATTTGCCGATTTATTTGAACAAAATGAAACATCCACTGTTTTGATTTTTTTTTTGTAAATATTGCGAAGCACATGGGACAAATGTTAATTTTTTTTTCAATGATTGATTCAATTAGAAAAACTCAATTTTGTATAGTAGTTGAAATAATTTTCGAAAATTTATTTCAAATTGATTGAGATTTTTCTCGAAATTGTTTTTTTTTTGAAAATTTGCCTTCAAAATATTCTTTTTTAATTATTTTTTATAAGCCTTTTAAAGTTTTTTCAATACTGTCCAATTAAAAAAAAATCCTTAAAAATTATTTATTTCTGAAAAATTTCATTTGCCGATTTATTTGAACAAAATGAAACATCCACTGTTTTGATGTTTTTTTTAAATATCGCGCAGCACATGAAACAAGTGTTTATTTTTTTCAATTATGGATTCAATTAGAAAAACTCAATTTTGTATAGTAGTTGAAATAATTTTTAAAAATTTATTTCAAATTGATTGATATGAAAATTAGATTTTTTTTTTAAATTTGCCTTCAAAATGTTCTTTTTTAATTATGTTTTATAAGCCTTTTAAAGTTTTTTCAATACTGTCTACAATTAAAAAAAAAATCCTTAAAAATGATTTATTTCTGAAAAATTTCATTTGCCGATTTATTTGAACAAAATGAAACATCTACTGTTTTGATTTTTTTTAAATATATTTTAATTAGAAAATTTTTGTATAGTAGTTGAAATAATTTTCGAAAATTTATTTCAAATTGATTGAGATTGTTCTCGAAATTCGATTTTTTTTTGAAAATTTGCCTTCAAAATGTTCTTTTTTAATTCTTTTTTATAAGTTTTTTGAAGTTTTTTCAATACTAACTGTCTACAATTTAAAAAAAATCCTGTCAAATTATTTATTTCAGAAAAATTTCATTTGCCGATTTATTTAAACAAAATGAAACATCCACTGTTTTGATTTTTTTAAAATATTTTTTAATTAGAAAAATTCAATTTTGTATGGTAGTTGAAATAATTTTCGAAAATTTATTTCAAATTGATTGAGACTGTTCTCAAAATTCAATTTTTTTTGAACATTTGTCTTCAAAATGTTCTTTTTTAATTATTTTCTATACGCTTTTTAACGTTTTTTTCAATATCAACTGTCTGCAATTCTAAAAAATCCCTTTCAAATGATACTTCTGAAATATTTTCTTTGACGATTTATTTGAACAAAATGAAACATTCACTGTTTTACTGTTACAACCGAAAAAAACAAGTAAAAAAAACTAAAAATGTAAAAAAAAAATTCAAATTACGGAGTGACCCTAATTTTATGCTCGGCAGTGTATTTTAATTGGATGTACGGAATTAGCGCAGGTGCCTTTTATATTTATTTTGACATCTCGTAGTTTTTGAGATTACTCGTTCCAGATATTCTTAGTTGTAATGACTTGATTTATACCATTTTTAGTTTTATTTACTTTATTAACACAGGACGTTGTAGGCACTTGCGTTCTCGGCCTCGACTGTTGCGACACCTCGTGTCAACTTCCCGTAGCATGGGTTGCCTACTACGACTACCTACAGTAGTGAATCTGGATTTTGGGCGTTTATTATAATTCAATAATAAATATAAGATTCTCGTTTAAATTTCGCGTGTTTCCATCCCAAAATTCCCATTCTTAGTGCTGCCACTGATTTTATTTTTTAAGGGGTGCCAACTGTATTCCACTTTCTGATCTCATTCTAAAGAATTTTCATTAAAGAAAACCTCAAGCGTGCCATGATTTTTTATTTAAAAAAATTTAAGTTGGTAACACATATTGAGGTTATGTTACTTGCGGCATGTTCCTACCGATAAATTCATTTGCTGCGATAAACGACGCAGAGAAGACGTAGGTTCACCCACAAAATTCCTTGGGCTGTGTCAATGGGCGCATTCGTCAGACTAAACAGTTGGGCGTTTACTACCAACCGTTGGGGTATTTTCTGATGAACGCACTGTTGATCACTGCCAACCGTTGGGGAATTTTCTGATGAACTGATGAACGCACTGTTGATAGTGAACATGTTCGTCCAGCGGTTGCCATTTTACTAATCGTACAAATTAGACTGATTGGTGTTGGAATCAAGTGTTAAAGTTGTCGCCGAAATGGAGGTTACAAAAGTAGCGTTCATCAAATACCAACATTCAGCGTAAATCAAAATAAACATGTTGAAAGTTGAAAATTCTGACGAACGCGTCCATTAGCAGTACCACTTCTTGGTTTACAGAGACATAACAGATCATGGTAAGGTATTTTTAAATTCATCATAAATAATGGGAACGTTAGGAAATTCTTCCTGAAACTCAGCCAAAGGTGCGTCGAATGAATACACTCAATAGTCCCATTTCGGAAATAACTTTCAAATAAAAACGTTTTTTGCTGGTTGGTGTAAACCATTGTGACTATGGAATTATTGTAACTTTTAGAACGATCTGACGTTTTGTATGTCAATTCCTAACATGTGTGCCAACTTTAAAATTTTTAAAAATAAAAAATCATGGCACACTTGAGGTTTTTTTGAATGAACATACGATAGGCTGACAATGGGCGCGTTTAGTTGAGAAAGTTGATTGACAGCGGTTCGTTAACCTTGCGCTAACTGTCAGCAGCTGTTAAATTTTCTAACCTCAAATAATATAAACACGACCTGCAGAGCTACATTTAGCAGTTTTGATTTTGGATCGATCAGCAAACCTACAACAGTGGACTGTTATCACAAAGTAATCAAGTTGAGTGTTGATTCTCAGCAGTGCCCATTATCTCGACATATTCATTAGAAATCAAGCGCACATAAAACAACGAAACGATTTCGCACGAATGGAAAAATTAAAGTTGCCCAGGCAACAGTTGTCCGTTTGAAATTAACCTCAAGAAAAATTTTGTCGTAGATTCAAGTATTCCCCACCCGAAATTATCCAATTAAAAACCAAAATTCCGAACGATTGTGATGTGAAGAACACCTATAATCGATCAACAAAAATATGGCTCTACGTTTACTTAATCAAATTTCAAATCGGTATGTGACCAACACCATACGGTGCGCGAGCACCGGTCGGAAGATGAGGACCGCGCCGAGTCCCCCCCACTTCAACCGTGCGGGAAAAGAGGAAGTTGCGAATCACGCCACTGTCACCGCGACGTCCAGAAGGACGCACTCGCAGCCAGCTTGTGAAAGGGAATTTTTTCAGCATCGAATACCCACCGATGCGAACACGGGAGACTACACGCAGTTTCAGCCGAAAGTCAAGTTAAAGAGCAAAAGGGAACGCAAGAGGCGCACCGAGGCGAAAGATGAGACCGACAGTGTTGAGTTGGTCCGCGAAACGAGACATAAAAAGTCATTGCACAATCACAATCACGGTGGTGGTAGGCATCACCATCAATCCGACCTTTCCACCTTGGATTTACTGGATAGCTCAAAACTTGAGAGGAAGAAGAAAGGCGTGGAAAACTGCATCAAGGCCAGGAGATACAGTACGAGTATGGATATTTCGTTAGATAAAGGAGACGAGGAGGCGGGAGGTGCAACGAGAAAAATTGAGAAGAACAGGAGGCAGTACTTGAGTTTGGATGTGCACAACAATAGCAGCAATAATGTACAAGGTCTGGTGAAAATCAACGCACCGTGGAAGTCGTATTCGGAATCCATGAAGTCGAACAGGGCTAGAAAGGCGCAAAATATTTACTACCCCAACGCGAGCGTAAGGGAACAGTACTCTCCGAGGAGGGATTATTCCAGCCAAACAATAGATCCGAGGAAGTTGGTTAAGATAGAGGACGTAAATACGAAGAAGTGGGCTGACGATTGGCAGCGCGGGAACCAATCGGCGGTCGGCGATTTGGTGACGCAGTGTAAGGCTTACGATTTCGAAAAATTCAAAGATACGCTGCTGAAAGGCGCGAGGGAATGCGGCGATAAATTCACCGGAATACTGGATCCGAATCCCGCTCCGCAGCAAAATTTAAGAACGTACACGTCGCAGTGCCAGAGCGTTCAAGGTCCGGCCCTCAAGAATCCTCCGCTGAAGCGCCTGGTGAAGCGGTACGATCGCATCCAGGGGCGCACGAGGAGCTACAATCTGACCGAAGTGGAAACCACGCCGCGCGCCGATGATAACATCGACGTCCACAAGTTGAAACCTTTGCCGGTCTTGAAGCAGCAGAAGTTCCTGCCGGGAATGATGAAGGACTTCAATACCGCTTATTATCCGCATTCGGGTAAAGATTTGAAACCTTTGAGGACTAAATACAGATATTTCTAATTTTTTTTTTTTCTTGAAATATGTTTGTTGTAATATTCGATTCTAATAAAGCCCTTTTTTAATCTGTGATGTCTAAAAACGAAAAGCCAACTTCGGTTTTGTTGCATGTGTGTGTGTATCAGTGACGGTTCGCGGGGTTTTTTCTGGTACGGCCGAGGAACAAGAGGTGGTAATACAGATAGGTAGGGTCAGTTGCACCTATCTGAATTACCACCTCTTGTTCCTCAGTCGTACCAGAAAAAACCCCGCGAACCGTCACTGGTGTGTATATTTTGAGTGAAGCTAATGAATTAAATATTCACGATTATTTTAAATGAAAATGTGACGTTTTGGCTGACAAAATTGCAAGCGAGAATTCTAGGTTATGGTACAATCGCGCAGAGGTGACAATGGCCGCATTCCGGGAACTGTAGCGCTGTGGCGCTTTCTTAAAATTTTGTCCTGAATGGTGCCGCTTTATCTAAAGCGCTGGCAGCGTTTTATGAAGCGTTAAAGCATATAATTATTCCGCTGTACAGGCGTTGTAGCAAACTAAAAAGCAGTTGGAAGCACTGAAAAATAGAAAGAGGTGGCAGCAGTGAAACACGTGTTAATAAATCTAACCTGTTTGTTTGCTGAAGAATTATTTTGTAAACGTCAAACTATAAGCGCCGAGTTCCATAATTGCTCGTTCAGCCGAGTACAGCTTAAAGCGCTGCAGCGCTGCAATGCTACAAATTCCGTGAATGCGACCAATGACTCATCGCTCCATGTTGCCTAGTAAACGTATGTCCATAAAATAATTCGATTCTGTCTAGGCGGGAAATTTAAAAATTCTCGAGCGTGCAAATATTTTCCCGACGAAACTTTGCGAGTGCATTTTTCGGCAATCGGTAAAGACAACTGGAAATTGGTCATTAAATTTAACCTTTTTATAAATAAAGGGGATACAATAAATTCAGCTCTTAACCCTTTCGGCCCTGGTGGTGGCAATTGCCACCGCAACATTTACATGTCTTTACTTACTATGACAATCCATATTTTTGCTGTTTATCACTAGATGTCACTTCAACAAAGCCTCACTAATTAATTCCTATACTAATTAATCAAATAAGTTCAAATTTGGTATTTATGGTCCCCCATCAATAATAATTAACAAAAACATTTTTTTTTTCAAATTTAAAAATCCAAGGCTGAAAGGGTTAACTACATCGAAATCGGAGACGTTCAAAACTAGATACAAGCACGTGAATTTTGAGGTTAGAATGTATAGAATGAGAAAAGACATACGTTGCACTTAGCCCTTGAATTTACATACCGACATACGTTTCGTATTTAATTTCGTTTTTCTTAAGCATGCGAACGAGTATAGATATTTATCCAGACGCGATGATTAGATCGAAAAAGCATGAGTCACTGTCACCTCTGCGCGATTGTAGGTTAAGTTCGAATTTTACGCTGTTGCCGGTTTGAAACTTTTTTTGAAACGAAATAATTGGTCAGAATCTTGCTTTAAGGTTTCGATTATTTAACGTATACTGACTGTTCTATTCAATAAAAAAGCGTACACTTATTGGTTTGAATTGTAAATTTGACTTCTAAAACAGTGACGGCTCGCGGGGTTTTTTCTGGTACGGCCGAGGAACAAGAGGTGGTAATACAGATAGGTACGGCCGTCTCTGCAACTGACCCTACCTGTCTGTATTACCACCTCTTGTTCCTCGGCCGTACCAGAAAAAACACCGCGAACCGTCACTGTTCTAAACCTGTCACTGTCATAGATAAAGTAAAATAAATCGAGGAGTATAAACCATTTACCGCGTTTTTAACTCGCCACTGCTGCATTTAAACGTTATTTTCAAAAGATACATTTTACAAGAGAAAAAGCCGAAACTTGAAAGATTAATTTTAAAAAATTCACAATTTACGGAAAAAATTAACACATTTTCAAATTTTTTTATTAATTTAAAGGTAGATATCTATTATTATATAATAGGGTCATCAATTAATTAACTATTGTAAAACCCTCGTTGGTGTTCCAGGGATTGGAGGGTAGGATAGTGCCCACCCACCCCCTCGTTTCAACTTAAACCTAACCAGGAAAAAACTATTACATTAAAGAAACTTTTCAGTCAAAAGAGTTTTGAAAGTTGCAAAACCACCAATAAAGACAGTTTCTGGATGGAGTTAAGGTGGAAACGAAGGGTGGTGGGTGGGCCCTATCCTACTCTCCAAACTGTTGAACACACCCCGGAGTTTCTATAAATAAATTAATTTGTCGAGGCAAGAAAAAACTATTTGATTATTTTCTCATCAAATCCATAAATTAACAATTGTAAAACCCTTGTTGGTGTTCCGGGAATTGGAGGGTAGGATAGGGACCACCCACCCCTCTCGTTTCCACTTATAAACTTAACCAAGAGAACACTGTTAGATTAAAGAAACTTCTTAGCCAAAAGAGTTTTAAAAGTTGCAAAACCACCAATAAAGATGGTTCCTGGGTTAAGTTAAGGTAGAAGCGAAGGGTGGTGGGTGGGCTCTATCCTACTCTCCAATATGTTGAACACATCCCAAAGTTTCTATAAAAAAATTAATTTGTCGAGGCAAGAAAAAACTATTTTATTATTTTCTTATCAAATCAGTTATTTAACAATTGTAAAACCTTCGTTGGTGTTCCAAGGATTGGAGGGTAGGATAGGGCCCACCCATCCCCCTCGTTTCAACTTAAACCTAACCAGGAAAACACTGTTTGATTAAAGAAACTTCTCAGTCAAAAGAGTTTTGAAAGTTGCAAAACCACCAATAAAGATGGTTCCTGGGTTGAGTTAAGGTGGCAAAGAAGGGGGTGGGTATCACTAGTATTTTTTTTCGATTTTTTTTATTGCAGTGTTTGACAAATTAAAACGTTAATTTTCAAAAATTCATAATTTACGGAAAAATTGACACATTTTCAAAAATTTTAATTATTTTTAAATGTCTTGTGAATATATGAAAAATTTTGAGCAATTTTATCATATAAGTATTTTTTTTTATTGAAGTGTTCGACAAATTAAAACGTTAATTTTCAAAAATTCATAACTCACGGAAAAATTGACACATTTTCAAAAATTTTAGGTATTTTTAAAGGTAGATATCTTGTGAATATATTAAACATTTTGAGCAATTTTATCATAAAAGTATTTATTTTTTTTCGATTTTATTTTGTTGAAGTGTTCGACAAATTAAAACGTTAATTTTCAAAAATTCATAATTCACGGAAAAATTGACACATTTTCAAAAATTATAATTATTCTTAAAGGTAGATATCTTGTGAATATATTAAACATTTTGAGCAATTTTATCATAAAAGTATTTATTTTTTTCGATTTATTTTGTTGAAGTGTTCGACAAATTAAAACGTTAATTTTCAAAAATTCATAACTCACGGAAAAATTGACACATTTTCAAAAATTTTAATTATTTTTAAAGGTAGATCTTGTAAGTATATTCAAAATTTTGAGCAATTTTATCATTAAGTATTTTTTTATTGAAGTGTTCTACAAAATTGAAACATGAATTTTCAAAAATTCATAACTCACGGAAAAATTGACACATTTTCAAAAATTATAATTATTTCTAAAGGTAGATATCTTGTGAATATATTAAACATTTTCAGCAATTTTATCATAAAAGTATTTTTTTATTGAAGTGTTCGACAAATTAAAACGTTAATTTTCAAAAATTCATAACTCACGGAAAAATTGACACATTTTCAAAAATTATAATTAATTTTAAAGGTAGATATCTTGTGGATATATTTAACATTTTGAGCAATTTTATCATACAAGTATTTATTTCTTTTCGATTTTTTTTTAAATTTTTGTACATTTTTTTCGATTTTCACTCACCTAAAAAAATGGAATATTATCGAAAACCAAAATGATTACAAAGTATTAAAACCTACTCGGTTGTTTAAAATGGTTGCGTAATTTCATTTCTACATTTAACACAACACAAATTGAAATTTTAAACATTCACAACTCATTTATTTTCAAAAATCAAATTGGTTTCTAAAGAATGAAACCTTATCAGTCAGTTTCTAATTTCAGCACAATTTAATTTCGTATTATTTTTTTCGATTTTTTTCACTAACCAAAATTCTTTTTTAAAACATTTTTGACTGGAATGAAAATTGGAATATCTTCAAAAACCAAAATGATTTTGAAATAATAAAGCACATATTTGCTTTAATACAATTTAATTTCGTTGTTTCGTATTTTTTTTTTTCGATTTTTTTCACTAAACAAAAAAAAATATTTTTTAAAACATTTTTGACTGGAATGAAAATTGGAATATCTTCAAAAACCAAAATGATTTTGAAATAATAAAGCAAATATTTGCTTTAATACAATTTCATTTCGTTGTTTCGTATTTTTTTTTCGATTTTTTTCACTAACCGAAAATTTTTTTTTTTATATTTAACATTTTTGACTGGCCTGAAAATTGGAATATCTTCAAAAACCAAAATGATTTTGAAATAATAAAGCAAATATTTGCTTTAAAACAATTTAATTTCGTTGTTTCGTATTTTTTTTTGATTTTTTTCACTAACCAAAAAAAATAATTTTTTAAAACATAAATGATTTTGAAATAATAAAGCATATATTTGCTTTAATACAATTTAATTTCGTTGTTTTGTATTTTTTTTTCGATTTTTTTCACTAACCAAAAAAAAATTTTTTTAACATTTTTGACTGGCCTGAAAATTGGAATATCTTCAAAAACCAAAATGATTTTGAAATAATAAAGCAAATATTTGCATAATTTTATTTAGGCGTGTAATGTTTATTTTTTCGTAGTTTTTAACTCTACGCACCCAAAACTCAAATTAAAATATTTAAAAATTGATGTATCTTCAAAACCAAAAATATTTTTTTTTCAGAATACGGCCTTCTTAGTTGTTAATAAATAAGTGTATACTATAATTTCTTCGTTTATTTTTTTTTCGATTATTTTTTCAATTTGTGTCATTTTTTAATATTCATAACTCACTTGAAAATTAGAGGATATTCAAAAATGAAATTGATTTCTAAAGAATAAAACCTTAACAGTTGCTAAAAATTGATGTATCTTCAAAACCAAAAATATTTTTTTTTAGAATACGGCCTTCTTAGTTGTTAATAAATAAGTGTATACTATAATTTAATTAATTTATAATTTCTTCGTTTATTTTTTTTTCGATTATTTTTTCAATTTGTGTCATATTCATAACCCACTTGAAAATTAGAGGATATTCAAAAATTAAACTGATTTCTAAAGAATAAAACCTTAACAGTTGTTTTGAATTTTTGTACAATTTCATTTCATTATTTCATATTTTTTTCGATTTTTTTTTCACTAAACGCTTCCACAACGCAAATTAATTTTTTTTTTTTAACATTCATATCTCAATTCAGATTTGTTGTATCTCCAAAACACAAACTGATTTTGAAACTCTAAGATGGTTGGCCAATCAGAACCAGTGACGGCTCGCGGGTTTTTTTTCTGGTACGGCCGAGGAACAAGAGGTGGTAATGCAGATAGGTGCGGTCTCTGCAAACTGACCCTACCTATCTGTATTGCCACCCTTGTTACCTCGGCCGTACCAGAAAAAACCCCGCGAACCGTCACTGGTCGTATGATTGTAAAAATGGTTTAAAAAGATACTGTCAGAAAAAGCCCGAATCACATTAGCGAAATCGGGTTCAGTAGTTGTGCGATTTTTTATTGAATAGAACAGTGCCTACATCATGACTCAGCATTTAAAGAAAAAAATACTTCTAAGAAGATGTCTTCTCTTGTTCCTCGGCCGTACCAGAAAAAACCCCGCGAACCGTCACTGGTCGTTTGATTACAAAAATGATTTTTCAAAAAAATTACTGTTAGAAAAAGCCCGAATCACATTAGCGAAATCGAGTTCAGCAGTTGTACGCTTTTTTATTGAATAGAACAGTACTTACATCATTACTCAGCATTTGAAGAAAAAATACTTCTAAGAAGATGTCTTCTCTTGTTCCTCGGCCGTACCAGAAAAAAAAACCCCGCGAACCATCACTGGTCGTTTGATTGCAAAAATGATTTTTCAAAAAAATTGCTGTCAGAAAAAGCCCGAATCACATTAGCGAAATCGAGTTCAGCAGTTGTACTCTTTTTTATTGAATAGAATAGCACCTACATCATTACTCAGTATTTAAAGAAAAAAATACTTCGAAGAAGAGCATTTTTGAATGCAAGCTTCCTTCTCGGTGTTTTTTTTTTGATCTGATACGCTTGATAAAAATGTCAAGAGTAACAACAGCGCGAATATTTTTAAATCAAATTCCAGGATCTGATGGCAACCTAATGAACAATTATCATGGCCTACCGCATGACTAAAATAATCGTGAATATATTGAAGCAAGATCTAGAAGGATTATTATAACCGCAAATGTAAATATTCCTTATTTTTAATTAACGAATATCTGTTTGACAAAATGGAGGTCAATTGCAGATGATTTCGGTTATCCATCTAGATATCACTTCCACGCATGTTTATCTGCATGCTAACCATGTGTGCCTTAACCTCTTTACGCCCAGGTAAAAAATTACCGCTTCAGCGCCATCTATGGAATATTTTTCATATTTTTTTGCATAACTCATGACAGTGAAATAATATTTCGTAAAAAACCGTAACAACAACGAAAACGTAATTTTCCAATAAACCTGAGATTATGCTATAACCCATACAAAGCAGCATGGGCGCGAAGTGGTTAAGTGCCAAAAGCATAGGATGGATGAATCAGGTACTCAGGAAACTTTCACAAAACAATATTTTTCTGCTTTATTAAAGATACTTAAGTTAAATCTTCCATCAATATTCAAAGATTGATTCCGTTTATTTTCGAGGTCCTTTGAAGCAACGGCGGCTCGTGTATTGCTCGTGTTGTTTTGGTCAAATTTTCTTCCGTACATCCACGACCCACCGTTGCTTTGAAGATTAAAAAACTGCACCTGATGTATCCATCCCGTGTTATCCGACGAAACTGAATTATATGTTAGTGACACTAACACTAACTTCTGTATAGATACTTGAATCAATGGGTGTTGGAAACCTTTTCCGTTCAGACGCCGACTTTTCCCTACTAACCGGATCAAGGGATATATCTCTCGGTGCTGGCATACATAAAGCTAAGATAGACGTAGACGAGAACGGCGCGACCGCCGCAGCAGCATCGGCGATCTTTACGTTCAGAATGATGAACGAAGATCCTCCAGTCGAATTCAATTGCACGAGACCTTTCGTTTTCCTCTTGTACAACAGGCGCGCGCACACCGTCCTATTCATGGGCGTTTACAGGAATCCGAAATAAACAAAAAACAAAAACCTAGTTCGTAGACGTTATTTATTGTTTAATTTTTTAACCCGATGTACTAAAAACACGAATAAAACCGAAATCGAATTAACCGTCCCCAAACGTTTCATTACAGGTTTTTGAAAAGTTAGGTGTTGGAAACCTGTTCACGCCCAACGCCGACTTTTCGACGCTGACGAACTCGAACGTCAGCTTAGGGAACGCTTTGCACAAAGCGAAAATTGAAATCAACGAGCAGGGGACGAAGGCTGCCGCGGCCACGGTTCTCTTCACCTTCAGGTCTAGTCGGCCAGCGGAACCCGCCGTCTTCAATTGTAATTATCCGTTCGTGTACCTCATCTACGATAAAGTAGAGAAGGCGATCCTTTTCAACGGCGTCTTCAGACGGCCGTACTGAACACACACATACCAAAAATGTATAGAGTTTTTTTTTTAATTTAAACTTTTTTTTATAATTTGTAAGATAGGTTAATTAAGTTTATTATTAATATTAATAAATAACCTAGATGTAAGCCTGCATAACTGTTTAATTAGATCATAGCCGACGAACTATTTATTTGTTACTAATTTTGTAGTAAATGAGGTAAATAATATACTGTGAATTTTACCGATTTGTTTATTTTTGTTTTATTTTAGGCAACCATATATACTGCGACGTATTAATATTGCATACAATCAAATGCGTCACAAGTAAAAAATTTTACTTTACACTAAAAATGTGTACTGTTTCTAATATTTCAAAATGACGATGAGTGTATTTGCATGCTTTTCTACATGAGAGTTTTCAGTTGTGAACCGCGGCGGCTCGTGGATTTCTGTAGGTGAGGCAAAGACAAAGATGCCGCTCGTGCTGTACTACGTACTCTAATGGTAGTGATTTTATATTATTGAACATTTTATCTTCCTTTACTGTACCTAACGTGAGTAAGACTATTGTCATTAACGCAAATATATTATTATTATTATTATTAATGGAGGAAGCAAATATACCGTTGCTTTTTCGGTCAAATTTTCTTCCGTTGCCTCACCGTCGAACATCCACGAGCCGCCGCTGGTTGTGAAGTACAGATTTGTAAGTAGTCTGTTTTGTGTTACCACTTACTTAAATTTGGTGGTTCAAATTGCAGTCCCGTATGCAGCAAAGAGTTAAATGATATATTACGATAGTAAACTCCAGTTTATCCTTCAGTGGCGTGACTTTGATAAAATTGTTATTTCAACAAATAATTATGAGTGAAAACAGTGAAAATAACAACGACAGTGATTTTAAAAGTACACCGCGCGATATTGCAGACGTTGCGAGCTCTATCGCGCTGATTTTGCTACCGGGTGACGTATTAAACATTCAAGGATTGGCCCAATAAATAAAACGCTGGTAAGTACACAGAAAATACCTACATTCAGTGGCGGATACGACTACAATTTGCAAGAACTCTGGGCGATGTTCAACTGGTTGGATTGTAGGATAGTGCCCACCCACCACCCTTCGTATCCACTTTAACCTAAACCACAAAACGCTGTTTGATTTAATGATTTTTTTAAGTAAATCTTTCTGTGGTGTCGGAATTTTAACAATAAATACAAAACAGGGTTTGTATTTGAAGTTAAAAATAACACGAAGGGTGGTGGGTGGGCCCTATCCTACCCTCCAATCACTTGAATATAAACAAGGGTGGCGCAGATGAGGAGAAACAACCAAATCCAGAAATATTGCGTTTGTGATTTTGTATTTTGTACATTTGCAAGAACCCTGGGCGGTGTTCAACTGGTTGGATTGTAGGATAGTGCCCACCCACCACCCTTCGTATCCACTTTAACCTAAACCACAAAACGCTGTTTGATTTAATGATTTTTTTAAGTAAATCTTTCTGTGGTGTCGGAATTTTAACAATAATTACGAAACACGGTTTGTAGGTTAAGTTAAAATTTACACGAAGGGTGGTGGGTGGGCCCTATCCTACCCTCCAATTACTTGAATATAAACGAGGGTTGCGCAGATGAGGAGAAACAACCAAAACCAGAAATATTGCGTTTGTGATTTTGTATTTTGCACATTTGCAAGAACCCTGGGCGGTGTTCAACTGGTTGGATTGTAGGATAGTGCCCACCCACCACACTTCTAATCCACTTTAACCTAACCTACAAAACGCTGTTTGATTGGATGAATTTTTTAAATAAATCTTTCTGTGGTGTCGGAATTTTAACAATAATTACGAAACACGGTTTGTAATTTAAGTTAAAATTTACACGAAGGGTGGTGGGTGGTCCCTATCCTACCCTCCAATTACTTGAATATAAACGAGGGTTGCGCAGATGAGGAGAAACAACCGAAACCCGAAATATTGCGTTTGTGGTTTTGTATTCAGTACAACATTTGCAAGAACTCTGAGCGATGTTCAACTGGTTGGATTGTAGGATAGTGCCCACCCACCACCCCTCGTATCCACTTTAACCTAAACCCCAAAACGCTGTTTGATTGGATGAATTTCTTTAATAAATCTTTCTGTGTTGTCGGAATTTTAACGATAATTACGAAACAGGGTTTGTATTTTAAGTTAAAATTTACAGGAAGGGTGGGGGGTGGGCCCTATCCTACCCTCCAATTACTTGAATATAAACGAGGGTTGCGCAGATGAGGAGAAACAACCAAAACCAGAAATATTGCGTTTGTGATTTTGTATTTTGTACATTTGCAAAAACCCTGGGCGGTGTTCAACTGGTTGGATTGTAGGATAGTGCCCACCCACCACCCTTCGTATCCACTTTAACCTAAACCACAAAACGCTGTTTGATTGGATGGATTTTTTTTAATAAATATTTCTGTGGTGTCGCAATTTTAACAATAATTACAAAACAGGGTCTGTAGTTGAAGTTAAAATTAACACGAAGGGTGGTGGGTGGGCCCTATTCTACCCTCCAATTACTTGAATACAAGCGAGGGTTGTGCAGATGAGGAGAAACAACCAAAACCAGAAATATTGCGTTTGTGATTTTGTATTTTGTACAAAAATTTGCAAGAACTCTGGGCGATGTTCAACTGGTTGGATTGTAGGATAGTACCCACCCACCACCCTTCGTATCCACTTTAACCTAACCGACAAAACGCTGTTTGATTGGATGAATTTTTCTTGTAAGTCTTTCGGAATTTTAACGATAATTACAAAACAGGGTTTGTAGTTTGAGTTAAAATTTATACTGGTGGGTGGGCACTTTTCTACCCTCGAAGTAATTGAACATAAATTTTAAAGAGAAGAAAATTTCCCATAAGATATGATTATAAAGTAAAGATATATCAGTTACGGTGGTTGCGTGTTTGAAATTGTTTGAAAAATCCTTGGTGGCATAAAAAAATTCCACTCGCTAGGGAAGGAAAGGGAAGAGATCTTAGTCACGTGGAATTGTAAGGTGGTAATTTTTTAGAGTTTACCCTGGTCCTCCAGCTTAACGCACGTTGGGGAATTGCGGGATGGCGCGAACCTCTGCAGAGCGATTTTCAAAAATTCACCCCTGCGACTGGGGGCGAGATGGAAGGTCGGCGCTTAAACGGTTGGCTGTGGGATACGGTCGCCCATCAGGTTAGGGTTAAAAATTTTACAAATTCAAAGTCAATTTTTAATTTTTAAAAATTGCTGAGGTGTTAAACGAAAAAAAATAGGAGTTCGGCAGGTGGGAAAGAGAACAAATAAAGCTCCAGAAAGATTCAAAAGTTAGGAGGAGCACTGCAGACACCAAGACAAATCAGGGAATCCTAAAAGTATCATAAAAATCGTGGAAAGGTGGAAAGAACTACTGGAGGAAAAATGGTGCTGAACTTATAACGATGATTCCTTAGAACACCGGCAAGTAACAGAAATAACAATGGAAAGTATCAAAAAATTAAAGAATGGAAAAATTGCGGGTCATGACAAGCCAGAATTATTATTTGGTGACAAAATGCTATTCCGCAATTTTATTAAATTTCTTGATTACAGTTTCAATAATACCTGCCTTACTTAAGCAACCTGAAATTGTACGTCAAAACTGAGTTTTTACATTCGATAATGGCTCACCATAAATTCAATTTCGGCACATCAACCGTTATTTTGCAACTCTTTCAATTCTAAGTCTTGCACAATCGCGAAAATTCTACCTTTTGCTAAGTGTTGATGATAAACGGATAACGTTTTTATTGTGGCCCCTATACCGGCAAGAAACGCATCTATCGGATGTTGCGCGTCTCTATTTTCTGTATCGTTGTTTAGTATCGAAACTGTCGGTTTTAACCATCTTATCGTTGGTGATGGTGGGCTTTCTTCCTTATCGGTATCGTTTTGAAGGGAATCCGAATCGTCTACCTCTATTTTAGTTAAAATTTCCGGTTCGATCTCGGTTTCTAAAGGTTTTAATTGCTTGTCGTTTAGAAACGGTACCAGAAATTGCAGTATCGTCTCGTATTTATATTTCTTATTCCTTGCCCGTCCCCTGCCGGACAAGTGCTTCTTAAAATGGTCCCTTATGTTGCCCCAGCGATTTTTGCACTGCTTACCTGAAACAAAGAAAATAAAACTTTAAGAAACGGATAATGTCAAAATCGGTTTGTTAATTGTGAGTATAGTTGCCTACTATCACGTGGCGCTTTATACTTATGGGTATATGCCGCTCTACAGACATAGCGTCCTAGTGAACAATAAGTTGCCTAACTCAAAGTATGGTAAATAAATATCTAAGTTTATGTATATCACAAATTATATTATAGAGTAAAATAGGGTAGTTAATTTATTGTCAAACATTAATTTAGCGATGTATTGAATATTTATTTTGTTCAAAAACGCACTTAACCCTTTCGGCAATTGCCACCGCAACATTTACATGTCTGTACTTACTACAATCCATATTTCTGCTGTTTATCACTAGATGTCACTTTAATAAAGCCTCACTAATTAATTCCTATACTAATTAATCAAATCAGTTCAAATTAGGTATTTATGGTCTTAAGAAGCTCCCCATCAATAATAATTAACAAAACATTTTTTTTTTAATTTAAAAATCCAGGGCTGAAAGGGTTAAAAACTCGCAAACCGACGCCAATGACACTAATGACATTTAATGGAATAAAATTTGATACATGGAATTAAGGTTTGATCATACTTCCGCAAAGTTGACCTTGGATCTAAAATGCGGCCTTTATTACTTACTTGCCACGTGTAATTTTTCTCCTATGCCCTTCCAAATGGTCGCCTTGTTTTTAAGGTTCATGTATTTCGGGTGAGAAACATCATAAAGCATAGAATTCTTTCTTACCAACTCTATTAGTGCCACGTCGTCCATTTTATACAATAGCATGAATGGATTTCAAGAAACGATCGCACACAAGAACATGAATATTTCCCGGACACTCGTACGCCACTCGGAACGATCGTGCTTCGTCCGTGGCCATGCGATACGAACCGAGCCGACATCTCCCGGGGAAGTAAAACGGTCGATCCGGCAACTAAGAGCGAATGTTGAAATGTTGAAAATAGTATTCGTGACAAACTCTAGCGTGCGGTGGATTTTCGCACATAAAAGTTAATGTCCCGTTTCCTTCAATTTAAGGATATGCAGCAGTCCATAGGGGATGTAATCCACAATACTATTCTCTTCTGTTCGATACTTTCAAGGTCAATGTATACACCATCCGGGCGTATTTGTATTCTGCAATACAATATTTAAATTTGTGTTCTACGATAAAAATAACCTCTTCAAATGTCATTTGTAGACAACCATAGATTATTATTATTTCTCTCAATTGTTTCGCTTATCAAATAAACACAGACTTGTGTATTTTCACCGTAATAAAAATAAAGCTTTGTCAATTTGTATGTTCCAAGGCGAACATGACACTTTTATCCGGCAATTTTAATGTTCCAAAATTATTGCGATCATTCCAATAAGATTAGAATATTTCTCATAAGTGTCAACGTTCATGTTCTAGGATGAACATGGGCAATACACATATTCCACAGTAAAAATAAAGCTAATATCTGTCAATTTGTATGTTCCAAGGTGAACGTGAAGCTTTTATCTGGCGATTTTAATGTTCTAAAATGATTGCGATCACTCCTATACGATTAGAATATTTATCATCAGTGCCAACGTTCATGTTCTAGGATGAACATAGACAACACAAATATCCCACAGTAAAAATAAAGCTTATATCTGTCAGTTTGTATGTTCCAAGGTGAACGTGAAGCTTTTATCTGGCGATTTTAATGTTCTAAAATAATTGCGATCACTCCTATAGGATTAGAATATTTCTCATAAGTGTCAACGTTCATGTTCTAGGATGAACATGGGTAATACACATATTCCACAGTAAAAATAAACCTTATATTTGTCAATTTGTATATTCCAAGGTGAACGTGAAGCTTTTATCTGGCGATTTTAATGTTCTAAAATGATTGCGATCATTCCAATAATATTAGAATATTTCTCATAAGTGTCAACGTTCATGTTCTAGGATGAACATGGACAATACACATATTCCACAGTAAAAATAAAGCTAATATCTGTCAATTTGTACGTTCCAAGGTGAACGTGAAGCTTTTATCTGGCGATTTTAATGTTCTAAAATGATTGCAATCACTCCTATAGGATTAGAATATTTTACATTAGTGTCAACGTTCATGTTCTAGGATGAACATGGATAATACACATATTCCACAGTAAAAATAAAGCTTATATCTGTCAGTTTGTACGTTCCAAGATGAACGTGAAGCTTTTATCTGGCGATTTTAATGTTCTAAAATGATTGCGATCACTCCTATCGGATTAGAATATTTATCAACAGCGGCAACATTCATGTTCTAGGATGAACATGGATAATACACATATTCCACAGTAAAAATAAAGCTTATATCTGTCAGTTTGTATGTTCGAAGGTGAACGTGAAGCTTTTATCTGGCGATTTTAATGTTCCAAAATGATTGCGATCACTCCTATACGATTAGAATATTTATCATCAATGTCAACGTTCATGTTCTACGATGAACATGGGTAATACCCATATTCCACAGTAAAAATAAACCTTATCAAATGTCAATTGTCAATTTGTATGTTTCAAGGGGCGAACATGAAGCTTTTATCTGGCGATTTTAATGTTCTAAAATGATTGCGATCAATCCTATAGGATTAGAATATTTATCATCAGTGTCAACGTTCATGTTCTAGGATGAACATGGATAATACACATATTCCACAGTAAAAATAAAGCTTACATCTGTCAATTTGTATGTTCCAAGGTGAACGTGAAGCTTTTATCTGGCGATTTTAATGTTCTAAAATGATTGCGATCACTCCTATCGGATTAGAATATTTATCAACAGCGGCAACATTCATGTTCTAGGATGAACATGGATAATACACATATTCCACAGTAAAAATAAAGCTTATATCTGTCAGTTTGTATGTTCGAAGGTGAACGTGAAGCTTTTATCTGGCGATTTTAATGTTCCAAAATGATTGCGATCACTCCTATACGATTAGAATATTTATCATCAATGTCAACGTTCATGTTCTACGATGAACATGGGTAATACCCATATTCCACAGTAAAAATAAACCTTATCAAATGTCAATTGTCAATTTGTATGTTTCAAGGGGCGAACATGAAGCTTTTATCTGGCGATTTTAATGTTCTAAAATGATTGCGATCAATCCTATAGGATTAGAATATTTATCATCAGTGTCAACGTTCATGTTCTAGGATGAACATGGATAATACACATATTCCACAGTAAAAATAAAGCTTACATCTGTCAATTTGTATGTTCCAAGGTGAACGTGAAGCTTTTATCTGGCGATTTTAATGTTCCAAAATGATTGCGATCACTCCTATACGATTAGAATATTTATCATCAATGTCAACGTTCATGTTCTACGATGAACATGGGTAATACCCATATTCCACAGTAAAAATAAACCTTATCAAATGTCAATTGTCAATTTGTATGTTTCAAGGGGCGAACATGAAGCTTTTATCTGGCGATTTTAATGTTCTAAAATGATTGCGATCAATCCTATAGGATTAGAATATTTATCATCAGTGTCAACGTTCATGTTCTAGGATGAACATGGATAATACACATATTCCACAGTAAAAATAAAGCTTACATCTGTCAATTTGTATGTTCCAAGGTGAACATGAAGCTTTTACCTGGGGATTTTAATGTTCTAAAATAATTGCGATCACTCCTATAGGATTAGAATATTTCTCATAAGTGTCAACGTTCATGTTCTATGATGAACATGGACAATACACATATTCCACAGTAAAAATAAAGCTTATATCTGTCAGTTTGTATGTTCCAAGGTGAACATGAAGCTTTTATCTGGCGATTTTAATGTTCTAAAATGATTGCGATCACCCCTATACGATTAGAATATTTCTCATCAGTGTCAATGTTCATGTTCTAGGATGAACATGGACAATACACATATTCCACAGTAAAAGTAAAGCTTATATCTGTCAGTTAGTATGTTCCAAGGTGAACGTGAAGCTTTTATCTGGCGATTTTAATGTTCTAAAATGATTGCGATCACTCCTTTAGGATTAGAATATTTATCATCAGTGTCAACGTTCATGTTCTAGGATGAATATGGGTAATACAAATATTCCACAGTAAAAATAAACCTTATATCTGTCAATTTGTATGTTCCAAGGGGTGAACATGACGATTTTATCCGGCAATTTTAATGTTCCAAAATTATTGCGACCATTCCAATAAGATTAGAATATTTCTCATAAGTGTCAACGTTCATGTTCTAGGATGAACACGGGTAATACAAATATTCCACAGTAAAAATAAACCTTATATCTGTCAATTTGTATGTTCCAAGGGGTGAACATGAAGCTTTTATCTGACGATTTTAATGTTCTAAAATGATTGCGATCACTAGAATATTTATCATCAGTGTCAACGTTCATGTTCTAGGATGAACATGGACAATACATATATTCCACAGTAAAAATAAAGCTTATATCTGTTAATTTGTATGTTCGAAGGGGTGAATATGAAGCTTTTATATGGCGATTTTAATGTTCTAAAATCATTCCTATAGGATTAGAATATTTATCATCAGTGTTAACGTTCATGTTCTAGGATGAACATAGGTAATACAAATATTCCACAGTAAAAATAAACCTTATATCTGTCAGTTAGTATGTTCTAAAATGATTGCGATCACTCCTATAGGATTAAAATATTTATCATTAGTGTTAACATTCATGTTCTAGCATGAACATGGGTAATACACATATTCTACAGTAAAAATAAAGCTTATAACTGTCAATTTGTATGTTCCAAGTGGTGAACGTGAAGCTTTTATCTGGCGATTTTAATGTTTTAAAATGAATGCGATCATTCTTTAAAGGATTAGCACATTCCTCGTCATGTTCTAAGGCACTGATGACACGCGTATCAGTGCTAACACGCGAGCTCATTTTTGGTGACACGCATCTTCAAAGATAAAAACAAAATTACAATTCAAATATTTGTCTTTCATAACGGCCAGAGTTGGTTATTAATAATGCTATTATTACTTACGTTAATAATGATTAATAATTAACAAAATTATAATTAAGTAATACAAAAATTATAAATATTTCTATTTTTTTTAATTTATACTTTTGTGATGTGTGACACGCCACGAAAATTATGTTTCGATTTTTCAAAATTTTAACACACCGAGCTCAAAAGGTCTAAGGTGAACATGAAGCTTTTATCTGGCAATTTTAATGTTTTAAAATTAATGCGATCATTCCTTACACAGGATTAGCATATTTCGCATCAGTGTTCATGTTCCAAGATGAACGTGAAGCTTTTTTCTGACGATTTTAATGTTCTGAAATGAATGCGATCATTCCTTATAAAGGATTAGCGTATTTGTCATAAATGTTCATGTTCTAAAGTGAACATGAAGCTTTTATCTGGCGATTTTAATGTTTCAAAATGAATGCGATCATTCTTTATATAAGATTAGCGTATTTCTCGTCATGTTCTAAGGTGAACATGAAGCTTCTATCCGGCGATTTTAATGTTTTAAAATTAATGCGATCATTCCTTAAACATTATTATCATATTTCCCATCAGTGTCAAGGTTCGAAGATGAACATGAAGCTTTTTTTCTGGCGATTTTAATGTCTTAAAATGAATGCGATGATTCCTTAAAGGATTAGCATATTCCTCGTCATGTTCTAAGGTAAACATGAAGCTTTTACCTGGCGATATTAATGTTTTAAAATGAATGCGATCATTCCTTATACAGGATTAGCATATTTCCGATCAGTGTCAATGTTCCAAGATGAACGTGAAGCTGTTTTCTGGCGATTTCAATGTTCTGAAATGAATGCGATCATTCCTTATACAGGATTAGTATATTTCCCATCAGTGTCAATGTTCCAAGATGAACGTGAAGCTGTTTTCTGGCGATTTTAATTTTCTGAAATGAATGCGATCATTCCTTATACATTATTTGCATATTTCCCATCAGTGTCAATGTTCCAAGATGAACGTGAAGCTGTTTTCTGGCGATTTTAATGTTCTGAAATGAATGCGATCATTCTTTATACAGGATTAGTATATTTCCCATCAGTGTCAATGTTCCAAAATGAACATGAAGTTTTTTCTCTGGCGATTTTAATGTTTTAAAATGAATGCGATTATTCCTTATACATTATTTGCATATTTCCCATCAGTGTCAATGTTCCAAGATGAACATAAAGCTTTTTTTTTGGCGATTTTAAAATGAATGCGATTATTCCTTATACATTATTTGCATATTTCCTTATACATTATTTGCATATTTCCCATCAGTGTCAATGTTCCAAGATGAACATGAAGCTTTTTTTCTGGCGATTTTAATGTTCTGAAATGAATGCGATTATTCCTTATACATTATTTGCATATTTCCCATCAGTGTCAATGTTCCAAGATGAACATGAAGCTTTTTTTCTGGCGATTTTAATGTTCTGAAATGAATGCGATTATTCCTTATACATTATTTGCATATTTCCCATCAGTGTCAATGTTCCAAGATGAACATGAAGCTTTTTTTCTGGCGATTTTAATGTTCTGAAATGAATGCGATAATTCCTTATACAGGATTAGTATATTTCCCATCAGTGTCAATGTTCCAAGGTGAACATGAAGCTTTTTTTCTGGCGATTTTAATGTTCTGAAATGAATGCGATTATTCCTTATACATTATTTGCATATTTCCCATCAGTGTCAATGTTCCAAGGTGAACATGAAGCTTTTATCTGGCGATTTGAATGTCTCAAAATGAATTCGATCATTATTTATATAGGATTAGCGTATTTCTCATCATGTTCTAAGGTGAACATGAAGCAATTTTTATTTTTATTGATATTTTGGCCGGACAGTAGAGAAAGCCGGCCGGGTGTTTAAATTTTACTGAAAAAAGAGGACATCTCCGGCTTTATCCGGACGAATGATCACCCTAAATACAAGTCAGTGACGTGCTCCGTCCGGCGGCACACGGTGAATTATCGCAATTTCCGTGCTCCGGACGTAAAATTCAGCATTATCCGTGAACAGCCGGGCTGCTTATTTTACCTCACGGCGAGGGTCATTGCCCGGCCAGTGCACGGCACGTCACGTCGACGAGGCAGGCGCGGGCCGAGCCCCGGACGAGCCTCCGGGATTTGTTCCAGTCGCATGTACGCATCTGTAAAATGGACGACGAAGTATTAATTGGCCTGGTGGGACAAAACCCCATGCTGTACGATACGTCCCACCCGAAATACATGGATCCCAAATTCAAGTCTTCCATTTGGAGAGATATAGGAGGAGAATTAAAAGTAGCAAGTAAGTGATTCATCTAGAGCGACGCGAATTTCTTCAACTTCAGACCGGTTTCAATCTCTTTTTGTCTCGTCAGCACAGTATATTATTTGACGGTAATCAGTGGAACTAAACTTTGATCAATGGATCTTTGCGTGCACGTCATAGATAGCTGAACATTTTCATGCGTTTGTTCTCTCTACGATAAGTTAAATTAGATGCAATCGTGTGTGTACGTATGTCGTCCAATGCTTCGGTAATGACGCACACGCAAAGATCTATTGATCAAACCATACAAATATCCAAATATCAGCGGCAGCTCGTGGATTTCCTGTTCGATTTCTGTAACAATTTGACAAAAACTGAACTTTTACAGTTTGTACTGTTCCTAACAGGTGGCGCCACTAGTTCTATTTAAATAAATTTACAGTCAGACTTTTGCTCCGGACAAATGGCGATTGTGGGCGTTTTTACAACTCTATGTGGTGGACAGACTATAGTAAGACTTAATTTTACAGAGTCACGAACAGGTTCAATATTCACATATTCAGGCTATATTTCGTCTTTATTAAATCATTGCACATTCATTTTTAACACGTAAATGACAAATATAGCAATATAGTGAAAACTGCGAACCAGTAATTTTGTTATTCGAATACGTTTCAGGTAAACAGTGCAAAAGCCGATGGTCGAATATAAGAGATCAATTCAAGAAGCATCTGTCGAAACGCGAAACGAGAAGCGGCCCGGCGAAGAACAAGAAATACAAATACGAAAATATACTGCAATTTCTGTTGCCGTACATGAACGAGAGACAATCGAAGGGCCACGCCAAGGCCACATTCGATGCCGGCGACGAGGAGATGGATTCCAATCAAGAAGAGACCGAAGGCGAAGAAATCGAGCCTACAAAAGCTGCGGCGGAAAATTCGAAGCTAAAAAGGAAATATACGACAACCGCCGAGTCGCCGCCGTCTGTAACGGAAAATAGAGATCCGATAGATGCCTTCCTTTGCGGAATCGGTGCCACCGTAAAGACCTTTTCACTTTACCATCAGCACGTGGCCAAGGGTCGGATATTTTCTGTGGTGCAAGATTTAGAACTGAAAGAGTTACAAAATGACGATTAATCTGTGATGTTTTTAAATTAAATAAATAATCGATGCGGTTGCGTTTCACGAATCGACTCGCAAAAATCATTTCGCCCAACTCTATACGCAAATGTAGGGCACAAGTTCGTAGATGATGAGGAAATGCAGTTGTGGAATGATGGACGGTTCTTATCTGCGCTCGCAAAATTAATATTTAGAATTCGGATTATAACGTGACAGTAACGTATGAAAATCGTATTGTAACGTATGCAACCTAATAGACAGTAACGTATGAAAATCGTATTGTAACATATGCAACCTAATAGGCAGTGACGTATGAAATACGTATACACTGCGTTGTTGTTGTTGTTGCTTGTGTTCATGAATACGGTCCGTTACATGGAATCAATCAGCGGCGGCTGGTGGATTTCCGTAGGTGAGCCAAAAACAAAGATGCCGCTCGTGCTGCAGTACTCTAATACAGAAAGCAAATATCCAGTTGCTTTTTCGGTCAAATTTTCTTCCGTTGCCTCACCGCCGAACATCCGCGAGCCGCCGCTGGAATCAATCGTTATATAGTTTGACGGACATTTATAAATACCGACCTAAAATTTGTATTTGTTAATTTTCTCTTACGAATTTCTACATAATTTTTGGCAGGCTTTAAAGGCCACTTCACAGCCGAGTGACGCTCTCTAGAAGGGTAGGGGGTGTTTTCAAATTTTTAGAAAAAATACAGATGAAAGCTCGTCTTACCCCGAACCATCCCTGAAAGTTTCAACTCTCTGATATAAATAGAAAAAAAGAAATCACTAAAAGAAGAAAAACGAAAAACCGGATGACGCGCTCTAGAAGGGTAGAGGGTGTTTTAAAATTTTTGAAAAAAATACAGATGAAGGCTCGTCTTACCCCGAACCTCCCCTAAAAGTTTCAACTCTCCGATATAAAAGGAAAAAAATACGTCCTCGAAAGAAATAAAAAGGAAAGAAAAAAATGTCCGGGGTGGGCCGAATAGAGCGCTCTGGAGGGGCGGGGGGTGGTCGGAAGGTTCTGAAAAAATTAGGGATTACGGGCCGTCTCACCCCCCGCCTACCCTGCAAGTTTCATCTCTTCGATTTCCATAGAAAAAAATACGTCCCCGAAAGTACGCCGGAAAATAGAAAAGGGGGCGTGGCCTGATTGGGGCAAAAATTCAAAAATCGGGCACCGAGAGTCTCTTTGGAAAGGATTTTAATTTGTAAAAAACATGGCCGCCACCCTCCCCCTTCGCCGCTAACCGACTTCTCCTCCGGCGCGTTTTGATGTTTTTTTTTGGATTTTCAAAAATTCGCCCAGAGGGCTCTGCTGGTTTTAGAGGGGCGGGAGTGGTCGGGATCGACTCGATCGACAATTTTACGCAATGTGAGAAAAAAAAATTCGAGCGTACTTTAAAACACACTTGCAGGGGGTGTGTGGGGCTTGAGTGTCAAAATTTAATAATTTTCTTCATTTGGCGCCCTCTATACGACTGCAAAATTTCAACTCGATACGATTTATAGTTTCGGCTGGTCACGTTTATGCCTTACTCGTTTAGTTTATCACACGGGAACAGAACGAGAACGGGAACCAAAAGTTAAATTATATCCCACATAGCACACTTCGTCCACTGTACGTACATTATTCGTCCAAATTACGTACATTCGTCCATGGGGGTAATATGAACGTACAGTGTACGTACATTATTGTACGTACATTGTACGTATTATTGTACGTACATTGTACGTACAAAAATATACGTCCATGGTACGTACATCACTGTACGAACATAAATATACGCCCATAGTACGTACATATCCGGACGAATATATAAATATACCCCCACCATGCAGGATGGACCGCAAGCAAATCAAACAGAGGGCGCCCCAATAATAAACCGACGGAATGGTAGCGGTGGCCATTTAAAAAGGGCAGCAGGCATGTCAACGGGCAGACTTCGGCTCATCGTCGTTAGGTAAACCTGACCGATAGCCGAAGCGATAAGCTCTCACCATGGCTTGTCCGCGCCAGGGCCAACGGCACCCCCATATAAGAATCAGCCTTTCTTGTAAATAAATAAATCGGCTTTGAAACCCCCTTTTGTCTTTGATTGGAATTGGAAATTTCGATTAATTACTTGCACGTGTTAATGTTAATAAATTTGGCACAAAATTTTTCTTTGTTGTATTGGAACCAAACTGGGGGATGTCATAAACAAAATTTGATTTTTTTAATGGCGTAATTCCTATGTACGTAAATTTGTATATCCTGATTTGCTACAATGCTGTACCAAATGGACATACTACGTACGTACACGGGATGAAAACTATACGTCCATAGTACGTACATAGGACGTACTTGTCCTACATACGTACATTTGAGTACGTCCTATGTACGTAAATTTGTGTACGTCCAGAATTGGTACAATGTTGTGCCAAATGGACGTACCACGTACGTACATGGGACGAAAGCGGACCAAGATGTACGTACATTGGACGTGTGCATTTCTAAAACAATACGTCCATAGTACGTACATAGGACGTACTTGTGCTATATGGGATAATTCACATGTTGACATACACTAACTAAACTTTCACACAGAAATTCCGAATAAATGCAAAGGTAAGCTCATTAACAAAAAGCCGCCGAATGTCTTTTCTTAGTTCTTGGAAAATTTGAAAATATCAAAATGTCAGCTTGACACTTGCCAATTATTTTAGAAAAAAAAGTACCACATGGCCAACAATCTCTAATCCGACTAATTGACGTACGAGGAGCACAGATTTGCAAACCGCGTTCAATTTGGAGTTTTCGTTTGGCCGCTACGGCCGATCAAAGTCTGAAAAATCAATTATTTTCGTAAATTTTCAAAAATGTTCACTGTGACTGATTAATTTTTTTCCCATTGAAGTTAGCTGAAATTTTTTAACGGCAATCAATTTCTCTCGTCTTTCTGATGAAAATAAAGTTAAATTCAATAGTCTACGATGATTTTTAAGAAAGTTGCATTTTTTAACAAAATTTCCAAGGGGTTTGGTCATGTTTTTTTTCACGATTTTATCAAAAATTCAAATTTTCTAATCCGACTAATTGACGCACGAGGAGCTCAGATTTGCAAACCGCGTTCAATTTGGAGTTTTCGTTTGGCCGCTACGGCCGATCAAAGTCTGAAAAATCAATTATTTTCGTAAATTTTCCAAAATCCTCATGGTGACTGACTAATTTTTTTGCTATTGAAGTTAGCTGAAATTTTTTAACGGCAATCAATTTCTCTCGTCTTTCTGATGAAAATAAAGTTAAATTCAATAGTCTACGATGATTTTTAAGAAAGTTGCATTTTTTAACAAAATTTCCAAGGGGGTTAGTCATGTTTTTTTTCGAGTTTTCATCAAAAAATAAAAATGTCTAATCCGACTAATTGGCGTACGAGGAGCTCAGATTTGCAAACTGCGTTCAATTTGGAGTTTTCGTTTGGCCGCTACGGCCGATTAAAGTCTAAAAAATCAATTATTTTCGTAAATTTTCCAAAATCCTCATGGTGACTGACTAATTTTTTTGCTATTGAAGTTAGCTGAAATTTTTTAACGGCAATCAATTTCTCTCGTCTTTCTGATGAAAATAAAGTTAAATTCAATAGTCTACGATGATTTTTAAGAAAGTTGCATTTTTTAACAAATTTCCTAGGGGTTTACTCATGTCTTTTTTTCGAGTTTTCATCAAAAAATAAAAATGTCTAATCCGACTAATTGGCGTACGAGGAGCTCAGATTTGCAAACCGCGTTCAATTTGGAGTTTTCGTTTGGCCGCTACGGCCGATCAAAGTCTAAAAAAACAATTATTTTCGTAAATTTTCCAAAATCCTCATGGTGACTGACTAATTTTTTTGCTATTGAAGTTAGCTGAAATTTTTTAACGGCAATCAATTTCTCTCGTCTTTCTGATGAAAATAAAGTTAAATTCAATAGTCTACGATGATTTTTAAGAAAGTTGCATTTTTTAACAAATTTCCTAGGGGTTTACTCATGTCTTTTTTTCGAGTTTTCATCAAAAAATAAAAATGTCTAATCCGACTAATTGGCGTACGAGGAGCTCAGATTTGCAAACCGCGTTCAATTTGGAGTTTTCGTTTGGCCGCTACGGCCGATTAAAGTCTAAAAAATCAATTATTTTCGTAAATTTTCCAAAATCCTCATGGTGACTGACTAATTTTTTTGCTATTGAAGTTAGCTGAAATTTTTTAACGGCAATCAATTTCTCTCGTCTTTCTGATGAAAATAAAGTTAAATTCAATAGTCTACGATGATTTTTAAGAAAGTTGCATTTTTTAACAAATTTCCTAGGGGTTTACTCATGTCTTTTTTTCGAGTTTTCATCAAAAAATAAAAATGTCTAATCCGACTAATTGGCGTACGAGGAGCTCAGATTTGCAAACCGCGTTCAATTTGGAGTTTTCGTTTGGCCGCTACGGCCGATCAAAGTCTGAAAAATCAATTATTTTCGTAAATTTTCCAAAATCCTCATGGTGACTGACTAATTTTTTTGCTATTGAAGTTAGCTGAAATTTTTTAACGGCAATCAATTTCTCTCGTCTTTCTGATGAAAATAAAGTTAAATTCAATAGTCTACGATGATTTTTAAGAAAGTTGCATTTTTTAACAAAATTTCCAAGGGGGTTAGTCATGTTTTTTTTCGAGTTTTCATCAAAAAATAAAAATGTCTAATCCGACTAATTGGCGTACGAGGAGCTCAGATTTGCAAACCGCGTTCAATTTGGAGTTTTCGTTTGGCCGCTACGGCCGATCAAAGTCTGAAAAATCAATTATTTTCGTAAATTTTCCAAAATCCTCATGGTGACTGACTAATTTTTTTGCTATTGAAGTTAGCTGAAATTTTTTAACGGCAATCAATTTCTCTCGTCTTTCTGATGAAAATAAAGTTAAATTCAATAGTCTACGATGATTTTTAAGAAAGTTGCATTTTTTAACAAAATTTCCAAGGGGGTTAGTCATGTTTTTTTTCGAGTTTTCATCAAAAAATAAAAATGTCTAATCCGACTAATTGGCGTACGAGGAGCTCAGATTTGCAAACTGCGTTCAATTTGGAGTTTTCGTTTGGCCGCTACGGCCGATTAAAGTCTAAAAAATCAATTATTTTCGTAAATTTTCCAAAATCCTCATGGTGACTGACTAATTTTTTTGCTATTGAAGTTAGCTGAAATTTTTTAACGGCAATCAATTTCTCTCGTCTTTCTGATGAAAATAAAGTTAAATTCAATAGTCTACGATGATTTTTAAGAAAGTTGCATTTTTTAACAAATTTCCTAGGGGTTTACTCATGTCTTTTTTTCGAGTTTTCATCAAAAAATAAAAATGTCTAATCCGACTAATTGGCGTACGAGGAGCTCAGATTTGCAAACCGCGTTCAATTTGGAGTTTTCGTTTGGCCGCTACGGCCGATCAAAGTCTGAAAAATCAATTATTTTCGTAAATTTTCCAAAATCCTCATGGTGACTGACTAATTTTTTTGCTATTGAAGTTAGCTGAAATTTTTTAACGGCAATCAATTTCTCTCGTCTTTCTGATGAAAATAAAGTTAAATTCAATAGTCTACGATGATTTTTAAGAAAGTTGCATTTTTTAACAAAATTTCCAAGGGGGTTAGTCATGTTTTTTTTCGAGTTTTCATCAAAAAATAAAAATGTCTAATCCGACTAATTGGCGTACGAGGAGCTCAGATTTGCAAACCGCGTTCAATTTGGAGTTTTCGTTTGGCCGCTACGGCCGATCAAAGTCTGAAAAATCAATTATTTTCGTAAATTTTCCAAAATCCTCATGGTGACTGACTAATTTTTTTGCTATTGAAGTTAGCTGAAATTTTTTAACGGCAATCAATTTCTCTCGTCTTTCTGATGAAAATAAAGTTAAATTCAATAGTCTACGATGATTTTTAAGAAAGTTGCATTTTTTAACAAAATTTCCAAGGGGGTTAGTCATGTTTTTTTTCGAGTTTTCATCAAAAAATAAAAATGTCTAATCCGACTAATTGGCGTACGAGGAGCTCAGATTTGCAAACCGCGTTCAATTTGGAGTTTTCGTTTGGCCGCTACGGCCGATCAAAGTCTGAAAAATCAATTATTTTCGTAAATTTTCCAAAATCCTCATGGTGACTGACTAATTTTTTTGCTATTGAAGTTAGCTGAAATTTTTTAACGGCAATCAATTTCTCTCGTCTTTCTGATGAAAATAAAGTTAAATTCAATAGTCTACGATGATTTTTAAGAAAGTTGCATTTTTTAACAAAATTTCCAAGGGGGTTAGTCATGTTTTTTTTCGAGTTTTCATCAAAAAATAAAAATGTCTAATCCGACTAATTGGCGTACGAGGAGCTCAGATTTGCAAACTGCGTTCAATTTGGAGTTTTCGTTTGGCCGCTACGGCCGATTAAAGTCTAAAAAATCAATTATTTTCGTAAATTTTCCAAAATCCTCATGGTGACTGACTAATTTTTTTGCTATTGAAGTTAGCTGAAATTTTTTAACGGCAATCAATTTCTCTCGTCTTTCTGATGAAAATAAAGTTAAATTCAATAGTCTACGATGATTTTTAAGAAAGTTGCATTTTTTAACAAATTTCCTAGGGGTTTACTCATGTCTTTTTTTCGAGTTTTCATCAAAAAATAAAAATGTCTAATCCGACTAATTGGCGTACGAGGAGCTCAGATTTGCAAACCGCGTTCAATTTGGAGTTTTCGTTTGGCCGCTACGGCCGATCAAAGTCTAAAAAAACAATTATTTTCGTAAATTTTCCAAAATCCTCATGGTGACTGACTAATTTTTTTGCTATTGAAGTTAGCTGAAATTTTTTAACGGCAATCAATTTCTCTCGTCTTTCTGATGAAAATAAAGTTAAATTCAATAGTCTACGATGATTTTTAAGAAAGTTGCATTTTTTAACAAATTTCCTAGGGGTTTACTCATGTCTTTTTTTCGAGTTTTCATCAAAAAATAAAAATGTCTAATCCGACTAATTGGCGTACGAGGAGCTCAGATTTGCAAACCGCGTTCAATTTGGAGTTTTCGTTTGGCCGCTACGGCCGATTAAAGTCTAAAAAATCAATTATTTTCGTAAATTTTCCAAAATCCTCATGGTGACTGACTAATTTTTTTGCTATTGAAGTTAGCTGAAATTTTTTAACGGCAATCAATTTCTCTCGTCTTTCTGATGAAAATAAAGTTAAATTCAATAGTCTACGATGATTTTTAAGAAAGTTGCATTTTTTAACAAATTTCCTAGGGGTTTACTCATGTCTTTTTTTCGAGTTTTCATCAAAAAATAAAAATGTCTAATCCGACTAATTGGCGTACGAGGAGCTCAGATTTGCAAACCGCGTTCAATTTGGAGTTTTCGTTTGGCCGCTACGGCCGATTAAAGTCTAAAAAATCAATTATTTTCGTAAATTTTCCAAAATCCTCATGGTGACTGACTAATTTTTTTGCTATTGAAGTTAGCTGAAATTTTTTAACGGCAATCAATTTCTCTCGTCTTTCTGATGAAAATAAAGTTAAATTCAATAGTCTACGATGATTTTTAAGAAAGTTGCATTTTTTAACAAAATTTCCAAGGGGGTTAGTCATGTTTTTTTTCACGATTTCATCAAAAAATAAAAATGTCTAATCCGACTAATTGACGTACGAGGAGCTCAGATTTGCAAACTGCGTTCAATTTGGAGTTTTCGTTTGGCCGCTACGGCCGATCAAAGTCTGAAAAATCAATTATTTTCGTAAATTTTCCAAAATCCTCATGGTGACTGACTAATTTTTTTGCTATTGAAGTTAGCTGAAATTTTTTAACGGCAATCAATTTCTCTCATCTTTCTGATGAAAATAAAGTTAAATTCAATAGTCTACGATGATTTTTAAGAAAGTTGCATTTTTTAACAAAATTTCCAAGGGGGTTAGTCATGTTTTTTTTTCACGATTTCATCAAAAAAAAAAAAATGTCTAATCCGACTAATTGACGTACGAGGAGCTCAGATTTGCAAACCGCGTTCAATTTGGAGTTTTCGTTTGGCCGCTACGGCCGATCAAAGTCTGAAAAATCAATTATTTTCGTAAATTTTCCAAAATCCTCATGGTGACTGACTAATTTTTTTGCTATTGAAGTTAGCTGAAATTTTTTAACGGCAATCAATTTCTCTCGTCTTTCTGATGAAAATAAAGTTAAATTCAATAGTCTACGATGATTTTTAAGAAAGTTGCATTTTTTAACAAAATTTCCAAGGGGGTTAGTCATGTTTTTTTTCGAGTTTTCATCAAAAAATAAAAATGTCTAATCCGACTAATTGACGTACGAGGAGCTCAGATTTGCAAACCGCGTTCAATTTGGAGTTTTCGTTTGACCGCTACGGCCGATCAAAGTCTGAAAAATCAATTATTTTCGTAAATTTTCCAAAATCCTCATGGTGACTGACTAATTTTTTTGCTATTGAAGTTAGCTGAAATTTTTTAACGGCAATCAATTTCTCTCGTCTTTCTGATGAAAATAAAGTTAAATTCAATAGTCTACGATGATTTTTAAGAAAGTTGCATTTTTTAACAAATTTCCTAGGGGTTTACTCATGTCTTTTTTTCGAGTTTTCATCAAAAAATAAAAATGTCTAATCCGACTAATTGGCGTACGAGGAGCTCAGATTTGCAAACCGCGTTCAATTTGGAGTTTTCGTTTGGCCGCTACGGCCGATTAAAGTCTAAAAAATCAATTATTTTCGTAAATTTTCCAAAATCCTCATGGTGACTGACTAATTTTTTTGCTATTGAAGTTAGCTGAAATTTTTTAACGGCAATCAATTTCTCTCGTCTTTCTGATGAAAATAAAGTTAAATTCAATAGTCTACGATGATTTTTAAGAAAGTTGCATTTTTTAACAAATTTCCTAGGGGTTTACTCATGTCTTTTTTTCGAGTTTTCATCAAAAAATAAAAATGTCTAATCCGACTAATTGGCGTACGAGGAGCTCAGATTTGCAAACCGCGTTCAATTTGGAGTTTTCGTTTGGCCGCTACGGCCGATTAAAGTCTAAAAAATCAATTATTTTCGTAAATTTTCCAAAATCCTCATGGTGACTGACTAATTTTTTTGCTATTGAAGTTAGCTGAAATTTTTTAACGGCAATCAATTTCTCTCGTCTTTCTGATGAAAATAAAGTTAAATTCAATAGTCTACGATGATTTTTAAGAAAGTTGCATTTTTTAACAAAATTTCCAAGGGGGTTAGTCATGTTTTTTTTCGAGTTTTCATCAAAAAATAAAAATGTCTAATCCGACTAATTGGCGTACGAGGAGCTCAGATTTGCAAACCGCGTTCAATTTGGAGTTTTCGTTTGGCCGCTACGGCCGATTAAAGTCTAAAAAATCAATTATTTTCGTAAATTTTCCAAAATCCTCATGGTGACTGACTAATTTTTTTGCTATTGAAGTTAGCTGAAATTTTTTAACGGCAATCAATTTCTCTCGTCTTTCTGATGAAAATAAAGTTAAATTCAATAGTCTACGATGATTTTTAAGAAAGTTGCATTTTTTAACAAATTTCCTAGGGGTTTACTCATGTCTTTTTTTCGAGTTTTCATCAAAAAATAAAAATGTCTAATCCGACTAATTGGCGTACGAGGAGCTCAGATTTGCAAACCGCGTTCAATTTGGAGTTTTCGTTTGGCCGCTACGGCCGATTAAAGTCTAAAAAATCAATTATTTTCGTAAATTTTCCAAAATCCTCATGGTGACTGACTAATTTTTTTGCTATTGAAGTTAGCTGAAATTTTTTAACGGCAATCAATTTCTCTCGTCTTTCTGATGAAAATAAAGTTAAATTCAATAGTCTACGATGATTTTTAAGAAAGTTGCATTTTTTAACAAAATTTCCAAGGGGGTTAGTCATGTTTTTTTTCACGATTTCATCAAAAAATAAAAATGTCTAATCCGACTAATTGACGTACGAGGAGCTCAGATTTGCAAACCGCGTTCAATTTGGAGTTTTCGTTTGGCCGCTACGGCCGATCAAAGTCTGAAAAATCAATTATTTTCGTAAATTTTCCAAAATCCTCATGGTGACTGACTAATTTTTTTGCTATTGAAGTTAGCTGAAATTTTTTAACGGCAATCAATTTCTCTCGTCTTTCTGATGAAAATAAAGTTAAATTCAATAGTCTACGATGATTTTTAAGAAAGTTGCATTTTTTAACAAATTTCCTAGGGGTTTACTCATGTCTTTTTTTCGAGTTTTCATCAAAAAATAAAAATGTCTAATCCGACTAATTGGCGTACGAGGAGCTCAGATTTGCAAACCGCGTTCAATTTGGAGTTTTCGTTTGGCCGCTACGGCCGATCAAAGTCTAAAAAAACAATTATTTTCGTAAATTTTCCAAAATCCTCATGGTGACTGACTAATTTTTTTGCTATTGAAGTTAGCTGAAATTTTTTAACGGCAATCAATTTCTCTCGTCTTTCTGATGAAAATAAAGTTAAATTCAATAGTCTACGATGATTTTTAAGAAAGTTGCATTTTTTAACAAATTTCCTAGGGGTTTACTCATGTCTTTTTTTCGAGTTTTCATCAAAAAATAAAAATGTCTAATCCGACTAATTGGCGTACGAGGAGCTCAGATTTGCAAACCGCGTTCAATTTGGAGTTTTCGTTTGGCCGCTACGGCCGATTAAAGTCTAAAAAATCAATTATTTTCGTAAATTTTCCAAAATCCTCATGGTGACTGACTAATTTTTTTGCTATTGAAGTTAGCTGAAATTTTTTAACGGCAATCAATTTCTCTCGTCTTTCTGATGAAAATAAAGTTAAATTCAATAGTCTACGATGATTTTTAAGAAAGTTGCATTTTTTAACAAATTTCCTAGGGGTTTACTCATGTCTTTTTTTCGAGTTTTCATCAAAAAATAAAAATGTCTAATCCGACTAATTGGCGTACGAGGAGCTCAGATTTGCAAACTGCGTTCAATTTGGAGTTTTCGTTTGGCCGCTACGGCCGATTAAAGTCTAAAAAATCAATTATTTTCGTAAATTTTCCAAAATCCTCATGGTGACTGACTAATTTTTTTGCTATTGAAGTTAGCTGAAATTTTTTAACGGCAATCAATTTCTCTCGTCTTTCTGATGAAAATAAAGTTAAATTCAATAGTCTACGATGATTTTTAAGAAAGTTGCATTTTTTAACAAAATTTCCAAGGGGGTTAGTCATGTTTTTTTTCACGATTTCATCAAAAATAAAAATGTCTAATCCGACTAATTGACGTACGAGGAGCTCAGATTTGCAAACTGCGTTCAATTTGGAGTTTTCGTTTGGCCGCTACGGCCGATCAAAGTCTGAAAAATCAATTATTTTCGTAAATTTTCCAAAATCCTCATGGTGACTGACTAATTTTTTTGCTATTGAAGTTAGCTGAAATTTTTTAACGGCAATCAATTTCTCTCATCTTTCTGATGAAAATAAAGTTAAATTCAATAGTCTACGATGATTTTTAAGAAAGTTGCATTTTTTAACAAAATTTCCAAGGGGGTTAGTCCATGTTTTTTTTTCACGATTTCATCAAAAAAAAAAAATGTCTAATCCGACTAATTGACGTACGAGGAGCTCAGATTTGCAAACCGCGTTCAATTTGGAGTTTTCGTTTGGCCGCTACGGCGATCAAAGTCTGAAAAATCAATTATTTTCGTAAATTTTCCAAAATCCTCATGGTGACTGACTAATTTTTTTTGCTATTGAAGTTAGCTGAAATTTTTTAACGGCAATCAATTTCTCTCGTCTTTCTGATGAAAATAAAGTTAAATTCAATAGTCTACGATGATTTTTAAGAAAGTTGCATTTTTTAACAAAATTTCCAAGGGGGTTAGTCATGTTTTTTTTCGAGTTTTCATCAAAAAATAAAAATGTCTAATCCGACTAATTGACGTACGAGGAGCTCAGATTTGCAAACCGCGTTCAATTTGGAGTTTTCGTTTGGCCGCTACGGCCGATCAAACTCTGAAAAATCAATTATTTTCGTAAATTTTCCAAAATCCTCATGGTGACTGACTAATTTTTTTGCTATTGAAGTTAGCTGAAATTTTTTAACGGCAATCAATTTCTCTCGTCTTTCTGATGAAAATAAAGTTAAATTCAATAGTCTACGATGATTTTTAAGAAAGTTGCATTTTTTAACAAAATTTCCAAGGGGGTTAGTCATGTTTTTTTTCGAGTTTTCATCAAAAAATAAAAATATCTAATCCGACTAATTGACGTACGAGGAGCTCAGATTTGCAAACCGCGTTCAATTTGGAGTTTTCGTTTGGCCGCTACGGCCGATCAAACTCTGAAAAATCAATTATTTTCGTAAATTTTCCAAAATCCTCATGGTGACTGACTAATTTTTTTTGCTATTGAAGTTAGCTGAAATTTTTTAACGGCAATCAATTTCTCTCGTCTTTCCGATGAAAATAAAGTTAAATTCAATAGTCTACGATGATTTTTAAGAAAGTTGCATTTTTTAACAAAATTTCCAAGTCATGTTTTTTTTCGAGTTTTCATCAAAAAATAAAATGTCTAATCCGACTAATTGACGTACGAGGAGCTCAGATTTGCAACCGCGTTCAATTTGGAGTTTTCGTTTGGCCGCTCTACGGCCGATCAAAGTCTGAAAAATCAATTATTTTCGTAAATTTTCCAAAATCCTCATGGTGACTGACTAATTTTTTTGCTATTGAAGTTAGCTGAAATTTTTTAACGGCAATCAATTTCTCTCGTCTTTCCGATGAAAATAAAGTTAAATTCAATAGTCTACGATGATTTTTAAGAAAGTTGCATTTTTTAACAAAATTTCCAAGTCATGTCTTTTTCGAGTTTTCATCAAAAAATAAAAATGTCTAATCCGACTAATTGACGTACGAGGAGCTCAGATTTGCAAACCGCGTTCAATTTGGAGTTTTCGTTTGGCCGCTACGGCCGATCAAAGTCTGAAAAATCAATTATTTTCGTAAATTTTCCAAAATCCTCATGGTGACTGACTAATTTTTTTGCTATTGAAGTTAGCTGAAATTTTTAACGGCAATCAATTTCTCTCGTCTTTCCGATGAAAATAAAGTTAAATTCAATAGTCTACGATGATTTTTAAGAAAGTTGCATTTTTTAACAAAATTTCCAAGTCATGTTTTTTTTCGAGTTTTCATCAAAAAATAAAAATGTCTAATCCGACTAATTGACGTACGAGGAGCTCAGATTTGCAAACCGCGTTCAATTTGGAGTTTTCGTTTGGCCGCTACGGCCGATCAAAGTCTGAAAAATCAATTATTTTCGTAAATTTTCCAAAATCCTCATGGTGACTGACTAATTTTTTTGCTATTGAAGTTAGCTGAATTTTTTAACGGCAATCAATTTCTCTCGTCTTTCTGATGAAAATAAAGTTAAATTCAATAGTCTACGATGATTTTTAAGAAAGTTGCATTTTTTAACAAAATTTCCAAGGGGGTTAGTCATGTTTTTTTTCACGATTTCATCAAAAAATAAAAATGTCTAATCCGACTAATTGACGTACGAGGAGCTCAGATTTGCAAACCGCGTTCAATTTGGAGTTTTCGTTTGGCCGCTACGGCCGATCAAAGTCTGAAAAATCAATTATTTTCGTAAATTTTCCAAATCCTCATGGTGACTGACTAATTTTTTTGCTATTGAAGTTAGCTGAAATTTTTTAACGGCAATCAATTTCTCTCGTCTTTCCGATGAAAATAAAGTTAAATTCAATAGTCTACGATGATTTTTAAGAAAGTTGCATTTTTTAACAAAATTTCCAAGTCATGTTTTTTTTCGAGTTTTCATCAAAAATAAAAATGTCTAATCCGACTAATTGACGTACGAGGAGCTCAGATTTGCAAACCGCGTTCAATTTGGAGTTTTCGTTTGGCCGCTACGGCCGATCAAAGTCTGAAAAATCAATTATTTTCGTAAATTTTCCAAAATCCTCATGGTGACTGACTAATTTTTTTGCTATTGAAGTTAGCTGAAATTTTTTAACGGCAATCAATTTCTCTCGTCTTTCTGATGAAAATAAAGTTAAATTCAATAGTCTACGATGATTTTTAAGAAAGTTGCATTTTTTTAACAAAATTTCCAAGGGGGTTAGTCATGTTTTTTTTTCACGATTTCATCAAAAAATAAAAATGTCTAATCCGACTAATTGACGTACGAGGAGCTCAGATTTGCAAACCGCGTTCAATTTGGAGTTTTCGTTTGGCCGCTACGGCCGATCAAAGTCTGAAAAATCAATTATTTTCGTAAATTTTCCAAAATCCTCATGGTGACTGACTAATTTTTTTGCTATTGAAGTTAGCTGAAATTTTTTAACGGCAATCAATTTCTCTCGTCTTTCCGATGAAAATAAAGTTAAATTCAATAGTCTACGATGATTTTTAAGAAAGTTGCATTTTTTAACAAAATTTCCAAGTCATGTTTTTTTTCGAGTTTTCATCAAAAAATAAAAATGTCTAATCCGACTAATTGACGTACGAGGAGCTCAGATTGCAAACCGCGTTCAATTTGGAGTTTTCGTTTGGCCGCTACGGCCGATCAAAGTCTGAAAAATCAATTATTTTCGTAAATTTTCCAAAATCCTCATGGTGACTGACTAATTTTTTTGCTATTGAAGTTAGCTGAAATTTTTAACGGCAATCAATTTCTCTCGTCTTTCTGATGAAAATAAAGTTAAATTCAATAGTCTACGATGATTTTTAAGAAAGTTGCATTTTTTAACAAAATTTCCAAGGGGGTTAGTCATGTTTTTTTTCACGATTTCATCAAAAAATAAAAATGTCTAATCCGACTAATTGACGTACGAGGAGCTCAGATTTGCAAACCGCGTTCAATTTGGAGTTTTCGTTTGGCCGCTACGGCCGATCAAAGTCTGAAAAATCAATTATTTTCGTAAATTTTCCAAATCCTCATGGTGACTGACTAATTTTTTTGCTATTGAAGTTAGCTGAAATTTTTTAACGGCAATCAATTTCTCTCGTCTTCTGATGAAATAAAGTTAAATTCAATAGTCTACGATGATTTTTAAGAAAGTTGCATTTTTTAACAAAATTTCCAAGGGGGTTAGTCATGTTTTTTTTTCGAGTTTTCATCAAAAAATAAAAATGTCTAATCCGACTAATTGACGTACGAGGAGCTCAGATTTGCAAACCGCGTTCAATTTGGAGTTTTCGTTTGGCCGCTACGGCCGATCAAAGTCTGAAAAATCAATTATTTTCGTAAATTTTCCAAAATCCTCATGGTGACTGACTAATTTTTTTGCTATTGAAGTTAGCTGAAATTTTTTAACGGCAATCAATTTCTCTCGTCTTTCTGATGAAATAAAGTTAAATTCAATAGTCTACGATGATTTTTAAGAAAGTTGCATTTTTTAACAAAATTTCCAAAGGGGTTAGTCATGTTTTTTTTCGAGTTTTCATCAAAAAATAAAAATGTCTAATCCGACTAATTGACGTACGAGGAGCTCAGATTTGCAAACCGCGTTCAATTTGGAGTTTTCGTTTGGCCGCTACGGCCGATCAAAGTCTGAAAAATCAATTATTTTCGTAAATTTTCCAAAATCCTCATGGTGACTGACTAATTTTTTTGCTATTGAAGTTAGCTGAAATTTTTTAACGGCAATCAATTTCTCTCGTCTTTCTGATGAAAATAAAGTTAAATTCAATAGTCTACGATGATTTTAAGAAAGTTGCATTTTTTAACAAAATTTCAAGGGGGTTAGTCATGTTTTTTTTCACGATTTCATCAAAAAATAAAAATGTCTAATCCGACTAATTGACGTACGAGGAGCTCAGATTTGCAAACCGCGTTCAATTTGGAGTTTTCGTTTGGCCGCTACGGCCGATCAAACTCTGAAAAATCAATTATTTTCGTAAATTTTCCAAATCCTCATGGTGACTGACTAATTTTTTTGCTATGAAGTTAGCTGAAATTTTTTAACGGCAATCAATTTCTCTCATCTTTCTGATGAAAATAAAGTTAAATTCAATAGTCTACGATGATTTTTAAGAAAGTTGCATTTTTTAACAAAATTTCCAAGGGTTTTTAACAAATTTTCCAAGGGTTAGTCCTGTTTTTTTTCGAGTTTTCATCAAAAAATAAAAATGTCTAATCCGACTAATTGACGTACGAGGAGCTCAGATTTGCAAACCGCGTCAATTTGGAGTTTTCGTTTGGCCGCTACGGCCGATCAAACTCTGAAAAATCAATTATTTTCGTAAATTTTCCAAAATCCTCATGGTGACTGACTAATTTTTTTGCTATTGAAGTTAGCTGAAATTTTTTAACGGCAATCAATTTCTCTCATCTTTCTGATGAAAATAAAGTTAAATTCAATAGTCTACGATGATTTTTAAGAAAGTTGCATTTTTTAACAAAATTTCCAAGGGTTTTTAACAAATTTTCCAAGGGTTAGTCCTGTTTTTTTTTCGAGTTTTCATCAAAAAATAAAAATGTCTAATCCGACTAATTGACGTACGAGGAGCTCAGATTTGCAAACCGCGTTCAATTTGGAGTTTTCGTTTGGCCGCTACGGCCGATCAAACTCTGAAAAATCAATTATTTTCGTAAATTTTCCAAAATCCTCATGGTGACTGACTAATTTTTTTGCTATTGAAGTTAGCTGAAATTTTTAACGGCAATCAATTTCTCTCGTCTTTCCGATGAAAATAAAGTTAAATTCAATAGTCTACGATGATTTTTAAGAAAGTTGCATTTTTTAACAAAATTTCCAAGTCATGTTTTTTTTTCGAGTTTTCATCAAAAAATAAAAATGTCTAATCCGACTAATTGACGTACGAGGAGCTCAGATTTGCAAACCGCGTTCAATTTGGAGTTTTCGTTTGGCCGCTACGGCCGATCAAAGTCTGAAAAATCAATTATTTTCGTAAATTTTCCAAAATCCTCATGGTGACTGACTAATTTTTTTGCTATTGAAGTTAGCTGAAATTTTTTAACGGCAATCAATTTCTCTCGTCTTTCTGATGAAAATAAAGTTAAATTCAATAGTCTACGATGATTTTTAAGAAAGTTGCATTTTTTAACAAATTTCCTAGGGGTTAGTCATGTTTTTTTTCACGATTTCATCAAAAAATAAAAATGTCTAATCCGACTAATTGACGTACGAGGAGCTCAGATTTGCAAACCGCGTTCAATTTGGAGTTTTCGTTTGGCCGCTACGGCCGATCAAAGTCTGAAAAATCAATTATTTTCGTAAATTTTCCAAAATCCTCATGGTGACTGACTAATTTTTTTGCTATTGAAGTTAGCTGAAATTTTTTAACGGCAATCAATTTCTCTCGTCTTTCTGATGAAAATAAAGTTAAATTCAATAGTCTACGATGATTTTTAAGAAAGTTGCATTTTTTAACAAAATTTCCAAGGGGGTTAGTCATGTTTTTTTCGAGTTTTCATCAAAAAATAAAAATATCTAATCCGACTAATTGACGTACGAGGAGCTCAGATTTGCAACCGCGTTCAATTTGGAGTTTTCGTTTGGCCGCTACGGCCGATCAAAGTCTGAAAAATCAATTATTTTCGTAAATTTTCCAAAATCCTCATGGTGACTGACTAATTTTTTTGCTATTGAAGTTAGCTGAAATTTTTTAACGGCAATCAATGTTCTCTCGTCTTTCTGATGAAAATAAAGTTAAATTCAATAGTCTACGATGATTTTTAAGAAAGTTGCATTTTTTAACAAAATTTCCAAAGGGGTTAGTCATGTTTTTTTTCGAGTTTTCATCAAAAAATAAAAATGTCTAATCCGACTAATTGACGTACGAGGAGCTCAGATTTGCAACCGCGTTCAATTTGGAGTTTTCGTTTGGCCGCTACGGCCGATCAAACTCTGAAAAATCAATTATTTTCGTAAATTTTCCAAAATCCTCATGGTGACTGACTAATTTTTTTTGCTATTGAAGTTAGCTGAAATTTTTTAACGGCAATCAATTTCTCTCGTCTTTCTGATGAAAATAAAGTTAAATTCAATAGTCTACGATGATTTTTAAGAAAGTTGCATTTTTTAACAAAATTTCCAAGGGGGTTAGTCATGTTTTTTTTCGAGTTTTCATCAAAAAATAAAAATGTCTAATCCGACTAATTGACGTACGAGGAGCTCAGATTTGCAAACCGCGTTCAATTTGGAGTTTTCGTTTGGCCGCTACGGCCGATCAAAGTCTGAAAAATCAATTATTTTCGTAAATTTTCCAAAATCCTCATGGTGACTGACTAATTTTTTTTGCTATTGAAGTTAGCTGAAATTTTTTAACGGCAATCAATTTCTCTCGTCTTTCTGATGAAAATAAAGTTAAATTCAATAGTCTACGATGATTTTTAAGAAAATTGCATTTTTTAACAAAATTTCCAAGGGGGTTAGTCATGTTTTTTTTCGAGTTTTCATCAAAAAATAAAAATGTCTAATCCGACTAATTGACGTACGAGGAGCTCAGATTTGCAAACCGCGTTCAATTTGGAGTTTTCGTTTGGCCGCTACGGCCGATCAAAGTCTGAAAAATCAATTATTTTCGTAAATTTTCCAAAATCCTCATGGTGACTGACTAATTTTTTTGCTATTGAAGTTAGCTGAAATTTTTTAACGGCAATCAATTTCTCTCGTCTTTCTGATGAAAATAAAGTTAAATTCAATAGTCTACGATGATTTTTAAGAAAGTTGCATTTTTTAACAAAATTTCCAAGGGGGTTAGTCATGTTTTTTTTCACGATTTCATCAAAAAATAAAAATGTCTAATCCGACTAATTGACGTACGAGGAGCTCAGATTTGCAAACCGCGTTCAATTTGGAGTTTTCGTTTGGCCGCTACGGCCGATCAAAGTCTGGAAAATCAATTATTTTCGTAAATTTTCCAAAATCCTCATGGTGACTGACTAATTTTTTTGCTATTGAAGTTAGCTGAAATTTTTTAACGGCAATCAATTTCTCTCGTCTTTCTGATGAAAATAAAGTTAAATTCAATAGTCTACGATGATTTTTAAGAAAGTTGCATTTTTTAACAAAATTTCCAAGGGGGTTAGTCATGTTTTTTTTCGAGTTTTCATCAAAAAATAAAAATGTCTAATCCGACTAATTGACGTACGAGGAGCTCAGATTTGCAAACCGCGTTCAATTTGGAGTTTTCGTTTGGCCGCTACGCCGATCAAAGTCTGAAAAATCAATTATTTTCGTAAATTTTCCAAAATCCTCATGGTGACTGACTAATTTTTTTGCTATTGAAGTTAGCTGAAATTTTTTAACGGCAATCAATTTCTCTCGTCTTTCTGATGAAAATAAAGTTAAATTCAATAGTCTACGATGATTTTTTAAGAAAGTTGCATTTTTTAACAAAATTTCCAAAGGGGTTAGTCATGTTTTTTTTCGAGTTTTCATCAAAAAATAAAATGTCTAATCCGACTAATTGACGTACGAGGAGCTCAGATTTGCAAACCGCGTTCAATTTGGAGTTTTCGTTTGGCCGCTACGGCCGATCAAAGTCTGAAAAATCAATTATTTTCGTAAATTTCCAAAATCCTCATGGTGACTGACTAATTTTTTTGCTATTGAAGTTAGCTGAAATTTTTAACGGCAATCAATTTCTCTCGTCTTTCTGATGAAAATAAAGTTAAATTCAATAGTCTACGATGATTTTTAAGAAAGTTGCATTTTTTAACAAAATTTCCAAGGGGGTTGTTAGTCATGTTTTTTTCACGATTTCATCAAAAATAAAATGTCTAATCCGACTAATTGACGTACGAGGAGCTCAGATTTGCAAACCGCGTTCAATTTGGAGTTTTCGTTTGGCCGCTACGGCCGATCAAACTCTGAAAAATCAATTATTTTCGTAAATTTTCCAAAATCCTCATGGTGACTGACTAATTTTTTTGCTATTGAAGTTAGCTGAAATTTTTTAACGGCAATCAATTTCTCTCATCTTTCTGATGAAAATAAAGTTAAATTCAATAGTCTACGATGATTTTTAAGAAAGTTGCATTTTTTAACAAAATTTCCAAGGGTTTTTAACAAATTTTCCAAGGGTTAGTCCTGTTTTTTTTCGAGTTTTCATCAAAAAATAAAATGTCTAATCGACTAATTGACGTACGAGGAGCTCAGATTTGCAAACCGCGTTCAATTTGGAGTTTTCGTTTGGCCGCTACGGCCGATCAAACTCTGAAAAATCAATATTTTCGTAAATTTCCAAAATCCTCATGGTGACTGACTAATTTTTTTGCTATTGAAGTTAGCTGAATTTTTTAACGGCAATCAATTTCTCTCGTCTTTCCGATGAAAATAAAGTTAAATTCAATAGTCTACGATGATTTTTAAGAAAGTTGCATTTTTTAACAAAATTTCCAAGTCATGTTTTTTTTCGAGTTTTCATCAAAAAATAAAAATGTCTAATCCGACTAATTGACGTACGAGGAGCTCAGATTTGCAAACCGCGTTCAATTTGGAGTTTTCGTTTGGCCGCTACGGCCGATCAAGTCTGAAAAATCAATTATTTTCGTAAATTTTTCGTAAATTTTCCAAAATCCTCATGGTGACTGACTAATTTTTTTGCTATTGAAGTTAGCTGAAATTTTTTAACGGCAATCAATTTCTCTCGTCTTTCTGATGAAAATAAAGTTAAATTCAATAGTCTACGATGATTTTTAAGAAAGTTGCATTTTTTAACAAAATTTCCAAGGGGGTTAGTCATGTTTTTTTTCACGATTTCATCAAAAAATAAAAATGTCTAATCCGACTAATTGACGTACGAGGAGCTCAGATTTGCAAACCGCGTTCAATTTGGAGTTTTCGTTTGGCCGCTACGGCCGATCAAAGTCTGAAAAATCAATTATTTTCGTAAATTTTCCAAAATCCTCATGGTGACTGACTAATTTTTTTGCTATTGAAGTTAGCTGAAATTTTTTAACGGCAATCAATTTCTCTCGTCTTTCTGATGAAAATAAAGTTAAATTCAATAGTCTACGATGATTTTTAAGAAAGTTGCATTTTTTAACAAAATTTCCAAGGGGGTTAGTCATGTTTTTTTTCGAGTTTTCATCAAAAAATAAAAATATCTAATCCGACTAATTGACGTACGAGGAGCTCAGATTTGCAAACCGCGTTCAATTTGGAGTTTTCGTTTGGCCGCTACGGCCGATCAAACTCTGAAAAATCAATTATTTTCGTAAATTTTCCAAAATCCTCATGGTGACTGACTAATTTTTTTGCTATTGAAGTTAGCTGAAATTTTTTAACGGCAATCAATTTCTCTCGTCTTTCTGATGAAAATAAAGTTAAATTCAATAGTCTACGATGATTTTTAAGAAAGTTGCATTTTTTAACAAAATTTCCAAGGGGGTTAGTCATGTTTTTTTTCGAGTTTTCATCAAAAAATAAAAATGTCTAATCCGACTAATTGACGTACGAGGAGCTCAGATTTGCAAACCGCGTTCAATTTGGAGTTTTCGTTTGGCCGCTACGGCCGATCAAAGTCTGAAAAATCAATTATTTTCGTAAATTTTCCAAAATCCTCATGGTGACTGACTAATTTTTTTGCTATTGAAGTTAGCTGAAATTTTTTAACGGCAATCAATTTCTCTCGTCTTTCTGATGAAAATAAAGTTAAATTCAATAGTCTACGATGATTTTTAAGAAAATTGCATTTTTTAACAAAATTTCCAAGGGGGTTAGTCATGTTTTTTTTCGAGTTTTCATCAAAAAATAAAAATGTCTAATCCGACTAATTGACGTACGAGGAGCTCAGATTTGCAAACCGCGTTCAATTTGGAGTTTTCGTTTGGCCGCTACGGCCGATCAAAGTCTGAAAAATCAATTATTTTCGTAAATTTTCCAAAATCCTCATGGTGACTGACTAATTTTTTTGCTATTGAAGTTAGCTGAAATTTTTTAACGGCAATCAATTTCTCTCGTCTTTCTGATGAAAATAAAGTTAAATTCAATAGTCTACGATGATTTTTAAGAAAGTTGCATTTTTTAACAAAATTTCCAAGGGGGTTAGTCATGTTTTTTTTCACGATTTTCATCAAAAAATAAAAATGTCCTAATCCGACTAATTGACGTACGAGGAGCTCAGATTTGCAAACCGCGTTCAATTTGGAGTTTTCGTTTGGCCGCTACGGCCGATCAAAGTCTGAAAAATCAATTATTTTCGTAAATTTTCCAAAATCCTCATGGTGACTGACTAATTTTTTTGCTATTGAAGTTAGCTGAAATTTTTTAACGGCAATCAATTTTCTCTCGTCTTTCTGATGAAAATAAAGTTAAATTCAATAGTCTACGATGATTTTTAAGAAAATTGCATTTTTTAACAAAATTTCCAAGGGGGTTAGTCATGTTTTTTTTCGAGTTTTCATCAAAAAATAAAAATGTCTAATCCGACTAATTGGACGTACGAGGAGCTCAGATTTGCAAACCGCGTTCAATTTGGAGTTTTCGTTTGGCCGCTACGGCCGATCAAAGTCTGAAAAATCAATTATTTTCGTAAATTTTCCAAAATCCTCATGGTGACTGACTAATTTTTTTGCTATTGAAGTTAGCTGAAATTTTTTAACGGCAATCAATTTCTCTCGTCTTTCTGATGAAAATAAAGTTAAATTCAATAGTCTACGATGAATTTTTAAGAAAAGTTGCATTTTTTAACAAAATTTCCAAGGGGGTTAGTCATGTTTTTTTTCACGATTTCATCAAAAAATAAAAATGTCTAATCCGACTAATTGACGTACGAGGAGCTCAGATTTGCAAACCGCGTTCAATTTTGGAGTTTTCGTTTGGCCGCTACGGCCGATCAAAGTCTGAAAAATCAATTATTTTCGTAAATTTTCCAAAATCCTCATGGTGACTGACTAATTTTTTTGCTATTGAAGTTAGCTGAAATTTTTTAACGGCAATCAATTTCTCTCGTCTTTCTGATGAAAATAAAGTTAAATTCAATAGTCTACGATGATTTTTAAGAAAGTTGCATTTTTTAACAAAATTTTCCAAGGGGGTTAGTCATGTTTTTTTTCGAGTTTTCATCAAAAAATAAAAATATCTAATCCGACTAATTGACGTACGAGGAGCTCAGATTTGCAAACCGCGTTCAATTTGGAGTTTTCGTTTGGCCGCTACGGCCGATCAAACTCTGAAAAATCAATTATTTTCGTAAATTTTCCAAAATCCTCATGGTGACTGACTAATTTTTTTGCTATTGAAGTTAGCTGAAATTTTTTAACGGCAATCAATTTCTCTCGTCTTTCTGATGAAAATAAAGTTAAATTCAATAGTCTACGATGATTTTTAAGAAAGTTGCATTTTTTAACAAAATTTCCAAGGGGGGTTAGTCATGTTTTTTTTTCGAGTTTTCATCAAAAAATAAAAATGTCTAATCCGACTAATTGACGTACGAGGAGCTCAGATTTGCAAACCGCGTTCAATTTGGAGTTTTCGTTTGGCCGCTACGGCCGATCAAAGTCTGAAAAATCAATTATTTTCGTAAATTTTCCAAAATCCTCATGGTGACTGACTAATTTTTTTGCTATTGAAGTTAGCTGAAATTTTTAACGGCAATCAATTTCTCTCGTCTTCTGATGAAAATAAGTTAAATTCAATAGTCTACGATGATTTTTAAGAAAATTGCATTTTTTTAACAAAATTTCCAAGGGGGTTAGTCATGTTTTTTTTCGAGTTTTCATCAAAAAAATAAATGTCTAATCCGACTAATTGACGTACGAGGAGCTCAGATTGCAAACCCGCGTTCAATTTGGAGTTTTCGTTTGGCCGCTACGGCCGATCAAAGTCTGAAAAATCAATTATTTTCGTAAATTTTCCAAAATCCTCATGGTGACTGACTAATTTTTTTGCTATTGAAGTTAGCTGAAATTTTTTATACGGCAATCAATTTCTCTCGTCTTTCTGATGAAAATAAAGTTAAATTCAATAGTTACCTACCGATGATTTTTAAGAAAGTTGCATTTTTTAACAAAATTTCCAAGGGGGTTAGTCATGTTTTTTTCACGATTTCATCAAAAAATAAAAATGTCTAATCCGACTAATTGACGTACGAGGAGCTCAGATTTGCAAACCGCGTTTCAATTTGGGAGTTTTTCGTTTGGCCGCTACGGCCGATCAAAGTCTGAAAAATCAATTATTTTCGTAAATTTTCCAAAATCCTCATGGTGACTGACTAATTTTTTTGCTATTGAAGTTAGCTGAAATTTTTTCTCTCGTCTTTCTGATGAAAATAAAGTTAAATTCAATAGTCTACGATGATTTTTAAGAAAGTTGCATTTTTTAACAAAATTTCCAAGGGGGTTACTCATGTCTTTTTTTCGAGTTTTCATCAAAAAATAAAAATGTCTAATCCGACTAATTGACGTACGAGGAGCTCAGATTTGCAAACCGCGTTCAATTTGGAGTTTTCGTTTGGCCGCTACGGCCGATCAAAGTCTGAAAAATCAATTATTTTCGTAAATTTTCCAAAATCCTCATGGTTACTGACTATTTTTTTTGCTATTGAAGTCAGCTGAATTTTTTTAACGGCAATCGATTTCTCTCGTCTTTCTGATGAAAATAAAGTTAAATTCAATAGTCTACGATGATTTTTAAGAAAGTTGCATTTTTTAACAAAATTTCCAAGGGGGTTAGTCATGTTTTTTTTCACGATTTCATCAAAAAATTAAAATGTCTAATCCGACTAATTGACGTACGAGGAGCTCAGATTTGCAAACCGCGTTCAATTTGGAGTTTTCGTTTGGCCGCTACGGCTACGATGATTTTTAAGAAAGTTGCATTTTTTAACAAAATTTCCAAGGGGGTTAGTCATGTTTTTTTTCACGATTTCATCAAAAAATAAAAATGTCTAATCCGACTAATTGACGTACGAGGAGCTCAGATTTGCAAACCGCGTTCAATTTGGAGTTTTCGTTTGGCCGCTACGGCCTATCAAAGTCTGAAAAATCAATTATTTTCGTAAATTTTCCAAAATCCCCATGGTGACTGACTAATTTTTTTGCTATTGAAGTTAGCTGAAATTTTTTAACGGCAATCGATTTCTCTCGTCTTTCTGATGAAAATAAAGTTAAATTCAATAGTCTACGATGATTTTTAAGAAAGTTGCATTTTTTAACAAAATTTCCAAGGGGTTTAGTCATGTTTTTCTTCGAGTTTTCATCAAAAAATAAAAATGTCTAATCCGACTAATTGACGTACGAGGAGCTCAGATTTGCAAACCGCGTTCAATTTGGAGTTTTCGTTTGGCCGCTACGGCCGATCAAAGTCTGAAAAATCAATTATTTTCGTAAATTTTCCAAAATCCCCATGGTGACTGACTAATTTTTTTGCTATTGAAGTTAGCTGAAATTTTTTAACGGCAATCGATTTCTCTCGTCTTTCTGATGAAAATAAAGTTAAATTCAATAGTCTACGATGATTTTTAAGAAAGTTGCATTTTTTAACAAAATTTCCAAGGGGGTTAGTCATGTTTTTTTTCACGATTTAATCAAAAAATAAAAATGTCTAATCCGACTAATTGACGTACGAGGAGCTCAGATTTGCAAACCGCGTTCAATTTGGAGTTTTCGTTTGGTCGCTACGGCCGATCAAAGTCTGAAAAATCAATTATTTTCGTAAATTTTCCAAAATCCCCATGGTGACTGACTAATTTTTTTGCTATTGAAGTTAGCTGAAATTTTTTACCGGCAATCGATTTCTCTCGTCTTTCTGATGAAAATAAAGTTAAATTCAATAGTCTACGATGATTTTTAAGAAAGTTGCATTTTTTAACAAAATTTCCAAGGGGTTTAGTCATGTTTTTTTTCGAGTTTTCATCAAAAAATAAAAATGTCTAATCCGACTAATTGACGTACGAGGAGCTCAGATTTGCAAACCGCGTTCAATTTGGAGTTTTCGTTTGGCCGCTACGGCCGATCAAAGTCTGAAAAATCAATTATTTTCGTAAATTTTCCAAAATCCCCATGGTGACTGACTATTTTTTTTGCTATTGAGGTTAGCTGAAATTTTTTAACGGCAATCGATTTCTCTCGTCTTTCTGATGAAAATAAAGTTAAATTCAATAGTCTACGATGATTTTTAAGAAAGTTGCATTTTTTAACAAATTTCCTAGGGGTTTACTCATGTCTTTTTTTCGAGTTTTTATCAAAAAATAAAAATGTCTAATCCGACTAATTGACGTACGAGGAGCTCAGATTTGCAAACCGCGTTCAATTTGGAGTTTTCGTTTGGCCGCTACGACCGATCAAAGTCTGAAAAATCAATTATTTTCGTAAATTTTCCAAAATCCTCATGGTGACTGACTAATTTTTTTGTTTTTGAAGTTAGCTGAAATTTTTTAACGGCAATCGATTTCTCTCGTCTTTCTGATGAAAATAAAGTTAAATTCAATAGTCTAAAGTTGCATTTTTTAACAAAATTTCCAAGGGGGTTAGTCATGTTTTTTTTTACGTTTTCATCAAAAAATAAAAATGTCTAATCCGACTAATTGACGTACGAGGAGCTCAGATTTGCAAACCGCGTTCAATTTGGAGTTTTCGTTTGGCCGCTACGACCGATCAAAGTCTGAAAAATCAATTATTTTCGTAAATTTTCCAAAATCCTCATGGTGACTGACTAATTTTTTTGTTTTTGAAGTTAGCTGAAATTTTTTAACGGCAATCGATTTCTCTCGTCTTTCTGATGAAAATAAAGTTAAATTCAATAGTCTACGATGATTTTTAAGAAAGTTGCATTTTTTAACAAATTTCCTAGGGGTTTACTCATGTCTTTTTTTCGAGTTTTTATCAAAAAATAAAAATGTCTAATCCGACTAATTGACGTACGAGGAGCTCAGATTTGCAAACCGCGTTCAATTTGGAGTTTTCGTTTGGCCGCTACGGCCGATCAAAGTCTGAAAAATCAATTATTTTCGTAAATTTTCCAAAATCCTCATGGTGACTGACTATTTTTTTTGCTATTGAAGTTAGCTGAAATTTTTTAACGGCAATCGATTTCTCTCGTCTTTCTGATGAAAATAAAGTTAAATTCAATAGTCTACGATGATTTTTAAGAAAGTTGCATTTTTTAACAAAATTTCCAAGGGGGTTAGTCATGTTTTTTTTCACGATTTCATCAAAAAATAAAAATGTCTAATCCGACTAATTGACGTACGAGGAGCTCAGATTTGCAAACCGCGTTCAATTTGGAGTTTTCGTTTGGCCGCTACGGCCGATCAAAGTCTGAAAAATCAATTATTTTTGTAAATTTTCCAAAATCCTCATGGTGACTGACTAATTTTTTTGTTTTTGAAGTTAGCTGAAATTTTTTAACGGCAATCGATTTCTCTCGTCTTTCTGATGAAAATAAAGTTAAATTCAATAGTCTACGATGATTTTTAAGAAAGTTGCATTTTTTAACAAATTTCCTAGGGGTTTACTCATGTCTTTTTTCGAGTTATAATCAAAAAATAAAAATGTCTAATCCGACTAATTGACGTACGAGGAGCTCAGATTTGCAAACCGCGTTCAATTTGGAGTTTTCGTTTGGCCGCTACGACCGATCAAAGTCTGAAAAATCAATTATTTTCGTAAATTTTCCAAAATCCTCATGGTGACTGACTAATTTTTTTGTTTTTGAAGTTAGCTGAAATTTTTTAACGGCAATCGATTTCTCTCGTCTTTCTGATGAAAATAAAGTTAAATTCAATAGTCTAAAGTTGCATTTTTTAACAAAATTTCC